>JAYKKT010000063.1:7282500-7882500 GCA_036023115.1 Brasenia schreberi
CCCGCACACGAAAAGACCCGGTTTCAGAAACAGATCGAGATCAGGTCACCTTGCTTAGGCCCAAACTAAAAGTGACCCGACCTGCTTATAGTGCAGGGTCCTCAATAGAGATGTCAGTCAGCAAAAATATGAGTCGATTCGGTCCACATTTTATATGAACCTCTAAAATGCTTGGTCTGCTTTGATTCTTGTAGACGAGCTGAGCCAACTCACAAGGCGAGGCTTATATATATATATATATTGGTTTTAGATGGTATACGTGTATTTTTTAATTTTTTAAAAAGTTTTAAAAAATACAAAATGTATTTTTATTATATTCATGCTTTGGATGACCATGCGTGAGCGTGGATAGAGTCTAGTCATTCGACATATAAGTAGGTAATATATACACACACACACATATTTTTTTATTATTATATATATATATATATATATATTTATTATATATATATATATATATATATATATATATATATATATATATATATATATATATATATATATATATATATATACAAATGAGCGATCTTGCATTTTTCCAAGTCGGAGCTAATTTTGACATCTCTACTCATCAAGATTTCGTTTTCTTGAGCGCATGGGTTTCAGGTAGGGCAACAACCCCACCCATCGCTTAAAATCTTCTCTGATGGGTCCCACAAGTCTAATACAAAAACTCCTTCTATTATCTTAATTAATATCCAATTTTTTCGTGTTATTGTTAATCTTTTTATTGAGAAGGGTTAAGTCAAACACAATCTCGTAGGGGTTCCTACTTTAATAAGGATCTAATGTCGGTTCAGTACTTGCATAGGTTTCCGTTTTCAGTACTTACAAGGGTGCGCACTCGGGGTCCGTATCCAGATTCCTTCACTTGTTCTTCCCGCATATTCCACCATCGGTGAATCCCAGAGCGGCTTGCGTTCTTCTCATCATGTCATCTCGCTTCCTTAGAAACCCCCTGCACGGTAATCTCTCCCTCCTCTCTCATTAGGTTCCGCGGAAACGCTAGATAAGTAGGATTTTTGGAGCGGTATATAGGGTCCCTTCGGATGCGCTGATTTATCTGGATCCTGTTTTCCCCATTGCTTGTGTCGTTTCCTTGAAGCGCATGGCAGAATTTTTTGGAAAACATTAGTGCGGCACATGATGGAGCTCTATCGAAACTGCATTGTCATCAAGATTTATATTTAGGAATTCGATTTCATTGCCATCATTACTTCAATTTTCCCGCTGAGTTTGTTGAGTATGAGGACGATATGGTCCAGAAAGTTTGTTCTTTCCTGTTCTCTACTTTCTTCGTTTCTGCATAATGCCTTTTCTGGATCATGGGGAGTCCATCAAATCCATCATCAAAACTATGAAACCCGCTTAGTGAATTCATTACTGCCTAAATGTTAGCCTTCAACAGAATTCTAGATCGTTAAAAGATTACAAAGTTATAAGGTTCACAAGCTGGGAAAATGTCGGCGACAAGTTCTTTTCTTCACCCACGATGGCCTGTTGTCTTCTCTTTATTCATGAGCTTAGTTAGCGTTGATTGTTTGTTTGACCATCTTTATATAGTTATATTCTGAGTTCAAAACTTTGTCCTTTACAGGTAACTGTCAATCCAAGTCTATGCAATTAAAGGGCATGCCCAGATGCAAGTGATTGATAATATGTGAGCGATCTGCATCCGTTCAAGTCATTATGGTTGTGGACAACTACAATCTAGGCTCTGTTTGGGGACCAGGTTTTGGGATGTGGGCACAGTTCTGCATTCTCGACGCACGGATTTATTTCATGTAGTTAACTGTGTGAGTAGCTCGGGAGCCACCACGGTTTTACATTATTTTGGCATTTCATGGTGCATTATTGAAAATGCTGAAGCACAAGAGTTGTATGTTTAAACCAGTTCTGTTTGGACAGCACCCTCCCAACTCATTGTGTTGGCATAACCACCTCAATAATAGCATTGAAGCTGGAATTTACATGCCAATATCACCTCAGCCGTATGCTTTGGCAACAAACCAATTATAAATGTGGAGAGCATTGCCTGCAGCTGCAATCGACCACCAGTTTTCACAAAACGTGGCCCGAACAGGCCTCTATTTAAATGAAAATGAACCTCTATGCAGTGTTGTCCGTATCGCACCATGCGATACGTATCGTATCGTGGGCCACCACGATACGATACGCGGGCCCGTATCGCAGGTGCGGGCGTATCGTATGATACGGGCGATACGCCCTGGGACCCTTATAAAGGGTCCCGGCCTGAGAGAAACCCGCGATTTTTCCTCTCTCGTTTTGGATTCCTCAAGCTCCCTAAGAGTCAGTTTTCGCCTCCTTGGTGTTCAAAGCTCTAAAATAGTGCCCTACGGTGTCCGTCCAAGCCTCCAAACTCGGATTTAGGTATATTTTTAATGTTTTTTCCATTTTTTTCCTTTATATTTATTGTTTTTTTTATGTTATTTCAGTTTTTTTTTTGAATGACAAAATATGAAGTTATTAAGTGTGTGTATACGATTTTTATTGCATTTATGAAGTGGGAGACACTCGATTTGAGTGTTATTTGAAGATTGGAGGATTTACGAAGTGCTTTTATTTTCAGGTTTTTGTTTGAATTAAAGTACTCCATTGAGATGGTAGGAAGGGGTGGTAGAGACTCTCATTCAAAGTCTGATGATCCGGTATGGCAGTGGGGTATACCAGTTGAGGGTTTAAGGTTAAAAATCAGATGTTTATTTTGTGAAAAAGTGGTTAGTGGTGGAATTTCAAGGTTAAAACACCACCTACTAGGAACCAGGAAAGAAGTTGCTCCATGCACAGGCAGAGTTAAAAGTGTGCCAGAAGGTATTAAATGGTAATGCTTGCAGATGATTGAGAGCATACAGGAAAGGAGACAACAAATGGATGATTTTCAGATGTGTGAAGAAGCTGATGATGCTACTGCCACTGGAGTTGGATTCACTGATAGTTTGCCTTCAGATGTTAGAACAGATATTGGTAGTAGCAGTTCGCGAGCACCTAGCAGAGGAAAGAGGGTTGCAGCTGAAGACTTTGGAGGTGGCAGAAAAGAAAGTTCAGGAAGGAGTAGAAGAAGAGCTTCTTCTTCTAGCATACATTCGTTCTTTCCTCACATGGTGCTCAGCCAGGAATTCGTGCTGCTATGGCTTTAGAACAACTGCACGATCAAGCAGACCTTGTAGTGGGTAGATGGTTTTATGATGCATGCATTCCTTTTAATGCAGCAAACAGTTTTCATTTTCAAGTAATGGCAGATGCAATTGCTAACATTGGTCCAGGATACAGGATGCCCTCTTATCAGAAGTTGAGAGAGATATTAGATCAGACCGTGATTGAAGTGCAGCAATACTCTGTTCGACTTTGAGACTGTCGTGGAAGGAAACTGGATGCACTATCATGGCAGATGGATGGACCGATAGGCGAGGAAGGACATTGCTAAACTTTCTTGTATATTGTCCTAAAGGACTCATGTTTTTGATATCTCTAGATATGTCAGAGGAGAGGCACACTGCAGAGATCCTATGAGAAGAATTTGATAAGGTTATACAGGAGGTTGGGCTAGAAACTGTAGTCCAATTGATTACAGATAATGCAGCTAACTATAAAGCAGCTGGAAAGGAGTTAGCTGATATTTATGGGACTTTCTACTGGACACCATGTGCAGCCCATTGTTTAGATCTCATCCTCGAGGATATTGGTGAGATGGATGAAATAAAGGCAGCAACTGAGTGTTGCCAAGATATTATAAAATTCATTTACAACCATGCATTTGTTTTGTGTATGATGAGGAGATACACAGAAGGTGTAGAGCTTCTTCGCACAGTTGCAACTCGGTTCGCAACAAACTTCTTATCTGTACAGAGTATTGTGAGTCAGAAGCAAGCTTTAAAGAGAATATTCTTCTCAGATGAGTGACAATAATTTGCAGAGTTGCCACAAAACAGAAGGAACAGAAAGTTAAATGAGATTGCAGAAATGATTTTTAGAAGTTCATTTTGGAATGTATGTATCAGATTATTGAAAATTACTTGTCCTTTAGTGAAAGTTTTGAGATTGGCTGACAGCGAGGAGAAACCATCTATGGGCTACCTTTATGAAGCCATGGACAGGGCAAAAGAAGCGATCAGAAATAACTTTAATGGAAAAAAAAGAGATTATGTGCCCGTGTGGAAAATAATTGATAGTAGATGGAATAAACAATTGCATCAGCCTATTCATGCAGCATCCTACTATCTAAACCCATCATTGAGGTACTCAGCAACCTTCAAAAGGGACGGTGAGGTTAATCGAGGAATCATTGAATGCATCGACAGATTAGTCCCTGATGAGAGCATAGTAGATGCGATACATTGAGAGATGGAGATATATGATAATGCTCTTCACTTGATGGGTTTGCCTGTTGCAATTCGCAACTGCTCTACGATGCGTTCAGGTATATTGTTTATTTTCATATTTAAGTTGCATCTTACATTACTCTGGATTATTATGTCTCTAATGTTTATATTTTTTTTACAGATGTTTGGTGGAACAGGTTTGGAAGTGATTGTCCAAACCTTAGAGATTTTGCAGTTAGAGTCTTAAGCCAAACCTGTAGTGCAACAGGTTGTGAAAGAAATTGGAGTGTTTTTGAACACATCCATACAAAAAAGCGCAACAGGTTGAAATACAAAAGGCTTAATGATTTGGTTTATATTCGTTGTAACATGCGCCTTCGTGAAAGGTAATGTTGTATTACTTTTAAATTTTCAATTCGATATTATTTAACTTCAGTTTTCAATTGTTAATATTACTTACTAATTGTTTATCTTTGTTTGTGTCGTAGGCAATTAAAAAAAGTAAATAGAGAAGAAAGTCAATTCGATCCAATAAGTTTGGATAATTTTGATATATTAGAAGATTGGGTTATGGAAGACACTGAAGAAAATGCCCTCCTAACAGAAGAAGACATTGTCTGGATTAATTTGGAAGGAGCGCAACAACATTATGAAGATGAAGAATTTGATTTTGAAGAAGAAGGTGTGGGCGTGGTTGATGATGATGAGGATCTGCAACAAGGAGAAGATGAAGATTATTTAGTTGATGATCCTGATTACAATTTGTAAAATGTAATATTATATGTAACTGTAGTGTACTGTAAAGTGTAAACTATGTCTGTATTTTATTTTTTGGATTCAAAATATGTAAATTTGGATGCAATTGTTCAATGCTGAATGCTCAATCTGTACTAAACTTACATTATATGAATTTAAAGCAATTATCAGATATTTCCTGATTCTTTTTCTGATTTTTTTTTACTAATTTTTATTAATTTTTAATTAATTTTTACATTATTTTAATATTAAAGTACTATACGATACGATATGATACGCCCGTATCGTGGAGCCCTGCGATACACGATACGATACGCGTCAGACAACACTGCCTCTATGGGTATGTATATAGATTATGACGGCAGACAACAATGCTTGGTCCTTGTAGTCAAATATTTGGAGGTGCTGCCACTGTGAAGGAGGCTCTGTCTTGGTATTGAGTCTTGGGTTACTGATGTCATCTACATGACTCTTGTGCAAGACATGAACTCTGACAGTTCTTTTTTGATCTGTTTTGTCTATTTATCTGTTAACCTGCTGCATAATCATTCCCTTTTTGCTTTGTTGGTTTGTAGGACAATGTCTCGAAAAGGGAACTATGGGATTGATTATGATGAGGACTATGACTACTATGACAACTATGACTATGATGATGATCTTGAAGATGGTTGGTTTTACTTCTTTTCCCTCAATTATGTTTTTAACTGCTCGTAGCTGGCAAACACATAGCATGAATTGTGATTGATTGGGACTCATTCAAACACATTCTTTATTTACCTAAGAATGTCATGAGGATTTTCCCCTTCTTCTCATTCTAAAAACTCCTGTTTGTTACCTTACGGCTCTTCAATAACAAGTGGATAGCTGTCCCATTTTCTTTACCCATCTCATGTTTACAATAGATAAATTAACATATTAATATATGGTCATTTATGGCTCAAAATTTCTGTTTGACAGGTAACGAGTCTTACAAGGATGAGGTCTTGAGGAGACCTGGTTCTTGGCAATGTCCAATTTGCACATATGATAATGATGAAAAGATAGCATCTTGTGATGTATGTGGTGTAATTAGAGATTCTACTATCGAATCCTTAAGTAAAGCTGATGAAGAAGCAGATCAGTGATTGTTCCGTCCTTTTCGTTTGCTAGGCATTTATTTACAAAGAACCCACTTGCCTACACCCTCTCTATGCGAACATGTAAAAAGGAAATCTGGACTGATGTTCTCTGGTGAACTTCATGAAAGTCTTATCCTTTCCCATATAAACTGTCCGCATGGTCTATTTCATGCAGTTGGTGAGTTGTGCAAATGCCTGGGAGTATCAAAACCGGCCAAATCTTTTTTCCCAGCATTGCCTGTTCATAAAAAAAAACAGGCGTTATTTTTCAGCCAATATATTCTTTGGGCAAAGGAGTTGATAATTCTCATGGGGTTGGCAATATTCGGGGATTTTTCTTTTATTTTCTGGAAGATTTGGTTAATCTTGATGCCAGACAGGCAGACACCATTTTGATATAGGCTGTCTTATGTGTAACCAGGTCATGAATGGGCTTCTCAACACTTAATTTTGCATTATTACCTGTTCTTCATGTGCATCGAGTCTTTACCATGATATATTTTAGTTTGTGGAGACCTGCATATGGGTTCCTCAAACACATGGGATTTTGATGCTTAGTTTGAAATTTGTCATTGTCTGACACTGGAAACCATGCAATGCAGCGCCTTTCAAATTTGATAGTTCATCACCAGATGACCTTGTCTTTGCAGCAAAATGTTCTGGAAAGAATACAAAAGGTGAGATTGTATTGCCGATGCATCTATTGATTGGGATAATTGTTTGATAAATAGATCTTTCTTGGTTGGTAGAGGAGAAGTTTTGGCTTTTAAAGCTCATCAAATAGTGGAGTCTCTAGCTGTTGGGTTTATTTCCCATGCTTAAAACCAATATCAAAGACAATATGTTCTGGCCCTGCTGGACATGGAGATTTAACTTTGTAAAATGGTCAGAGTGTTGATTTTGAAATGCATATTACGGCACATTCTCTTGAAGGATACATGAGTTTCGCTGGAAATAACTGCTCCCACTTTCTTACGTAAACCTAACAAAAAAGTAAGTTAGCTGTGTTTCTTCGGCCCCAGGATGTTGAAGCCTCAAAACCTGTAATTTTAGATCATAGGGGAGGACATGTGATCTGAATTCACTTGAGAACTCAGATGAACAATGGTTCATTACACCTGCTAACAACACATGTACAGTTTCAAACTTTCAAGAGTTGCATACTTGCTCTCCTTTAGCAAGGGTTAGAAATCTCTCTCTCTCCTTTCTTGTGGTTGAAGTAATGGTATTAACTAGTATGGATATTTTTCTCGGATGTGCTTGAGGCAAATAAAAGTTGTTAACTTCATTTATATATAAAATAGCTACCATCATTTGTGGCTATTTTGGTGGTTCTGGCTATACTATTTTACATCCTGACATTCTATTGATAGTAAGGCTTGCACATGCATGCACGCAGGTCCATGCTTACACACTCGTTGTGTCAAAGGCATCCTCGTTGTTCAAACAAAGAGAGATGCCAAAGCTTCCAGACGTTTGAGACATCAACAAGAGTGGACCAGGACTCCTTGTTTTCATCTATTTCTAGTTATAAAATAATAGATTGGCTCCTTGAAAGCGTGGTTTTTTTTTTGTCACGTTTGAATATTTCCTGTTGTAGTTTGCGTAAATCTATGAACAACTGGTTGTTGCCTTGAAGTCTACTTTTTTGTGTTAGGTTGGTTCTCACGCTGCTCTTTTAGCATGATTGTCATGAACTTTTAATATTTTCACCTAGGCTATTGATAAGCGTTTGCCTTTTTGGTTCTCTATCCATGACAGTAATCTCCCAAGGTGCATCATCAAAAGCTTTGCTGGGCACAAGCAATAAGCAGGGAAAAGTCGAATTCTCACGTAGTGCTTCGAAAGATGGGACTTCTTCTAAATCTTCAGCCGAAACTGCACAGTGCAAGTCACACGAGAAGAAAACAGATGACAAGAGATACACAAGCAACGGTTCATCTTTCCTTGAAGAAGATCAACCACAAAATACAACAAATAGATTGTGCAGTTTGAACCTGAATGTTGTCTCTGTTTCCACAAAAATATCTAGAAACACCAGAAAAGCTATTCCTCTTGATGCATACAAACCAGAGACATGGATGTTTCCCTATCAAAAGGAAGAGGGCCTGTCTCATCTAAATGTTGCTATTGTAGGTCATTAACATGAGCTAAAGTCCATTGGGATGTTTTATTTTTATATACCATTAATTCTCGTGTTGAGCAATATGGTCAACTACACTTTGAAATACTTGCGAGCTAATAGTGTACTTTGTGTTTTCTGCATAGGTTGGCCATGTTGATTCTGGCAAATCAACATTGTCTGGAAGGCTTCTACATATTCGAGGTCGGGTTTCACAAAAGGATATGCATAAGTATGAGAAAGAAGCTAAACAACAGGTGGTGTGGTTTGCCTTTCATATAGTAGATTGTGATTTTGGATGACTTCAGTAAGCTGCTTTTTTGTCTCTAACTTCCATATGTAATGCAGGGGAAGGCATCTTTTGCCTATGCGTGGGCATTGGATGAAAGTACTGAAGAAAGGGAAAGAGGAATTACCATGACTGTTGCTGTTGCTCATTTTGATTCAAAGAAATTCCATATTGTTTTGCTTGACTCACCAGGACATAGGGATTTTATTTCGAATATGATATCTGGTGCTACACAGGCAGATGCTGCCATTCTCGTTGTAGATGCCTCTGTTGGCTCCTTTGAGGCAGGTATGGGCTTAAATGGAGGAGGAGGACAAACAAAGGAGCATGCGCAACTTATAAGAAGCTTTGGTGTTGAGCAGCTAATAGTTGCTGTAAATAAGATGGATATAGTAGGGTACTCTAAAGAAAGATTTGATTTCATCAAAGCGCAACTAGGTGTTTTTCTTCGTACCTGTGGATTTAAGGAACCACTTGTTTCATGGGTCGCCTTGAGTGCTGTGGAAAATCAAGGCCTTGTTGCAGCTCCAACAGAACGTCGTTGCTCATGGTGAGTGCACTACTCGTGTCTATCTTGCTTCAATTGTTATGCTACTAAATCACTGAGTAGGTATTGATGCTCAGTCTTAAGTTTAACTCCACTTAATAATGTTATGGGCAGCAATCGATTGCATGAAAGCAACTCCAGCCGTTTCTACACATTTTTCCTACAGTTGCCACGTCACATTTATGATCTCATAGTAAGATCTTGAAGCATTTCTGCCTAGGTGCCCCCCATCATTTAACCTACCTCCCACCTGGGCAGTGACTATTGCCTTTGATTGCATAGGATTAGAAAGCTGTTTCCCAGAGTGTCTTGGGGGCAACGTGAAATGTATCTTATTTTATTTGACCTTTTAAGATGTTGGCTTCATATGCTAGTGCACGCTTGAGGCTACCAACTCATAATTGGTGTACATGACCTTTCTCCTTTGATCTTTTATTTCAATTGTGAAAATTAAAAAAGTACCTGGTTCTTTTTTTTTCCCCTGACTTCTGCACGTGCCTTTGGACCACAGCCATTTGTGCTTAGATCTTACCTTGTTTTACCAAGGTTGCACTCCAGACACTTATTGAGTTCCCTGTGTGATCGTGATGCCCATCTGATGAATTTCTTTGCTTGTGGTCACTTCTAACCTAAGTCTCTCCATAATCTAGATAATTTTGTATACCTGTTTGTTTATTTATTTTGCCTTATTATTTCGTTTTCACAAAGCTTCAGGTTTCACACTATTCTTACCTTTTGTTCTGTATGAACGTACACCTATTATTCTTCTTGAGCATAAGATTGTCATTGGACTTGATAATTTCCATCTCCTTGCGCAACTTTCTGTAAACATCTTATGACATACGTTAGAGTTTTCAATTACTCATCCAGGTTAATGATAATGACTTGGCTTTCATATGTTCCCTCTTTATGAAAGTCTAGCCTTTAACAACAAACGGTCTTGTTTGTTTTGGCTTGTGAAATCTAATTGTGAAAAAAATTATAATATGTATGTTCTGCAGTTTTCTCAGCATTCTGAAATATATCTGTATTGCTGTACTTTTAGTTGTCTGAGAAAATATATGGAGCAAAAGTTTAGGAACTTGAGTGCATTCTACTTTCTATGGAGAAAGTTTTTTCATGTGATTTATGGGTTTCAGGTACAAAGGATTGAATCTATTGGACGCAATAGATAATCTGCAGTCACCAGAACGCGAGATCTTGAAACCGCTAAGGTTGCCTATTTGTGACGTTATTAAGTCTCGTTCACTGGGACAGGCAGCTGTCAGTGGTAAAGTGGAGGCTGGAGCCCTCAGAAATGGCACAAAGGTGAGGCTTGGTTTGTTTCTGTTGTTGCTTCACTGTTTTTCTTCTTTCTCTACGAGTCTGATGATTCAGGAAAGGAGACCTTCAATGTTTTACATTCATGTGTAGCTTCACACTTTTTGCAATATGAGGTTGAGAATGAGTGCGAAATATATCATTGGTTTTATATGATATGCACTAGATAAGAGTCATGGTAAAGATAGAAAGAGCTTTTTTATTACATGTAAATGCAGCCCTGTATTTGGTATCCTTTAAAACTCATGATGGGGTTTCTCATCAAGTTATGTTCATTTCATACAACATGATTTTTGTTGACCTTGGAAGTATCGTAACAGGCTGCATATTCTGTTAGTAGGCTTACATGCGTGCTACTTGCAGGTCCTAATTATGCCGTCAGGAGGCATTGCAACAGTGAAAGGCATTGAACGAGATTCACGTGCATGCAGTATTGCCAGATCAGGGGATAATGTAGATGTTGGTTTGCAAGGAGGTGATGGGATTTCTTTGATGAAGGGAGGGGTCATTTGTCACCTGGATTTTCCAACTGCTGTGGCCTCCCATTTAGAGCTCAAGGTGTTGGTTTTGGAGATTAAGATGCCTATTATTGCTGGATCCCAGGTGAATATCCACGACTGTTTTTTTTTTGAGATATTGTAATGTTTGGTATGTGATAAGACCAAAACTGTAGGTTGAGTTCCACATTCATCATGCCAAAGAAGCTGCAAAGATTACTAAGATCATATCTTTGCTTGATCCTAAAACTGGGCTGGTTTCGAAAAAGGCCCCTCGATGTCTTACTTTCAAGCAGAGCGCCATCATCCAGGTATGACCTGGATCTTTTGTAGGTCCTGTTGTTTCCACATTTGCATTGCCTTTTTCTCTAATAGTATTGGTGAGATGCTCTGCAAGCTATTTCATTTCCATTGATGTCATGAAACTAACAATTTCAGGTGATTCTTCATAAAGAAGTGTGTCTTGAGGAGTTCTCAAACTGTCGGACACTTGGGAGGGCATTCCTGCGAGCATCCGGTCAAACAATTGCTGTTGGAATTGTGACCCGCATAATTGACTAGTTTGCACAACAAAAGGCCATGGCAGAATGTGCTGGGGTCTGTATATCAGAATTATTTATGTTGATGGTTCCATGATATTATGATAGGGCTTTGTGTGGCCGGTCAACCAGTGTAAAACTTTGATATTATAACATAATGGTTCCATGATATTTATATATTGGAATTATTTGTCTAACTCCGTTCAGGTTGCCCTTGCATGGCCGGTCTTAAGCTCGGATAAAAGAGGAAGGTTGCGGTAGGCTTCCCACAATTAACGTAAAACTTTGTTACTATGGATTCTACAAATTATGATAGGACTTTGTGGAAACAAAGAATCCATGAAGCCAACCCCATCTAGTATGAAAAAAAGGCTTAGTTGTAATAGTTGTAGTAGTAATGGTACTCTTAGTAATGACATTTTATACTCCAATCATGGACATACATATCTAGAGTTGTACATGATCGGGTAGAACCTATAGATGACAGGAAGTCCACAACCGGTTATATGAGAACTTAATCTCATAAAAAAGCAAAAAATAGTATGTCCTGACTAGATAAGTGTAGAATCTGAGTATAGGGCTGCAGCACAAAGAACTATTGATGGTTTATGGTTTATTTCTCTACTTAGCGAACTCAAACAACAAATCAATCTTCCAATATCTTTATATACGGACAACAAGGCAACAATTCAGATTGCTACTAATTCAGTCATGAAAGAACGAAACACATAAAAATATATTATCATTTTATAAGAGAAAAAATAAGATACTACAAGTTCATGATATTGCAAGGAATCGCAGAATTTCATCTTTTGTTTTTGATAGGCGTTCCATAGTGGTCAGTCTCTTTCTCATTCTCCACGTATAAAATAGTTTCTTTGATATTAAGAGATGTAGAAAACCGTTCCCAGCATTTTGGGATTTCAATTGGGGTTATTAAATGTTGATCTTCACCTCTCCAGTTCTGGATAATTTATTCATATAGTTTTATTTGCTACTACCTAAACAAATTTAATCTGCTCAACTATCAACCGTTTCTTCATCTCTTAAATCTTATTGTCACAAGGGAAGTGCTTCATTTCGCAAGTGGCTTCATCGAGTTGGCATTTTACTTTTTATCTGGTTTCATCATCTTAAACACACACACGCTATCTTACCCACACAACGTATTATGTTAAAGCCAATACTTAGGTCAACAATAATGTGGTGCTGGATATTGTGGTGTACATGTCGTCTTGTTTTATTGTTTTTTTAATCTTTCTGTAGTCTTCGTCTTTTTAAAAAAAACATTTACATCATCTAATTTTTTTTACACCGTATTGAAGTTTCCTTTGGTTCTAAGTGTTTAAACCATCATTTATATCTTAAGTGTTTTTATTTTATTTTATCATATATTAGTATCATTCCGAATTTGTTTTTGATAACCTGGTTCTTTTTTTATGTAACCATATATCCATCATATCATCTTTATTTCTATTTACGCATAATATATTTATCTTTCAACTTTAATAATATATTCTTACAACTTAAACTTCAGATTGTCTCTACAGATTTTTTGGAGTTCAGGTGAGACATCCACCTTTCCATGAATAGGTCCGCCACCGTTTGTAGTGCCACGAATTGCACTACTCTATGACGCCAACTATTTGGACCTAGCGACACGGAAACATAATCAATTCGAATTCGGGTAGCAGTGCTGCAAAGGTAGAATTATGAACAAAGACCTCCTTATTAGTTGTAGAAAAGTAGTGATGATCCTTGCTTCTTTCGCACTGGAAGGGTCTATAAACAAAGGAGAAACTATACAGGATTAATGGACTTCGATAACATCAAGTGCATTGCGATAATAACTGGTACTGTGTTGGTTTCTCGAAACCGGCTTCAAACAGTTTCTTGTTTCTCCACTGCGATAATAACAGATTGCTAAACCCAAGGGAGTAAAGTATCAGAAATGACCACTTCTTTAAGGAAGCGTCTCTCTCTCTCTCTCTCTCTCTCTCTCTCTCTCTCTCTCTCTCTCTCTCTCTCTCTCTGTATCACTTGCACACATAGAGTCACACATGTATATATAACAAATAAGAATGATCCTAAATGCCTGTATTAATGGATGATTCTTGATTATATATAACAAATAAGAATGATCCTAAATGCCTGTATTAATTGATGATTCTTGATTATATATAACAAATAAGAATGATCCTAAATGCCTGTATTAATGGATGATTCTTGATTTGCTATTTTCACATGCCTAATACATATCACATGAAAACCATATCATTATTGTCATATATTACTAAGTATTCGTCGGGTTCTATACAAAGCTCGAGACAGGCTGCACTTGTCTCACCCCTATTGCACGCCAAAGTTGATCCTTCCAAACTACACAAGTTCCTCATCTCTCAACGACTGGAATCTCACTTCTTTTTTCTGCAAGACAAACAAACCCAATGCAGATCAAAATGGTGCCTAGGAATCAACATTCAACCTTTCCTGGTACAGAAAACGGCATGGTCTGGTTTTGAGTTTGGTTACATAGACACCAAATGATCCAACGGCCAAAACATTAGATGTCAAGGGAAAAGTTCAAACTTTTTTTTTTCGAAATGCAAGTGGGGTCAGGCAAAGCATTGCCAGTTATGTTCCAACAAAAAGTTATATAAGGTTTATACAACTACTGGGTGCAGTCGGTAAAAAGTTATATATGTCTCTAAGTGTTCTCTTGATATTTTCTCCCCAAAAAACCAGCACGACCAAAGTTTTAGATGGTTACTTAATAAATCCCCACTTCTCAAGTAGAAAGAGAATAAGGCTTTTATTTAACAAAAGAAGATTAAAAAAACACAGCGAGCAATAACTGTCCCGGGGAGTTGATCGACTCATAAATATTTGGTCATGAATTTCATGAATCATATAACTGTAGTAGGCAACAATAAGGGAACAAACTAAGCTAGAGATGATTCAATGTGTTGATTTGAATTATGTAATTATTATAGATTTCTTTTAAATAAATGGAGATAGAATATTTAAGATCTCAATTTGAACTCATATATATATATATATATATTGAAGCGATTTACCTTTTGAGACGTCTTATGAAACATTTTAGAACAAAAAAGAAAGACCTTCACATGATATTTATTGATCTAGAAAAATATGATAGGGTATCGAGGGAGGTTCTTTGGAGAACTTTGGAAAAAAGAGGTATCCCATTGACATATATTAACCTTATAAGAGACATTTATGATGGTGCAAAACATGTGTGAGAACTCATGAAGGAATGACTGACTTCTTTGAAGTTAATATTGGGTTACATCAAGGATCAACTTTAAGTCCATACTTATACTTATTTATAATGATGATGGATGAGTTAACAAAACATATTTAAGATGAAGTACCTTGGTGTATGTTATTTGCAGATGACATTGTATTAGTGGAGGAGTCTAAGGAAAAAGTTAATAGAAAATTGGAACTATGGAGAAAAACATTAGAAAACATTAAAATTGACACACATTGCATTCCTCAAAAGGAAAGTTTTAAATACGTAGGGTCAATTTGTCAAAGTGATAGAAGAATTGATGAAGATGTTACACATAGAATTAATGCTGGTTGGTTAAAATGGAGAGGAGCATCAGGTATTCTTTGTGATAAGAAGATACCATTAAAATTAAAAGGTAAATATTATAGAGCAGCAATTAGGCTTGTCATGTTTTATGGTTCTCAACATGTACAACATAAATGAAGATGTTGAGATGGATGAGGGTCATGCAAGAAAAGACCGTACACATAATGAGGTTATTAGAAACAAATTAGGAGTGACACCAATATAGGATAAAATGAGAGAACATCATTTAAGATGGTTTCGACGAAGATCAAAAGAAGAAAAACTAAATAAAATGAGAGAACAACCAAGAAAAACTAAATTTAAAAAGTATTAAAAGAGGTAGAGGACGACCACAAAAAGAAACAATAAAGAATGATCGGAGTTAACTGCTAGGAAACAAAGAATACATGTAGCCGATCCCGTTAGTATGGGAAAAGGCTTAGTAGTTGTTATATATATATATATATATAAAACTTGGAAGAAGACAAGGATGAGAATCATGTACCTGACGAGGAGGTTTGCTGGAGGCCAAATCATCAATGCTACCGAGCCTGGGGGGCTCCAGATCCCCTCTCTTGGTCCCGTGGAAGACTACGGTCGCCTCCGCTTCTCTCTTCGTGCACATAGAGATAGAGATGATCTTCTCTGAGACCTCAGCGCCATCTTCTCCCGACTTCACGAGCTCTGCCAGTTGTGCCATGGGCACTCTCGTCTTCACCCTAAGAACCCCATCACTGGAGCCGACACCCGACTCCAACTCCGGACTCTTCAGGAAGGTCAGGTCCGAGACGGACCGCTTGGCCAGCATGAGGTTCTCCAGCCTCTCCTTTGCGCCCATTTGTGTACCCGAGCGCACCCTCCTGGGGGCGGGCTCCGGGCCCAGCTTCGGCATCTCGACCAAGAAGTAGAGCCTCTTCTTCCCTTCCTTTAGTTGCTGGTCGTCGTCGAGTGGCCTCGTGCGCGCACCGAACCTCTTGACCGTCTCGGCGTCCAAGACGATGTGGTTTGGGTGGTCACGCACTACATCGCCAACTCATACCGGACCCTTCAGCTTGAGGACTTCGCCATCAAGCTCCATCAGCCGCACTCTTCTCTCGCTAACCATGGCAACTACGTTCCCCATCTTCCTCTTTCCTCTGTCTTTAGATTTAAACTAGGTGTCAGTAAGTAGACGATGCCTATATATATAAATATCACAGAGAGAGAGTCTAAGTGCATGGGGAAAAGAGGAAACAAGATGACAAGTCGTTCTTTGCTTTCGCCACCTAACGCAGGGCCCTTCCTTTTCGGTGCATGCGCACATCATGAAGAGGGCGAGGGTGTCGGGTCTGAGTTCACCAGGAGGACCATATTTACATCCTACAGAACAGCATCTGAAGTTATCCCTGAAAAAGATGACAAGATTTCAGTCACTGCAGAAGGATTTAGACGACCTGCAGTGCTTCCTGAGTTATCAGAACTATCGTATACTGTATCTCAAGTTTGCTCATGTGAGAGCAGTCCTTAAATGCGACGTTGAGGCTTTCAAGAATATATGGTTGAGTCAGCGGTGGAACAGGAATTCCGTCAGCATTAGCATTTGGTGTTATAATATGTACATGTATATTTTATGTATATATATAAATATAAAGATATAAAAGGTCTAATATGTTTGTCAAATCATTGAAAATCTCGTTCATTTATGTATGTAAAAAAAAGAGATGGTTGAGTTAAAAAGAAAGAAAAAAATATTGATTTGCATCGATACTTTTTACTTTTAGTTTTGGACTAGTGGAATAAATTGTTAATAATCAAACACTTTTGAACTCAATGGGTAAATTGTTGATAAGCAAATACTAGTGCATATGTTCTTTCTTTATATATATATAAATACATAAATTTTTAAAACATAATTTTGTATCAATGTTTTTTGTGGTTTGATTTTTGAAATTAATAATGAACATATAAATTAAAAATATTATTATGTTTTTATATCTTACATTTAATACACGTAATTTAAATATCTATTATTGATCTCAAACATCAATAATAAATGTTTAAGCATTCTTTATGTACTTATAAAAGCATTATACATTTACCACTATATATATATAACTTGCAATGAAAGGATCACCACTGTCTCGTGGTGTTTAACACATGGTGCCGGGACTGTAGAACGGCGACGTCCGGCTTAGGTACCGACCGACGGCGCCATAGTCCTTGTGTACGATGCCATGCAAGTAGACCAAAAGCCCCAAGTTTACCAAAATGAAACGACCCAACGCTGCGGATAGGGCGCTGGTATTGAGACTAAAGTCCTAGTACTGTAGGACTGACCTTGCCAATCGAACACGCCCTAGATGCCCCCCACCTCCAATCTTACCAAAGGGTTTCTAGAAACAATAATTTTGTTATTAAGAATTTGCCAATCTTAGTTGAAATTCAGTTCAACTGGCGAAAACATATGTTAGCTGGACCATGTAGGTCCGAACATAGATGATCAACTGACCTACTTTCTCGTTGGATCAGGCTCGGACTGCTCGGTATTGGATCGAATCAAAGTCACAGTTGAGGGAGAGAGAGAGAGAGAGAGAGAGAGAGAGAGAGAGAGAGAGAGAGAGAGAGAGAGAGATCAGCAAGAAACCGTCAAGGATGAAAATGCCATCAAAATTTTAGTAGCGTTTAGGTGGTGGGTGTGATCGTCGGTCTTAAATATGGTTGGATCCGAAGTCCGAAGAGAGCGTCGGCTTCATCTAATTTGCTGACCTGTGGGTCTCCACAAGGAGAAATCCACCAATATCGAACCTTCGTCTTGGTGATTACGATGTACCTGAGTGGCTTACACTGCCGGGATCCGAGACACGAACCCGATATTTCTTGAAATATTTATTTAAAAAAATAGAAGTTGTATAAATTAAGATCCATACCTCGTTTCTGTGCCCCTTAGACTCAGCAGTACTTGTCGGTGGTAAATTTGTGTTTCAGGTCTTGTTCGTTCTACGCTACATGCTTAAGTTATAAAATAAATCAAAGCACAAACGAATAGCTTTTTCATCGTCATCAATCCGATACGAGCATGACCTGATCTTCTTCATTTTATCACAAGCCTTACATGACTGACACGAAAACGAGGCTGATTCATGTTCTTCTCTGGCAAGAAATTAAGCAAGGGAATCTACGTCTAGACTGAAGGCCCTGAACGCAGGTATTTAGTGAGAAAGATCGAATGATGAGGAAGACTGATTTCAGGTGATATAGACACGACACAATGTTTTCTTGTATTAGTTTGGGTTGATTGGGAGCACATATTTTCATGACACAAACAATGGTATTTTGGATCGTGTCGACATAAAGCTTTCAGCTTGTGCCTCATATTGCAACCTCTGTATACACATGAACAAGCCGGAATTGTTTCATTATTGGTCGCAAAAAGTCAAATTTATATCAGTGTGTCCCCTTTGATATTAACTCGATAATATAGCCAAATTGATATGCAAGTGACCTGTGATCACCGAGTTCGTGTAGCAGTGACAGCTTGGAACCTCAGGGACCCTCCCTTTGGTTGAAAATTGGTAGGTCTTAGGTAGCCATGGAAATTCATGTGATGGCCATGCAAGGCCAGTTGCGCTCCCCTGGGTATCGAACTCATGACCTTCATCTCGTGAGTCGACCCTTAACACTGAGCTATTTTCCTCGTGTTTTCTTTCTAAGATTTCGGGTTTAATGTGTACTCATATCTGATCTTTCTTTCACAACGATGAAAAAACTAATGGTTTTGGAAACAAAACTATCTTTGCTAAATCCATGGGACAAATGATAGTCTAGATTTGGCTACAAACCCGGATTCAGATTTGGAATATGCAAAATTTGTGATACTTGATTTGTTGAACATAAAATTCCAAAAATAATATATATCTTAAGATAATTATTATTGGTCCTTGTGCTAATCAGATTACTAAAACACCAGCTTGAAATTATCCATGATGTGCATAATGTCACAAGGCCGTTTCTGGGAGGTCCAAGCGCGCACGTCAGATGGGGCGTAGGAGACTCATGCGCTAGGGTTTAGTTCTTGGCACACACTTGAGTAGTTTTACTTAGGGTCTTTTGTATTTTCATTGGTAAAGTAATAAGGGGTCATGTGTGACCAACTTTAGCGTGCTTAGGTTGTCCATGTGTGGGATGGATCATTAGAATCCGAGTCTTATTCATTCAGGTCCAGTTTAGATTTATTTTGTTTGCATTTAGTTTGGATTTGGGGTGGCTCATTATGGTCTATTTTCATTGATTAAGTTTTGATATTTAAGCTCTTGTAATATGAGTTTAATCAATAATAAAGATTCTACCTTTCGAGAGCAAAGGCAAGTTCTTCTTTCTCCCCTCCATCTCTTTGTGTATGTTCGTACATATCTATCGACTAGAGTCGAATAGGTAGGTCCATGAGTATCGCGATTCCACACAAGGGTAGACTGGTCGTGAGCTGTTCGGGGAAGAGAAGCTCTTCTATGCTTGTTAATTCCACTATGTGTCAAGAGAATTAGGGTTGAAAGAATCAAGTGCGATTGTCGCCATTACTGAGTGCTTCTAGGGACTGTTTTACGGATCTGATAAAGGAGCAATGGGATTGGTTGGGGTGGGGGGGGTGTCATGTTTCAGGTCTTCGTTTTAGAGGTGAGTTAATTGAAGCACAACCACATCTTTTCGGGGGGACGGACAGGACGATAAGCCTTTTCAGGTCATGGGCATGTTTCATTTCGTGTCGTGTCTTATGTTACCAGGACTTTCATGTTTCACTGGCCATGCAACCTAATTATCCTATTCTGTGTGGAACATACCCATTAGTTAGTCATATCAAGAACAAATCTTTCCTGTTCATGCATGTCAAAAACAGTTCACCCAAACACGATGCATGCATCTCTTCATTTTCTTTGGGTAGACGCAGAGAAAGACTCTAGGTTTCTACCTGTGTGGGGTTCTTGTCTTGGGTCTTATATTGACTGCAATTTTGTGTTTCAGATCATTCTTCTGTTCTGCCATTTCCTCTTGGCATCAAAAGCAGGTCAACCCACACAGCACCCAATTTCTTAGTGTTACGGGTGGACAGGAACACAAAGTTTTCAGGTTGTGTTCATATTGGGTTCTCAATGCGATGTCCCAGCTCTACTTAATTTTCCTAGCGTGCTGCACGCCGATTATGATTGTTTTCTAGTGAAAGATGAGGCTAAATTTCATTTGAGAGTAAGGATTTTTGCTCAGTCACAACTATGCCTATATTTTGAAGGGTTGCATCTCTTCAAGACCCAAGTTATTTTAAACCCCATAAAGCCCACCTTCTTCGGCTTTCTTGTCCGTTTCTTTTTTCAAGACAACCCTTTCTCTTTTCTCCAAAGCTCAAAGTGTCAAATTTCTTGTATCAACAGAGGATTGACCATCTTGATGTTCGATTGAAAACTATTATAATAGGAAAGTTTTGGAACAACATAAAGAAATAATGATGATGAGGTACAATTTCTATTGACATATCATGCGAAGTTAGATGTGTAAGACATCATCAAACTAAAACCAGAATGAATGTGTGTGTTTGTTCTACTGTGCCTCAACAATACAATATGTAAATGTTAAAAGAAATAGAAGGTAGAACAGGGAGTATTAAGGGCATGAGAAGGAGCACAAAAAGAATAAAGAAAATAACTAGGTTACTAAATTTTATTTATATTTAAGTTTGAAACTTTGGAATCTATGAGTCTCTTTCTTTAGTAATATACAACTTTAATGTAGTTTTTCAACTTTTTTTATTAAGAATTTAAGATAATTCTTTCTTTTGTACATGTGTGTAATGCATGGCATTATAGATGTCATAAAATCATTTGATATATTTTACTTTTTAATGGTTTTTTAAGAAAATTCAGAAAAATACTCATGTGTCAGTGCCGTATGAAATAAGAGTATCAATACGCTATTTACAACATTGCTCTCAACAGGTTTTGACATGCATAAAATCAGAAGTTAAGCTAGGTTGTAATAGGAAAGCCCGCTTAGGGTTTAGGGATAAACAGGCTCGAAGCGACCACTTCCACGATATGAAGGTGACACTCTACCACTGACTCATAACTCTTTCACACACACACACACACACACATCCACAAATACAACCAATTGGGGCTTCGCCAAATCACCTAGGGGAGGCTAGAGTTGAAGTATAACCTTGTATTTTTCACAGTCTACACATGGCCCCGTCACGCATAAAAGAACACATGATGCTCATCTTTTGACATGCAGATTGGCGTACGCACTCTTAACACAAACAAAGGAATGCATAGGGTGGCAGGACTCATGTGACGCTAGGTTTAGCCGGGGAACTGATGAAGCTGCCTGGACCAAGCTTGTGATGGCTCAGTTATGAATACTTGTCATTTTCTCGATGGCCTAGTGGATGGAATCAAACTCAATCGAAAGAGCTGTAATAATATATCCCAGACTTTGATTTCATTCACTATTATCGCTTCACTCCTAGAGCTACATCTGAGGACTCTTTTAATAGGATGGTCCTTGGTTCCCTTCGAGGTAGTCCCGTGTTTGTCATTAACCACAACAACAACCAAACCATATCCCACCACACTCGGTGGAGTCTGCTACAATGGGAAAAATCTTCGAGTACTCGTGAAAGTATATTTCCGATGGTTATTCACTATACATATTACACCGTAGTTTAGATCTTGAGATATTTCGATTGTTGTTTAAGGCATTCCGGTGTTTCAATCTTACAAAAGTATTTTTTCTAACAGTTTACGAACATTAATTTTAATGGTTTCCTTATCTTTGAGAAAACCTTGTCTGGTATTAGAAATTTTTTTCCTTACTGTTATTTGAAACATTTTTTATGGTTGAAAGATTTGTCGAAAATGTTCTTTTCCGGTGGTTTAGAGATGGTGGAGTATTTTCGACGGCTCCTCACTTATTTATGAGGGTTGTTGCGATGTTTTTTCACGGACTTTTTTCTGACAATCTTTTTCCGGCTGTTTGCATGTTGCTTAACCTGTCGTTTGCATGAAAGGCCAAACTGAAACAGGGCAAAAGGAAAAATAGTAAAGAAACATATAGCCTTCTATGAGCTATGACCCTAGCTACTTGTCAAAATAGTATCTAACAATCAAATAATACAAACCAGACATGCAAGAAAGTATAAAAAATACAGTACTTATCATACGAACCTCAAAGGCGAAGACAGCCAAACATTCGGTGCACTATAGTGCGAAACCCATCGGTATATATACATATATATACATTTATATATACATATATATTGTTTTCATATTTAAATAGTTCTTTAGCTCAGGAATAAGATCTTATTAGACGAAATTATGTTAGGCATCAAGAGTGTGTTGTGTGGATGTAGATAGGGCTCCTCAAAGAACTGAGCAAACCAACCCAACGGGTGGTTTGTTTAATTTGGTTCACAGTTTCAAGATTGAATCAGTTAAAAACATGTGTGGGTGAATATTATATATAATATATGTAAGCATATATAATGAGAGTGATCAAATCCTACTCACTACTGACCTGAGAGTGATCATATTCTACTCACCACTGACACTACCATTCATATTGGATCGTTACTTTTCACGAGAACATGAGTATAATAATATTGTCCTACGTACTTTTTCAAAAACTTTAAAATCTTTTTAAATTACAATCATAACACCACGAAGAAATAGAGAGAGAGCAAGGTGGTAGGATCAATTTTTCCTATAAAATGATACATTTATTAAATTTCTACCCTCAGCCATAGTAATCTCTTGGAAAATCTCCTGATGATTTGGCTTGTGATCAATGAGCCATATTAATCATTTAATAATATTATTTTCTGCTGATAAATGTTAACTTTGGGAGAGGTGGAATTTCACTCTCTTTGAAACAAGAGAAAAGCTGAAGTGACTTATGAAAATACTTAATGGGAGATTATTCAACATAAAATTCCTCCCTTTATGCATAGGTTTTTCCTTTTGGATCTCTGTCCTGCTTTCCTCTTTGTGTGTCTGTGTTTTACCTCAATACATATACGAGACGTTTACAGAATACAGGTGGACCTTTGAAAGATGAAGTTTTGTGAAGAAATATAAAGGTTGGGGATTAGAATAAGACCATGCCAAACCGGAACCGATGGTTTGTTTCACTTCTATGTATTATAATGGGTTGATTTGGTTCTCATAATCGAGAACCGATTAATTGGTCTGATTCAAGGTTGAGCGTGGAAGATGAGCCCCAGATGAAGGAATGGAGCAAGAAGATGAGTGGAGTACAGCTATAGAAACGAGACAAAAGCCATCCCCCGGTCCCTACATATAATCAACATGTACAGACTTTTAAAACCTCATTTTTTTAATTTATGCTACATTAAAATTTGATGGCAGATGAGATTTATCTTTTATATATTCAGATCATCTAACATATACAAAACATATTTCATACTAAAATGCACATTGATCTAAATGCAACTAAGAAGAATGAGTAATAAACACAACTGGAACCCTAGATTCTTAGCTAAAAGGCGCCGTACCTATAATGCATGCAACATTTTCCGGTGGAGTGCCCTTTTTCTGATTGTTAATGTTTTGCCTTGGATCATCTGCACTGCTGTTGTCCCGTGAAGGAAGAAAAGGAGTACTGTGGGGGCCGAATCAGCAATGAAGAGATGATTCACTCATGTTCTCACTCACCAAGTATCAGGCCTTTCACAAGGGAATGCTACCTCGGCCTCCGCAATTCCTATTTATTCTTCCCTTCATTCCCTCAAAGTCTCCAGGCTTTTCACCCGAGATCTAGCAGTCACTTTAGCCTCACCAACCACAACTCTCATCATTGAAGTCTCCATTCAAAATCTTCCCTCAAGATCCTGCTACATACACACACAGTCACATTCGGCGACGTGATGCTTGTCTGGAAGATGGTTGCAAAGGATAAGCTTGGTGGCACCAAGAATGTGAACAGAGGAGCTTGGACTGCAGATGAGGATGAGAAGCTGTCTCAGTATATTAAAGCTCATGGAGAAAGCAGATGGAGATTAGTCCCTTCTAGAGCTGGTTTGAACTATTGACCTCTGTCGTATCTCCCATGCCTGATAGATTTTGCTTTGTGATTAAAACAGGAAACCCCTTTTCGGTTTAATAAACTTTGCACATTAATTAACCTCAACACAATCTTCAGTGGTCCTATATTTCTACTGTTAACGAAAACTGCATATTTCCGGGAATCTGGAAAATATTACAATGTTTTCTTTTGCAGCAGCTTTGGTGACTATTGAAACCTGCCTTTTCAATCTACAGGCCTCAACAGATGTGGGAGGAGTTGCAGGCTCAGATGGTTGAATTATTTGAGGCCCAACATCAAAAGGGGAAACATATCAGATCAAGAAGAAGATCTAATTATCAGACTTCACAAGCTACTTGGTAACAGGTTCAGTTAATTAATACCTACCAACCTTTGTTTTTCCATGAGGAACAAAATTCGAAGTGCCAGGCACCCATATATATTAACTCTTCCTCTCCACTCCCCCCCCCCCCCCCCCCCCCCCCTCCCCACTCTCTCACGCACACACACACAGGTGGTCTTTGATTGCTCGGAGGCTCCCAGGAAGGACAGACAATGAGATAAAGAATTACTGGAATACTCATTTTCGCAAGAAGCTTAAACTGACGCAGCATATAGCAAAAGAGGCAGCGAACAACCCGAATTCAAGAGATGAAGCTAACACGAACTCAGACAAATTATATAGTAGTGTGAGTGAAGCGGATGAACAAGAACCACACAAAGGTATTGAGATGAACGAGTTCAATGTGGGTCAATTCTTCAGTACTTCAGATGATCAATCCATTAGCTCTTTCCTCAACTCTAACATCATCAAACCAATGGGAGATGTGGAGAAACAGATACAAACAGCTTGTGGCGATAATAATAATAATATAAACATAAATCCACAGACGGATTATAAATGGAGATCTTGCACGGACCAATGCGACGACAACCCATTGTGCTTGCCGTGGTTGACAGAGAACTTGGACCATGATGATTATTATTGGGACGTTCTGTTCAGTAATAATGCAAGCACGGCAGAAGAAAAAGTGGAAGAGGAGCTTGATTTGTTTCTGCTTTAAAAGTGATGAGGCAAATGCTTACGTTTATATGCTTGTATTTTTAACTGTATCATGAAGATTACCCTCTCTCTCTCGTGCTAATGTTTTTATTCTTCGAGACGTCTGTATATACGTACGGTGTGAAGATGTCACATGCATTAGAGTTCAATATCTCTCACTGCAACTGCATAACGATCAATTTAGGAAAGGGGATTAATTCCTGACCAATCAAGATCAAATACCACTACGTAGCCAGATCAAAAAAGTCAGTCGATGGCATCGCCTTTTTTGTTTTAGGAGTTCGTGCGAAGGCTTCGAAAAATCCGTGCGGAATTTCGTAACTAGTAACCTTCTTCCGGCACAGGCTTTCTTCCTGCTAATTCCAGGATTTGAAATTCTAACGCCAACAGAACCCTGGCTTTGTTTTGTTTGCCTCCCTCACAGATTTGAGAAGTTGGCTGTTCAATAGAAATAGGCATCCATTAAGTTTAAGAAAAATAATAACAGCAGCCTTGTGAAAATTTCATCCTTAATTTGATTGCAACAAACGGTCAATTAATACCACAGAACAGCATTTACAGTCTCTAATTTATTTGGAATTTGTGCCCTTTGATGTAAGTATCTCCGAAGAAAACACATTTTACCTTCGCTTTGTTTTGTCTTGTGTGTGTTACAATGTGAGTCAGAAGCCTAACTCACAAACCCATTCATGCACGCCCTGTGAATGGAACTCACCACCTGCGATATGGGATTTAGAGAGCCCTGCCAGATAGGCCAATACTATGGGCGCTTTGTTTGGATATTTATGTTTTTGTGTCTATATATTTCCATATCTAAATTTAAAATACATATACATATTTTGCAGCACACAAATTTTCCAAAGAACAAGATCTGGTTAATAATATGGGTCGATGAATCCTCGGAGAATCGTAAGATCATGCGATTTTATACGAAAAAATTATTGTTATTCAGATGCCAATAACGTGGGTCCATGGAGCCCAGAAGGATCCTAGGTAGAGCCTGTTCAAAGTGAGCCTCGAGAGCATGGAAAAACCTTTATTAAGTTTCAGGAGACAATTTAAAATCCCGCCTACAAAGACTTGGAAACTGCCCGTCATTCATAGACCAAAACCGGGCCAGAAACCGATTGAAACCAGATTCAAAGAGGATCCGGTTTGATTCCGGTTCCACTCTTCGCAGAGCCAAAATTGTGTCTGAACCAAGCCGCCCGTCTCATACCTTTTTAATTTTTTTGTCAAAATAAATGAGAACCGACAGTTCCAAACCGACACAGGAACATACCCGATTCCCATTCCAGTTTCAAGCAAACTGAAACCAGTTGGAACCGGTCATGTCTGGTCATTCATTCACAGAAAAATGTATATCAAAAGTCTTAGTTTAGATATAAAAGTAAAGATTCAGAAGAGAGATGCGAAAGAACGCCTGCAAAGATACCGAATATCGCTGCAAGCAAACCATTCATTTGCATTACAAGTAGGACATCTTTTACTGCAAACCATTCATATGTGGGAAGTCATGTAACTTTTACTTTCTTAAGTTTATTTATATATGTATTATGTTGTTTGCTTTGAAGATGTGAAAACTCAGATATATTTTTTTCTATTTCTTCGTCTCTTTCCTACTTTTTCTCTATCCACTTTTCTCTACTTTATGCACACCAAAAGTTAAACTGTTAGTATTGGAGCTGTAATGTTCGATCCAAGTATATAAAGGTGGTCATTGACGAAGGAAGTTATCTCTTGAGGTGATTTAGTATGACAAATAATAAGAACATGCTTAGTCTCTTGTAGATTCTTGCCTTTATTCTTAGTGAAAAAATATAATTTTTGAAGTATCAAGATGTGCACATTTTTTTATATCGTAAATGGCAAGTAGAATTTGGGGGAGAATGGATGCTTTGATGGAGAAGATGACAAGAATGTCCAAGGAACTAGACAATCTACTGCAAAAGGAGTTGAAAAGTCTGAAAGATGCTAATGAGTTGCTCATTATACAACAAGGGATTGATAAATCAATATTTTTACGAATTGCAAATGCCAATACTTTGAAAAAGGCATGGACATTTTAGAGCAAGAATATAATTGAAACAAGAAGGTAATTATGGTAAATTTTTGCACCCTTCAGAGGGGGTTTGAGAATCTTTTAAAAGCTAGAGAGTAGGTTAAAGAAAATTTTCTCATCTTCATGTTCTTATAAACCACATGAGGACTTTTTGTAAAATAGTAATAATCAAAAGGTTATAGAAAAGTATTAAGAAGTTTTGTCTGTGAAATTTGGTCATATAATTACAACTATTGAAGAGTTTAAGGATCTTCTTACTTATTTATACTCTTAATAAGTTAATGACCTCTCTTTTAGCACGTGAGCAAAGATTAAACAAAGTGGAGCTTACTGACAGGAAGAATATTGGTGATGCGCCTCTTGATAGAGGGAGAGGTTGAGGCAAACCCTGCTTGGCTATCAAAATAGAACTCACGATTGTGAAAGAGACCAATTAAAGGTAGTTTTTAATGAGAAAAAGCATGAAGATGGAGACAAAGGTAAGAATAAACCAAATTTTAGGTGAAAACAATGTTACTCTATATGCTTGGACATATAAAAGAAAAGTGTTGTTAGAAAGCAAATAAAAAGTCTAATTTTATTGAAGGTGAAGCTAATGTTTTTTAATATATATTAACGACACTAGAAATAAGAATGATATTTGGCTTATAAAGAATAGTTGTGTAAATAAGACAGAACATAGAACTTTTCCACACTATTAATGAGATAGTAAAGGTGCACGTTTGTCTTGAAGATAATATTGAAGTAAAAGTTGATGAGAAAGAACAATTATTGTAAAGTCAGGTTGAAGTGGCTGGTTTATGATGCTTTGGAATAGGTTTAATAATTCAAAAAGGATAATCACTTGATTTTTATAATAGTTTATGCCGAATTAGAAAAGGAGGGAATGGACAACATTTTACTAAGTCAAATATGATATAAAAGAGAATGTTTCCTCTTGGCGTTTGATGTTGAATGATTGTTCTATGGCTACTAATATTAATGAACCAAAATTTGGCATAAGCGTTAAGTTTATTTTCATATTAATGGATTAAATTATTGAACTAGAAAAGCATGGTGCTTTGGTTGTCCCATGTTGATTTTCAAAATAAAGTTTGTGAAGCCTGTCTTTATGGAATGCGACATAATTTATCTTTTTTGTTGGAAAAGGGCGGAGAACGAAAAAATCCTATTAAACTAGTTTATGCATATGCATACATTTGTG
The DNA here is from genome assembly GCA_036023115.1 of Brasenia schreberi. NCBI lineage: Eukaryota > Viridiplantae > Streptophyta > Magnoliopsida > Nymphaeales > Cabombaceae > Brasenia > Brasenia schreberi. Next base: position 7,311,025 of record JAYKKT010000063.1, read on the forward strand.
GTCCTATGAGAATTTTGTCTCTGAAAGTTCATTTTGAAATTGTTCGATTACTTTGTCCCTTTATTTCGATTAAATTAAGAGTTAAATTCTTAAAAACCTACTGTTATCATTAACTTATTTTCAAACTTAATTCGTTTCTGGTCCATTATCAGTATCAAACGGCTAACATCTCCAATCTATGTACTTGTCAAATAAAGCCACATTTCTATTGCAGTCACAATTTGAAGTCCGGGAATTGGCAAAACTAATGCCTATGCAAGTACCAGGTTAAGTCATTACGAAATTTTGCAGGAAAGTTTCCAAGACTTCGTTTCTCCAAAGTTCCAAACTCATAAAAGGAAAAAGATGATGCCATCAAGCGTCGCTTGGAACGTGGTACTTACTTTTGAATGTTCCTGGTTGGTCAGGATTTAATTCCCATTCTCTAAATTGATCGTCATGCACGAGACAGAGTGAACTTCAATGCAAGTGGCATCCTTAGGCTGTATGCACATACCGACGTCTCATAGAATAAAAACAATAATGAGAGAGAGAGAGAGCAGCCCAATACATGTTCATGATACGGTAAAGAGGAAACACAAGCATACAAACGAAAGCATTTGCCTAACTACTTCTCATGCAGAAACAAATCAAGCTCCTCTCCTCCCTCTTTTTCTCCTGCTGTGCTTGCATTATTACTGAACAGAATGCCCCAATAATCATCAGCATGGTCCAAGTTCCCTGTCAACCACGGTGACCACAAAAGATTGTCATCACTTTGGTCCATGCAAAATCCCCATCTATAATTCGTCTGTGGATTTATATTCGTAATATTATCATGACCAGAAGCAGTTTGTCTCTTGTTCTCCACCTCTTCCATTGGTTTGATGACGTTAGAGTTGAGGAAAGAGCCAGTGGCCCTCGAGAACTCATCCACATTGAACTCTTCCACCGTAATACTTTTGTGTGATTCTTTTATGTCTGTTTCAGTCACACCACAGTCTACTTTCTCGGAGTTCATGCCATTGTTAGGCTCATCTCTTGGATTTGGGTCGTCGGCTGCCTCTTTTACTACATGCTGCCTCAATTTAAGCTTCTTGCTCAAATGAGTGTTCCAGTAATTCTTTATCTCATTGTCCGTCCTTCCTGGGAGCCTCCCAGCAATCAAAGACCATCTGTGAGAGAGGGAGAGAGAGTTAATATATATGGCTGCTTGGTATTGTTCCTCAAGAAGCAACAAGGTTGGTAGGTATTAATTACAGAACCTGTTACCAAGTAGCTTGTGAAGTCGGATCATTAGATCTTCTTCTTGATCTGATATGTTTCTCCTTTTGATGTTGGGTCTCAAATAATTCAACCATCTGAGCCTGCAACTCCTCCCACGTCTGTGGAGACCTATAGATCATGAAAGGCAAGGCATCAAAAGTCACCAAATTAAGCTGGTGTAAGATGAAACGATGTAATATTTCTCAAATTCTTTTGTATAATCGAATATCTACTGCTTTTGGGAAGGAATCGGTTCATCGTGAAAGTAACCACCTTGAGGTCAAATTAGAAAGTTTCATTTCAACCAAAAAGCAATATCCATTTTTTAGTTGAACAGATAAATCTGCGAAGCATGAGAGATCGTTAGATGTTCAGAGGAAAAACTTAAACCAGCTCTAGATGGGACTAATCTCCATCTGGTTTCTCCATGAGATTTAATATACTGAGACAGCTTCTCATCCTCATCTGCAGTCCAAGCTCTTCTGTTAACAATCTTGGGATCATCAAAGTTATCCTTTGCAACCATTTTCTAAGACCAAGCACCACGTCGCCGAATTTGTCTATGTAGGTAAGAGAGGGAGAGCAATGGCTTGAGGTGGAGAATCCTGTGATGAGAATTGTGGTTAGTGAGTCTGAAGTGACTGCTAGAAATAGGAATTTGGGAAGCCTAGGTGACATTCCCTGCTAAAAGGCCTGACAGTTTGTGAGTGGAAACATGTAATCGAATGCTCATTGGAGCACCCATTACCTTTTTCTCCCTTTTCATAGCAACAGCCATGCTGATGATCCAAGGCGAGATGCAACATCCAAAACAGGGCACTCTAGGGGGAAATGCTGCTTGCATTTTAGCGTACGGTGCCCTCTAGCTGAGAACAAAAAATTCGAGTTTTGTTTATTAGTCACTCTTCGCAGATCCATTGAGATCGATGGACAATTTTCTACGCAATTAGCACATCGTTGGGTGATCTTAATGTATTAAAGATAGATATCATCTACCATAAAATTTTAACGGAGGTATTTTAAATGTCCGTATATGTTGTTCACATATATATATATATATGGCCATGCAAACACTTATACTAAAATCTACTTAATCATTTTCATCCTTCTATTCATAAGATCAACGATAGAGATTTAAATTTAAAAACCAATTATGTGTATTAAAATATGACATACGAAAAGTAAAACCATAATTTTAACTTTTGAATTCAAATATTCATCGTTAGTCATAATGATCTAACTATAAAAATATTTAACTGGATTTAAGCTTGAATAGATGCATCCATTTATATGTGTGTCCATGTACGTACATAGAAATTGTGTGATTGCTTTTCATGTGGCTACGATAGCTGTACTACCACACTTATCTTTTGTAATTTCGTCGTGCGAGATCTTATTCCTAATTTTATATTTGTTAAAGAACTATAAAAACATGGAACAATTAGTATATTCTACCTAGGGGATTGGCACTCCAATGCAAGAGATATTTGTTTGTCTTTCTCCATCCAGGCTGGTATGGTATATCTTCTCTTAGTTAATCTTTTAATATTGTTGTTTGATTGTTTTGATGCTGTTTGAGAAGTAGCTGGGGTCATGGCTCATATAGAAGGCTGGCTATGCGTCTCTTTCTTATTTTTCTTTCTTGTCCTGTTTCGACTTTGCCCTTTCATGAACACGGCGTGTCAGGCACAATTATTGTTCAACTTTTTTCCCATTTCGAACTTATATCCGTGAGGAAAATGTTTCTAGGCATTTCTTTCGTTAACTAGCATGCATGAGAGAAACGAAGCAAGACATTTGATTTGCATCGTCACAAAGAGAGGCTTTTATTGTGTGCTATTTCATTATGTTCATCGAAGAAAACTATGGTTTTAAAAACCCAATTTGAGTAAAAAATATGAAACTTATTGTTATCATGAAACTGTAATTTTAAAGGCTCAATTTGAGGAAAAAGCATCAGTACCAGGAAAGTGGGTTACACCACCTACCCATGAGCTTTACTTGAAACCCAAGTGTCTCTTTTTCTCTCACTTACTTCATTTTACATGAATACCCAAGCATTTAATTGAAAAATCAAACACGAAACTATGATTTTTCGAAAGTATAGTTACAAGCCCCAGTCTAGCCTTACAGTTTTAATATTAAAAACTTAGCATTGCTTGTGGTTGTGAGGACCGAAGAGGAGCAGGGGCGCTTAATGTCAGATTACTTTGAAACTTGATGGTCAATGCTAAAGGAGTTCAATGATGTTATGCCTAATGAGTTCTCGAAACAACTTCTACCTCAGAAAAAGATCGATTATCAGATTGAGTTGCAACCTAGAGTTAGACCACCAGTTATAACACCATGTCGCATGGCACCGGTAAAACTAAAAGAACCAAAATGATAGATGAGATGTTGACAGTTGATATCATGAGACCTTCAAAAACACTTTTTGGTTTACCCATTCTCTTTCAATCAAAGCACCATGGATCAAAACGACTTTCTAAAAAAGATAACTTAAAGAACACATATCCTCTTCTTTTGATTGCACACTTGTTCAACTAACTTGGAATTGATAGACTTGGTAGGGAGACAATGTCGTGACAACGACTTTGGAAGTGACAATCGATCTTCTACCACCGATTTAGAACTAAGAACCTAGCACCACGAATCAAACGGACCTTAAAAAAAAACTCAAACCCCATAGAAAGACACTCCTTGAACAACTTAGTATTGAAAGTACGGGTGAGCATTGGTCGGTTCAGTTCAATAACCGAACCGAAAAACCAAAAATCGAATTCATTTGATCCTTGTAAACCGAATCCAAACTGAAAAAAATTGGTTCGGTTAATTCGGTTATTGTTGGTAATTCGGTTTTTGGATTTTGATACCATAATTCGGTTGTTGTCGGTAATTTGGTTCCGTTAAAATTTCACTTAACACACTACTACGTACAAACTGTTAATCAGAAATCTACCCATATGAAGCTTAAGCTATACTACTGAAGATCATAAAAAAAATTTAATAACAAAATCAGTCATTCTGAACCTCTCCAAATGCGCCTCTCCCGATAATGGTTAAAAGATCAAAATCATTAACACATATTTTATGTCTCTTGAGTTGCATATACAATAAAATTCTTAAATTGAAGAAAATCAAAATCAAGAAAGAGGGATGAAGAGAGAGAATGTATATAGCTTGATTCCCCGTTGGTTGCTTCGAATTGAAGGAGTAAATAGGTAGAAACCCCAATCGTTGTCTTGTTGCAAACAGTATTGCAGAAATACCCAATTACTACGAGAGAGAGAAAGAGAGATGCAATAGACTAAAGAAACTCTCCACGTAACACAGAGAGAGATGCGATAGACGAATGATGCATGCAATCAGATGTTCTTACTTGACCGAGAGAGAGAGAGAGAGAGAGAGAGAATAGACAGAAGACACTCTGCACCATACATAGAGATGTAGTAGACAGAAGAGTATGGAGACTCTGGACTCTGCTAGGGCATCGATTCGAAGGAGAGGAGTGAACGGCTAGGACATCGACTCGACGGAGAGGGGTGAACGGTGAACCAATAGGGTTTTTACAAGATTGATATATAAGTAGCACAACCAGTAAATTCGTTTTTTGGGGTTTTTCGGTTCTGGTTCTTGTGGAACAGAAACTGAACCGAAATACTGAATTATTTTAAAAGAAGAACCGAATCCGAACTGAACATTAAATTAACTGAACCAAATGAAACATTTCGATTAGGATTAGCATACAACAAATGTCTCCTTTTCAATTACGTCTCAAGGACGCCAAGCTGCATGGCTTTTACCACTGGTGTCTGGAAAGCATGAGTACAATTGTAAGGTCTTACCTTTTGGTTTTATTGGGTGGACTGAGAACATGACCATTCCACGTAAAGGACCGTATGCTTGCGTCCTCGGGAAAGAGAAAAGCAATGTTTTACACGAAAAGATGGCACTGCTATTAAATTAAGAGATCAAACTCAGGTCTCTCTCTCTCTAACATACATATCAAGGTGACACTCCACTTCTGGCTGATATTCCTTCCGAGACCCCATCGAGAATTAATAGAAGTGATTGGGGTTCGACCTGATCACGTAAGGGAGGCTAGAGCTGAAGTATGCTCTTGTATTTTTCAGTCTGGACATGGCCCCGGCATGCTTGTAAGAAAACATAAACATGGGCGTGCGCACGCACCCACGCATGCAAAGAAATGCACAGGGTCGTGGTATTATATGATGCTGAATGTCGAGATTCAGGCATCCTATGTGATGTTGAATGTCGAGATTCAGGCATTCTATGTGATACTGATAAGTAAGATTCAGGCATCCTATGCGATGCTGAATGTCGAGATTCAGGCATTCTATGTGATACTGATAAGTAATCTATTTAGGAAACTGAATGAGCTTCATGACAGTAAATATTTACAGGCGAACGATGCCATCAGGTTTCTGGTTGGTGAACTTGAAAACTCGAACTGCTAGATGCATAAATGAAGCATACTTGGAGGCTGGTTGAGGAATCTCTGTAATAAATATAATTTAGGACATTAAGGTTGCAGTTGTAGTTATGGCTTTCCCACAAGCTTCTAACGTATTCAACGATTAACTCCTAAATTTGGTAGAATTCTGCATCACATTTGCAGTAAGATTCTCCTGCGCATTGCAGAAAAGCATCCTTAGTAGATTGATTCCATACTTTATACTGATATTCCTGGCCTATGCCCCATTCATCTCATGGCTGAGAAGGGACCTTACTCACTGCTGGTCTTTCGTATAATCCTCGCCGACCTATGCTAGTTTCAGTTCTCAAGGGACTCCAATGAATGAGACCCACCTGAGCCCGCTTGGTGAAAGAATGAGAATTCGCAGTAGAGAAACAGAGTCAGTCCGGTGGCATTAAAGCTGTCAAAATGGGCCTGGCCCTTGGCGCCTGTCTGCTCCAGCCCTGGAAAAAAAGGGGCACGGCCACGAAATCTTGGGGCATAAGGTGGGTCAAGCTGCGACATATATATATATATATATATATATATATATATATATATATATATATATATATATATATATATATATATATAGTGTGTGTGTGTGTGTGTGTGTGTGTGTTTTGTAATATACATGGAAGTAAACATGGCCGGCTTCAACCGGAACCGGTGAAACCACCAAGGGCTGACCACGCTTTTCTCTTTACCAATAGAGTAAAAGAAAAAAAGGTCGGCAGTAAAGATTTTTCTACAGAAACACCACCCAGTTTGGAAGAGGGAAGAAGGGAATGAGAAAGTAGTGCTTGCCACTATTCATGTTGAACAATCTACTGTTGCAGAAATATGCCACCTTCAAGTCACAACAGTGGACGATCAGAATCTTCTAACGTTCTAATTAAAAGAACATATCGAGATATACAGAAAAAGATATATATCAGGAGGTTGAATACAATGCAAAAGCTCACTCTTCCGTTTTACTGAAACTATTTATAGAGAATATTATATCGTTGCAGAAATTAGAAAAGTTCTGAGATTCAAACTAAAACCAATGTAGGTCCAGGAAAGGTAAAGCAAAATAAGTAACTAGTCTCTTTCCGGGGTGAGACTTTAAAAGGGCAACAGATCAATACTAGCAACAATTCTCTTGTTTCCCAAGGTTATGCAGATGAAGAAATTCTTGTAGTTTTGTGTGCATGATAACCCTCTCCAGGTACTGAACCAAACAGTGGAGGACCTTGAAACTTTTCTGGCGTGAGGAGAACTTAGTTTCTTTTGGCAGCTGCCACACTTCGCCCCTCAGCATGCCATGAGTAGGTCTGCGTCTGCCACTGGACCCATCAGATTCTTTTTGGCAGCTGCCGCACTTCGCCCTTCAGCTTGCCATGAGTAGGTCTGCCGTCTGCCACTGGAGACAACTCTTAGTATTACAGGAAAGATGTAGACAATCGTTTGAGCTTTCAATGCTTTTTTTTCCTCGATTTTGTTTCCAAAATTATCAAGTTACATTCGCAGTTCTTTGAAACGGATGATTTCATCCCCGGTTTAAGAGTTCTTTATTGAATTTCTCTTCATGGTTAAGAAAGAGTTCATGTTCTACACGACTCTTATCTAACATGATCTGGCTTGGACGCTACTGCGTGACGCTATGCACTTGATGAATTGGTGTCATTTCACTATGCAATCTCAAAATCTGTCAACATCAATGAATATCTCCCCATGCATCAGAATTCACTGTGCCTGAAGCTAACTTATGTGGTTATAAATAGGGAGATTCACTTCCAAAACACATCGGGGAATGGAAGGGAGATGCAAGAAAATAAGATGAACTTGAGCTCGACTATGCACGGCGAAAAGGGTGTTCATGGAGGTGTAATTAAGCTGAGTCAAATGCAAGTATAGGCAAACTCAACTAGACTTGTTTAAGAAAATACTCGGCTTAAACTTGATCTTGAGCTCCACTGAGCTTCAATCTTCACGCCCGAGCTCGACTCGAGCTATACTTAAGCAACTCAAGCTCTGCCCTCAAGGACTATTTCATTTTGAGCTTGAGAAAGCTCATGAACAAGTGGGATTAAATTGAGTTACAGTGAGCTAGATGGAACTTGAACTTGAGTGATGAATTAAAAAAGAGATGATACTTTCTTTTATCTATTGTCTTTCATCATTTATGTTATTTTAGAATGAGCCTAACTTTTGAAAGCAATGAGAAGAAGTGTCGGGGCCAGGTTCGCAGAAGGAGACTTGCTATCCCGTCCCCACTCTTATTTTCATAACAGATTTCCTTACTCTCCTCGTCTCCCTCCCCTATTTCCATTGGCTGAATCCACTCCATTTAGGACGATTTCCTTACTTTCCTCGTCTCTCTCCCCTATTTCCACTCGCCGAGTCCACTCTGTTTAGGACGGTCCGCAGGAATCCCCTCCCATGAACATGACGGTCCGCAGGAATCTCCTCCCATGAACATCCCTCCCTTGAAGTCGATCTTGAGTTAGCAATATTCAATACCATGCTCTAGTAACAACCACCCATGAGATGAGCCTTTTCACGTTCTAAAAGAATAGAAAAAAGAGAGCGGTTTCCTTTCATTGATGGTACTATTTATATGAAATATTTGAAGATTATGGAAATTTCCAACATTCTCAAATTCAAAATAAACTAAATAATTGTTCCAGAGAGTTCTTGAGGCATCTGTAGTTTTCGGTGGAACCCGTGAACCATGCGAGAGCTGGTTAGATGCGTCAGGCAGAGGTCTTGTCTCACGTTCACCTCGAGCATACCATTAAGAGGCTAAATACAAGCATTTAATTTTCTTAATTTCTTTCTATACGATAGAAGAAATATCAACTTATATTCATTATAGCTCCTTGTAAAATAAAATGCGATGTCATTTAATCTTTCCCCTGAATGTTCATTCAGCCAATTTGGCTCAACAGTTCTTTGTTATGCGCTTTGAATTATCTGTGTTATCCTTTGTTTCAATAGTTCTCAAGATTAACTAGATTACTTGAGTTGGATGGGTCAAAAGCAGCGGTGTACCTTGAACCCGCTCTGTGGTCTGTCTACCCAACCTTTAGTGGTGGCCATCACCGCTCTGTGAGTCGGCTAAAGCCATCATCTCAGCATTTCTACTCTCACAGGGCGATCTTACGAAACAAACCATTCTATGGTGGGCATACAAAACAAGTCATTCTTTGTCTTACTATAGGCCGGCTGCTTCGGAGGACCCTATAATGCATTACAGCTTATACTGCAGTAAGACAGAAGATGCAAGCATTATCCAAAATGATTGAGCGTAAAGTATTTGTAAGTGGCTTTTCATGTCCACCATCAAATCTCAGGGTGTTTTTGGTCTCTCAGTATCAATAAATTGATTGTTTCGCTCTTGTATCTTCCAAAAGGCAAAAAGATTATTTCATGGATTCAAAAGAGAGTACTTTCAAGACAAATTTTTAGTTTCATGTGAGGCGACCCATATGTTTTTTCAGAAAAATATGGATAGCTGGTATAGATTTTTTAGAAAGCTTTTGGATTTTGGGTGAAGCGGCCCCGTTATCTTGCCCATGAATAGGTGATCCACCAATAGTCAAAAGACTTGGGAAGACTCACATTTTGATAATTTGGGCCGTCTTAAAGATCCAAAGCCAGAATGGGTCTAAAACAATCCAATTGATGCTGCAGGTTGGATTTTCCCATTTTTTATTGCAGATATGGACTATTTTAAAACTCATATTTAATTTGATTATATGAAGAATTTTTGTTAAATAGTCACCTTTTTCTGACTAATGACATAAAGTGACAAGCTGCACTATTTTTTAAGGAACAATAACGATTTGCTGCTAAGTGCATTTCTCGAGGAACCACCAAGATGGAGGTAGCCTCTCGATTATGCAACTCCAGAACAACCAATTTGAAATTCTGAGAGGGAGTGTTTTTAATAGTTGGTGAGAGCAACATGGTGTCAGAAAGTGCGCGGTTGGGTGATATGGTTGCTGCGGTGCGAAAAATTCATGAGTGCCGGAAAAAACACACACATGAGAGAGAAAGCTCATAATTCATGCACATTCGTTTATGATTAAATCGACTTAAAGATCACTATTGTTAGATTCACATAATCATCCGTTGAAATTCGAATTTAAAAAATATGCAGTACATCGAAGTACAGAAGGTATAATGGTACTTTTCACTTTTAAATCTACATCTCAACCATCTTTAAATTGATGTGAGTATGGATGAGGATGAACATATACTATTTTCTCTTCCTCTTTTCATATATATATATATAGAGAGAGAGAGATATAGATATTAGATATATAGAAAGAGAGATAGACAACACAGTAAAGGTATATACGCCCAAACATTCTTAAAGATTTCAATTGTTTGATCATCAAGATGAATGATTGAGAAATTAAAAAAGTACTATTATATTCTTTTGCAAGTGCATTAAGTGTAATGTATACTATTTTGTCTTTTACTTTAAAGATCTTTATCGTTAATCTTAAAGATCAAAGAGTTGAAATATTTATGAAGATATGACTATGGTTAAGTTTAGCATGGACTATTCTCTCTCTCTATATATATATATATATGTGTGTGTGTGTGTGTGTACGCACACGCATTATATCTGTTATGTGACATGACCATAAATCATGAAACTAAAAGAACTCAGTTTTTGAAAGTTATTATTCCCTAATAAAGTATTAATCAGGTAATATTCCATTTAATGCTCCTTGACATGACACTAAACTATATTTAAGTTAAAAGTTTTGTTAGAAAATATTTAAAATAAATATTCCTGAGTCACATACGGGAGAATTACGGTGTTGAGTGTCAAAGTGTGGGGGCGTGGGTGCCGAACTCTAATCAAAGTGCCTGTGTGACATTGCAGCTATTGTTGAAAGGTGAATCAATGCAAACAGCAATGGAGCTTTGTGTACTCATTGAGCTGTTCCTTCTGACTGTTTGATAAGGTAGTTTTTAGCTCATCTTGTACCCAACATAGTGAGATTCGACTGTAGAATTACAGTAGCTCTTCATGAATTATCTAATTTGGTTTTGGTTGCAGCAAAAGACACTACTATGGGGCCTTTCACTGTGCTCGCATCACTTTTCTTCATTTTGCTGTGGGTTTGCCAAATCCTGTTTCTTCGATCAGAGGAAGAGCCGGTTAAAAAACTGTTATTGCTACTTGTTCTAATGCAAAGCATTCAAGAAATTGCTGGGCACAGTTATTACATATTAATTAATTAATAATAATATTTTCAGTTAATGCTATTATAAGAAGAAACATACTTGAGCATAGAGATTGATGAAGTAATTGTTAGTATGGACTACTCAAAAGATAAAAAGACAGAGATTTCTCATGGAACAACTCATAGGGCTTATGTAGGTATTCACTTTAATTTTTCTTTTATATATATATTTTTATTTTTTTAGTTTATCATATAATCTAATATTTTTCTTCAATATAACGAAGTGTTTGATGAATATAAAATATCTACCATGAATCAAGTTCATCGCTTACTGCAATCTCTTTTAAGAAAGTGATGATACACCAATATGTTTCTAGTCATACTCAACTTGATAATATTGAAAACCAAGTAAGTTTTTATGGTTATAGACTTTTACCAGTGATCTTATTATTGAAGCAATTAACTAAAGTATAATTGTTTAATGTCAAGAATGGAGAATCATATTGAGGATTTGCTTCAGCTTGTAATGCATGCATTTGGTTCGGCATCACAACAAATACAAGTATCAAAAACATATTTTATATGTTATGTGTTTATGTTATTTGTAATTTAGTTGTCTACTTCTTTTTTAATTTTCAATTTGTAGGAACCATAAAATTATAGGGAGCCTCAAGACCAATTATGCGAAAGATGTGATAGATTGATATATTATGCTTGTTTACGAATTGCCTTTGTGATGTGCATATATAAACTTCTTTCTACTTTGTAAACCTTTAAACAAATCAACATAGTATTTGATTTTTGTATATTTGTGATTGTGACTCATTTTCTATTGTATGTGTTATACCTGATTCATTTATTGCTGGTATGTATTGTGTATGTTCATGTATAACAAATGATCATATAAATTTAAAAAAAAACAATGAAACAGTGAAAAGAGGATTTGTTTCAAAATTTATTCTTATTGTTCACCGTTAAAGTAGTATAACTCTAATTGTTTGATTTCATGTCACCTTATTTCGACTATTGGCTCAACTTACCTCTATTGACAACAATAAAAATAAATTATATTTTGACTATTCTTGTGCTTATTTCGGTTGTTTTCCATAACTACAATAACTATTAGTTCTAGCTACCAACAAAATCCAGAATATCTAGATAAACAGTTAGAATAAATAGTTTCAACAATTGGTTGCATCGATATATTCTGGTTGTCCCTATAAATACTATGATTGTTCTTACAAAATAAACCTATTCCAACTTTTTCTTATTTCGGAAGGCATTGATATTCCAAAAGTTTTACAATCGACCGAAAACATATAGACAATAATAACAACAACAACTAAGCCTTTTCTCATACTAGATGGAGTCTGCTACATGGATTCTTTGTTTCCACATAGCTATATCATGTGTCATGTTAGCAGTTAACTCACAACAAGTTAGATCATTATTTATTGTTTCTTTCCAACACTTTTGTGGTCGTCCTCTACCTTTTTACTTTCCAAATTTAGTTTTTCATACCTTCTTACAGGTTCTTCTTCTATCTTCTTTTTATGTGTCCAAACCATTTTAAATGATATTCTCTCATTTTATCCTCTATTGGTGTCACTCCTAATTTGTTTCTAATAACCTCATTATGTATACGGTCTTTTATTGTATGACCACTCATCCATCTCAACATCTTTATTTCTGTCACATACATCTTTTGTACATGTTGATGGTTAACTGTCCAAAACTCATAACCATAAAACATGGCAAGCCTAATTGCTTCTATATAATATTTATCTTTCAACTTTAATGATATCTTCTTATCACAAAGAATACCTGATGCTCCTCTCCATTTTAACTAACTAGCATTAATTCTATGCGTAACATCTCCATCAATTCTTCCATCACTCTCAAAAATTAACCTTAGGTATTTAAAATTTTCCTTTTGGGGGATGCAATGTGTGCCAATTTTAATTTTTGTGTCCTCTGAAGTAACCAAATGATCAAACTTACATTTCATATATTCTGTCTTTGTTGTACTAACTCGGAGGCCTTTGTTTTCTAATGCTTCTCTCCATAGTTCCATTTTTCTATTAACCTTTTCCTTAGACTCTTCCACTAACACAATGTCATATGCAAATAACATACACTAAGGCATTTCATCTTGAATATGTTTTGTTAACTCATGGATATAAGTGTACTCGCTCTTCATTCCTCGGGCATCTTTTGCTTTCTCTATATTTCATTAAATAGTCTTGTGAGCGAAGTTATTTCTATTTCTCGTAGTATTTCCAAACTTCTATAGGAATATTGTCTGGTCCTACCGATTTACTACCCTTCATATGTTTAAGAGCCTCTTTAACTTCATTCTTTTGAATACGTCAATAGAAATTGTGGTTTATATACTTTTCTAATTTGGCTAACTCTCCTAGGCTAATACTAACATCTTTATTTTCATTAAAAAGCTTATAAAAATAGTTTTTCCATCTATTTCTTATATCATCATTTTTCACAAAAAATTTATCATCCTCGTCTTTGATGTATCTAACAGAATTAAGAACTTTAGTTTTCTTATCTCTAGCCCTAGCTATCCTAAAAATATCTCTTTCACCCTCTTTTGAGTTGAGTTTTTTATATAAATCATCCCGAATCTTATAAGCCTCTAAAGTTTCACTAGTTTTCTTAGTATAATGTAATTTGTAACATGCCTTCTTTGCCTTAATTTTATTTTGCACTACTTTACTCCACCACCAAGCTTATTTTTATGCCGGTACACCTTCCCTAGATTCACCTAATACATCTTTCACCACTTTTCTAATATGTATAGCTATATTGTTCCACATATCACAAGGTGTACCAACATAATTCGAAGCATCTCTTTGAAGGACTTTCTGTTTAAATATATCTTCTTTCTCGCTTTTAAGGTTTCACCATTTAGTCTGAATAGCTCGATGCACTATTTTCTTCTTTGTCCATTTTTTTATTTATAAATCCATAACTAAAAGTCGATGTTGGGTGGTTAAACTTTCTCTCGGAATTACCTTACAATCTTTACAACATGCTCTATCTTTTTTTCTATAAATAAAGTAATCAAATTGTGTTTGTGATAAGCCACTCTTATAAGTAATTAAATGTTCATCTCATTTTTTGAAGATTGTATTGAATATAAAGAGATCAAATGCCATAACAAAATTTAAAATCTCCATACCTTCCTCATTTATATCCCCAAAACTAAAGTTTTCATGAATACCTTGATATCCTAATGCCTCTTTACCGACCTGTTCATTTAAGTCTCCTCCTAAACAAATCATTTCACTTTGTGGAATCCTTTGAATCACCTTATCTAACTCTTCCCAAAAAGTTGTCTTTATACTATCTTTTAGGCCTACTTGGGGTGCATAAGCACAAACTATATTCAAAACCTCTGTTCTTAACACTAATTTCAACGTCATGATTCGATCACCATATCATTGTATATCTACTACACTATCCTTTAAATCTTTATTTATGATAATACCAACTCCGTTTCGAGCCTTTTCCTTACTTGAGTACCATAATTTAAAACTTGTATCCTATATCTCCTTTGCTTTTTCTTCAACCCACTTTGTCTCTTATAAATATAGAATATGAATCTTTCTTCGAATCATAGTATCTACCACCTCCATTAGCTTACCAGATAATGTTTCGATATTCCAAAAACCAATACGAATCTTATTATCTAGGACTAGCTTCCTTATCCCCCGCATCCATCCATATTGAAAATGCAGAGACCCTCTCTGTAAATTATTCACTACATTCGAGCAACAATGTAGTGGGACTAACTTCTTTACCCATACCCATCCATGATGTAGGAACCCTCTCTGCAATTGATTCACTACATCTGAGCGAAAATGTAGTGACCCTTTACTTATCACTGCATTCGAGTTGTGCAGCGCGTCGCTAGGCGAGAACGCCCTAAAGCAATGCTCATAATTTGTGTAATCCATGGTATAAAAATCCGAAAAAGTTTTATACTAGTTGTTGGAAGCCTAACACAACCCTCCTCTTTTACCTCATTTATCCGGGCTTGGGACCGGCAATGCAAGGGTGATTCCTTACATGAGCGGAGTTTTCCAGTTGTTATAGACAATAAAAGAAAATGAACCATTAAAATTTGTGGCAATTATAGATGTGTCAACTCATTAGAATGAGTCTACACTCTAATCTCAACATTTATTCTTCCAAAACAGAAAGTACCTGAATTTGAGTGTGAAAACAAGATTCAAAATGAGTCTAGACTCTAATGAAACTTGGAAAGAAATGAAACCAAACTACCTTTGACATGAACCACATCAAAACACTAGAAGCAATACGCCTTCTATCAATAAATGCTTTCAAGAAATTATTCTTGAAAGTTAGATTCAAATTGCTTCTCAATTACATCACCTAAAAATCCTCAAATTGGATGATCGTAAATAGCCTCGGCGCTATGGAAGGAAGGACTATCTCACATCTACACAAGATAATACTCAAATATCATAAAACAAAATCTCATTCGATGAGATAAAATGCCACAAAAACGAAGAAATAGGATGGGTTATCTTCTTGAAATGGCCAAAGCAAGCCCCGTCATGAATTGTTCTTTCAACAAAGAAAAAGGTGACCACTCCATTGTCTCACTCAACAAACTTGGGATCAATTATGAGAATCCCATGTTCGTTGAAATATGAACTTATAAGTGTTTGAAATGGTTAAACAATAGCATGAACTGTAGCAACTAAACCTGCTATGAACTAGATCCAGACCTAGATCCCAAACCTCGTGGGTCCGAACCGACCCCCATCCGTTGACTATTGGGCATCATCGTAGTCAATGGACATGTGAGGGTTTCGTTGAAATCTCAAATCTCCCGTTAAAAAATAACACCAAAAGCCGTTTGTCAAAAATACGGATTCAAGGGGTAATTTGGTAACCATATCGAGATAAGCCAGATATCTTTTACACCCTCACAGTTTCTGCAACCGAGATTGTGACGAGATACGATGGTAAAATAGTCTTTCTCTTTACTGACACGTGTCGGAAGGATAATGGCTTGAACAAGTCTTCGGAAGAGAAAAAGAGGCAAGGGCATTCTAGTAAAAGAGTGGTAAAAAGCTTTTATTAGGTAATATAATATAAACTCCTCAACTTTTTCACTTTAATAATTTAGTCTGAAAATGCAACAAAAGTATCGAAATGCTAAAATTGTGAAGCCAGATCAAACCTCAGATATATACAGAACCGATCCAAACTCAGTATTTTACTCGACTTGAATAAGGTCCAATCATGGATAGTGGCTGATCTTAGTTGAGCCGAGATGGGGCATCGGCCCTGCCTAAAATTAAAAGAAAATTATAGCAGTATAAAACAATCCGTATTTTTGTATCATAGACTATTTATTTTTTTAAACCCATCATCACAAAAGCAACAATTATGTTCGTCTCCTCGCGTCCTTGAGGGAAGAAGTAAGCTTTCTTACAACATGCAATCAAAACAAAGAAGTGCTTTGGTACATGCTTATCATAAGCAGTGAACGAGTGTATCAAACACAAAACTCATTATTACATAGAACTATGGTTCTATAGACCCAATTTGAGTAAAAAACATTGGTACTAAGTGCGAGATGGGTTAAAATAACTTATTCACGCGGCTCACACAAAAACCCAAATGCTTCTTTCTCTCTTATGTTGTTACCTATCTTGTACGAAATCCCAAGCATCAATCTTTTCATAAATCAAGCAAAAAACCATGATTACAAACTTACAATCCAATGTAGATTCAAACTTATAGTTTTAATATCAATAGCTAACACCACGATTCAAACGCACTCTTAGAGATCCTTTCAATATGCTTACACATACTACACACTTAATTTATTGGATGAGAAAGTCACTAAATTTCCATATGATCTCTTGCATTTTCAAATGATTAGTTGGGTTATGGCATTAGCTCTGAGTGGAAGAAGCTAGCACTAGCTCTGAGCTAGCACCCACCCGGTAGTACTTTCATCTTAGAAGGATCAGATTAAGCTGATAAGATAAAAGTCCAAACTCAAATCCGTAAAAATAGAGAAATGAGATTCATATGTAAAACACTACAACTTGGAGTAACTGGGTCTGGTACCAGCATTTTGGTCCAATGGAAGAACTACCACTATTAGATAGGAAGCTGCTAGCTCAGAGCTAGTGCTAGCTTCTTCCACTCAGATCTAATGCCATGACTCAACTAAACATTTGAAAATGCAAGAGATAATATGGAAATTTATGATCTTTTCGGTATTGGCAGATTGTATAATGTTTATATTTTGAGCTTTAATTTTGAATTTGTAGAACACAATTCTCCCACCGGTGGACTACGTTTAAAAATGGGTTTCCACTCACCCGAGAGAATGGAAAGGTAGTTCATTTTCATTTTGGGTTGGGTCGGGTGGCTTGAGGTTTGAGGAGTTATAGGTTGTGGGGTTGGGGTTTTGGGTGGGGGAAGTTGCAGGAGTGTTTGGGTTCCCGAGTTGTCGGGTCCGGTGTGAGGTGGCAGGTGAAGGGTTTGGGTGGAGGATGTCAGGATTGGGGTTGTGGGTGTGGGGTGTTGTTTGGCTTCTCAGGCATGCACTCTACCACCGTCTTTCATGGTTGCCACTGAGTGCGGGAAGGCTTGAACTTAGTTTTGGCTCTCTGTTGATCATTTAAACTTTTATTTATTTGTTTATTTATTCATTTATTTTTTTATTTAACTATGAAAAACAAGATCTTGCACTCTACCACCGTCTTTCATGGTTGTCACCATGAATAGAATCTAATATATATATATGGAATGACTGGATCCTATTCACATTGACTCATGGGAAAATATTGCTTTTTGAAAAGATACATGAAATAATATAGTGTTCCATTCTTTTTAAAATTATATTTTTTTTAAATAACTTTCATACTAAGGGAGATGCTTGGAATTATGTTGGTACACCTTCGGATATGCGGAACAATATGACTATACATATTAAGAAAGTGGCGAAAGATGTGTTAGGTGAATCTAAGAGAGGTATACCTGCACAAAAAGAAGCTTGGTGGTAGAGTGAAGTAGTTCAAAATAAAATCAAGACAAAGAGGGCATGTTATAAATTACATTATACTAAGAAAACTAGTGAAACTTTAGAGGCTTATAAGAAAGTAAAGAAGAAGCGAAAAAAGTCGTCGGTGAAGCAAAAGCTAAAATTGAGGAGGATTTATATAAAAAAGTCAACTCAAAAGCAAAGAAATATTTGTAGGATAGCTAGGGCTAGAGATAAGAAAACTAAAGATCTTAATTCTGTTAGATGCATCAAAGACGAGGATGAAAAAATTCTAGTGACAAATGATGATATAAGAAATAGATGAAAAAACTATTTTTATAAGCTTTTTAATAAAAATAAAGATGTTAGTATTAGCTTAGGAGAGTTAGTCAAATCAGAAAAATATATAAACCACAATTTCTATGGACGTATTCAAAAGAATAAAGTCAAAGAAGTTTTTAAACATACGAAGGGTGGAAAATCGGTAGGACCAAACAATATTCTTATAGAAGTTTGAAAAATACTAGGAGAAATAGGAATCACTTCACTCAGAAGACTATTTAATGAAATATGGAAAAGCCAAAAGATGCCCGATGAATGAATAGCGTACTTATACTCATATACAAGAACAAGGGAGACATTCATAATTGTGTGAATTATTGAGGTATGAACTTAATGAGTCATACTATGAAATTATGGGAAAGAATTATCGAACGTAGGTTAAAATAAATATCAATTACAACAGAGAACCAATTTGGATTCATGCTAGGTAGATCTACTGTTGAAGCAATTCACCTTTTGAGACGTCTTATGGAATATTTTAGAGCAAAAAAGAAAGACCTTAACAAAATATTTATTGATCTAGAAAAAACTTACGATAGGGTATCGAGGGAGGTTCTTTCAAGAACCTTGAAAAAAATAGGTATCCTATTGACATACATTAACCTTATAAGAGACATGTATGATGATGCAAAAACATGTATAAGGACTCATGATGGACATCAAGGATCAACTTTAAGTCCATACTTATTTATAATGGTGATTGATGAGTTAACAAAACATATTAAAGATGAAGTACCTTGGTGTATATTATTTGCATATGATATTGTGTTAGTGGAGGAGTCTAAGGAAAAAGTTAATAGAAAATTGGAACTATGAAGATAAACATTAGAAAGCAAAGGCCTCCGACTTAGTAGAACAAAGACAAAATATATGCCATGTAATTTTGATCATTTGGTTACTTTAGAGGACAAAAATTAAAATTGGCACACGTTGCATCCCCCAAAAAGAAAGTTTTAAATACTTAAGGTCAATTTTTTAGAGTGATGGAAGAATTGATGGATATGTTATGCATATAATTAATGCTGGTTGGTTAAAATGGAGAGGAGCATCAAGTATTTTTTGTAATAAGAAGATACCATTAAAGTTAAAAGGTAAATATTATATAGTAGCAATTAGACCTGTCATGTTTTATGGTTCTCAGTGTTAGGTAGTTAATTGTCAATGTATAAAAGATGTCTATGACAAAAATGAAGATGTTGAGATTGATGAGTGGTCATATAAGAAAAGACCGTATACATAATGAGGTTATTAGAAACAAATTAGGAGTGACAAAGAGGATAAAAATGAGAGAATATCGTTTAAGATGATTTGGACATATAAAAAGAAAATGAGAAGAAGAACTTAAGAAGGTATGAAAAACTAAATTTGGAAAGTATTAAAAGAGGTAGAGGACGATCACAAAAGTGTTGGAAAGAAACAATAAAGAATGATCTAATTTATTGTAAGTTAACTGCTAACCTGACACATGATAATGTTGTGTGGAAACAAAGAATCAATGTAGCCGACCCCGTCTAGCGTGAGGAAAGGCTTAGTTGTTGTAACTTTCATGCTACCAAAAAGATATGAACAAAAATGAGTGAATATTATTAAAGGTGAGCACGATTCAGTTTTCTTATATATATATTTTTATATATACACACAAAAGATATACGTTGGGCTGTGGAAACCTTTATACTTTAAAATATATTAAAACCACAAAACTGGATTTCTAACAAATGATGTCTATGAAGTTATATATATATATAATATGGAAAGTTGCTCTATAAAGGCCACCAAGACAAAATTAGGGTTTTTGCATCGCATCCGTCACCGTTGATCTGAAACCCTTTCCCACGATCTCAGCCTTCCGATCACAGGCCACCCACATATAGACGTCGGAAACTCGGCTTGTTCTCACGCTCTCTCCCCTTAGGGTTTTGACGAGAGATTTCGATCGATCAACCACGCGAGACTTTGTAGAAAATGGCGACCCAGATTAGCAAGAAGCGAAAGGTACGCCCAAAATCCCAGTCTCTCTCTCAGTCTCATTCTCTCTCGTTGTTTCCTCTCTTCTGCATTCGATATTGCATCAAAACCGTAGTTTCTACTATTTTTCTCGCACGTACTCTCCCTTCATCACTTTCCGCTTTCCTTTTCATTCGATTCTCTAATAAGAGAACTGAATTTCCCAATAATTCGGAAGTTTGCCTCCTAGAGGCGTTAATTTCATCTTGGATCTGTATTTCAGTTTGTTGCAGACGGCGTTTTCTACGCGGAGCTTAATGAGGTGCTGACGAGGGAGCTCGCGGAGGACGGATACTCAGGCGTCGAGGTTAGGGTGACGCCGATGCGGACGGAGATCATTATCAGGGCGACTCGGACCCAGAACGTTTTGGGCGAGAAGGGACGGAGGATCAGGGAGCTTACTTCCGTCGTGCAGAAGCGGTTCAATTTTCCTGAGGGAAGCGTGGAGCTTTACGCTGAGAAGGTCAATAACAGGGGTCTGTGCGCCATCGCTCAGGCGGAGTCTCTGCGATACAAGCTCCTTGGAGGACTTGCTGTTAGGAGGTGATGCCATCTTTTATCTCTTTTCAGATATTAAGTTGTTGATAGTCGTTGGCGCCGTTTCGTTTATTTTATTATTAGATACTATTTGTTGGTAGTTGCTGCTGGATTCTCATTTGACATCTTTTGAGACATCATATCGCTGATAGTTGCTGTTCTGTGTTCCAATGATTGCTTTTCAGATACTAGATTGGTTATAGTTATTGGTGGAGGTTCGTTGTCCTTTGTTTAGATAATAGATCCTTGAAATTTCTTTGCGGGATTTCGTGTCATCTCCTTTAGATATAATGTTGTTTATAGTTGTTGGTTGGTGTTCGTTTGAGTTAGTTTGGCATATTAAATTGTTGGTACTTTTTCTCTCGTTATTTTTGTTTCTTTAGGTTGGCACTTTGCATCTCCTTTTTGGTGAGAATTGCGCTAGATTGTCTTGGTGAAATTGCACAAATGCCGAACGCAGTATGTAATTCTATGGTTTTATCTTTTCTGTACTCTCCATTCGCTCTTAATGTTAATTAAGCTGAGTAGATGACTTGCTGGTAGGAGAAAACAGATTCCTTTTGTCGATTAATGTGGTTAGTCAATTTCGATTTTTTTCTTTCTAATAGATTTGGTTTTTGTCCTCTTTGAACATATTGGTACATGACATATATTATCACCAGTTATAAGTCCATAAAAAGAGTATTGGAGTTTTTTCGAAACTGTTGTCATCTTTACAGCAAGTCAGTTTTTATAGTAGCTGATTTTGTGTCTGACGGCGACTAAATTGTTCTGCTCCTGAGGTTTTTAATGGCTGTGAGATCCTTGTTCTTTTGGTGTGAGATGAGCAGAAAAATAGTATGTATCCCATTTTAAGAGATGCCTCATGATCAAGGAGCTTTGGTGTCTGCTTTTCTTCCTGTATTACATTCTACTGCATATGTCTCTTTTGCTTGTACGATTGTACCACGTACACTTTGTCACATGCACCTACTGATTCAGATCAACTTCACAAGTTTCAATTGTGGAACTGTTGAGCTCTTCTTTTCCCCTTTCATCTAGAAAGCAGACTGGTTTGAGCCCCGAGTCCAGATTGGCTTCATCCTCCTTTTTATAAAGTTTTTTTAATGTTGTTTCATTCTTTTGTCATCTATAAAGCAGATTGGTTCTTTCCTTACCAAATTTGTGTCGGAAGATGACCATATTTAGTTTTGCTGCTCTAGGCTGTGGTGGTTACCTTGAACTATCCATGCCTTCTTGGTGCAAGCTTTGGGTGGCAAAAATATATTGTCTATTACCCACATTCACTGGGCGCTTAATCATTCAGTTTGTTGTCTGTCTTTTATAACTTTGATACCTATTCTCAAAATTTTTCTGTCACTGGTTGCTTGCGTTTGTTTTTGAGTATAGTCACACGTTCTCATTTTAGCAGTTTCTTGGTGAGGTTTTGCTTGTGGATATTTTAAGAAAACAATATCTTTCTTATTTTTCCCCATAGAAATGCAATATTGTCAAAATGCCAATCAAGATAGGTTACAATGTGTTAAAAGATTCACTATACACTTCAGCTCTTATTGCTCGTGAAATTCATATGTTTTTGTTCTTGTGTTCTTGAATCTTTGAGCTAGTTGCCCTCATTTTTCCAGTTTTAGGACCTTTGGGCACTATCCTTTGCTACGGTTTTCTGACGGTTAAAACTCAAATTTGTTCATTATTCTTCATTGTAATTGAATGACGGGCAATATGGTGGCTTTGAAGCCATATGATCATCTCTTATGTTTTGTACATGCTGACTGAGTTGGGGTAACGATGTAAGAAGAATTATGGGATGAGATAACATGAGTGCATGTGTTACTGTGAAGGTTCATGCAACATGACATTCTTGTTTTTGGTCCCATTGCAGGGCTTGCTATGGCGTGTTGCGCTTTGTCATGGAAAGTGGCGCTAAAGGATGTGAGGTGGGTTTGATATGTTTTGTATATACGTTTTAGAAGGTGAAGTTGTACATTTTTGCTTAACAAAATGTGATTGCAGGTCATTGTGAGTGGAAAGCTGAGAGCACAGCGGGCAAAATCAATGAAGTTCAAGGACGGTTATATGATTTCTTCTGGGCAACCCGTTAATGAGTACATTGATTCTGCCATTAGGCATGTTTTGCTGAGACAGGTAAATGTGCTATGTTTCTTGTGGCTACGTTTTATCTGAATGATACAATCATACAACAATGCAAAGTTCCTTAACCCTGGGATAGATTTAGGGAACTTTTGTTTTTTGCTCTGAAAAAGTTCCATAGGAGAGCTCGTATTT
This sequence comes from Brasenia schreberi, assembly GCA_036023115.1. NCBI lineage: Eukaryota > Viridiplantae > Streptophyta > Magnoliopsida > Nymphaeales > Cabombaceae > Brasenia > Brasenia schreberi. The sequence continues at coordinate 7,334,156 of JAYKKT010000063.1, forward strand.
GGTGACTTTGAGCGCCTTTGGGATGACCCTTCAATTGGGAGCTTTTATTTGGTGAGCATGCGATAGTGCAATAGTTTCCCGTCAATTATGGCATTGTTTGGTTTATCCAAGATGCACATGGTCATCATTGCTATAAACCAGAGTAAACCTAGATATCTCTTGGCATTGTCTCATGTGTAACCCTTTCTTAAAAAGTCTGGCTCTTCTGAGAAGATCTCACTACAACCTGGCAATTATCGAAAATCTTTTTCTTTCTTTTTTTGTGACGGTTTTGGGGAAATACCTAAATGTGTGCAGAAAGGCAGAAAAAGTATGAAACAGCAGGTTTTTGTGCTATGTATTTGATCAAAGATTTATAAAGATCTCTTAGAAAGGTACTTAAGAACAAGAAAAAAAAATTAGGTAAGAAAATGGCAAATTGTGTGCTAGTATCTGAGTGTACTTTTATGTGTTATGTTGAAAACGTTGTGACATTTTCTTGGTATTATTTCCTGATGTTCTTCTCTGTAAAGCCTGATAGTCATAGTGTCATACCTTAGGGTCGTATGCTAGTATCTGAGCGGGACGGTTCTGCTAGTTCATACTATAGTTCTCTTTCGACAAAATGTTACCAGCATTTATGGTGCGTTGTGCGTCTGTGTTTTTGCCCGTTGGTGTCCCATAATTTAATAATTTATTAAAGCTATCTGAGATTTTCTGATAGCTAGCCTGTTGACGCTGATTCTTTTTCTGCTCAGGGTGTGCTAGGAATCAAGGTTAAAATTATGTTGGATTGGGATCCAAAGGGCAAGCAGGGACCTACAACTCCACTTCCTGATCTTGTCACTATTCACACTCCAAAGGAAGATGAGGAATTCACTCGTCCTGCCGTGGTGGACTTGGACCTTGATGTGGGAGCTGCTTGAAACTTTGCTACTTTGTGGCAATTTACTTTCTGATATCGAGAGGTATATCTTTTGTAGTTCCATAGAGCAGTTTAATGTAATCGCTCTTTTTTTTTGCTTGTCTGCGTTTAGATGAATTTTTTATCATGTTGACAATTTTCTATTGTTAGGTGTATTAAGGTGTAATTGCTTGTCCTTTTCAACTGCTTTCTAGGCTTAGTGTGGGGACAAACGAGGTATTATTTCCGACCATAAATTGTTGTGTTGGGTTCACAAGTTTATGATAGTTGTGACAATTCAATAATATCCCGTTGGCATGATTACCAACACAATCATAGAAAGGTGGTGCCCAAAAACAAGGATTTGGGTGCAAATTGATGATGAAACTTGGGTACTGAAGACGGGGTGGTGTTTCAATTCCATGCGTTTTATCTTTGATTTTTTACTAAAGAAAATACATTTTGTGAACGAACTCTTTCAGGGTACAGTTTCTTACGGTAGAGAAAACAAAGTCAACCTCTCTCTGATGATGGCTGCATTATGTCCAAGAATGGCTATACGAGCTTTGAATGAGTGGACTTCATGTGCAGATGAGTTGGAGAGCTTGAGTGAATCTAAAGATGTGTAATAATACTCCATGCATGATAAAGTTTCTTATGAAGTAGGGACTTCATGTTCCGGCCCGAGACTTTTAATGCAAGAATACACGTTCCAAACCTTCATGTCTAGAGGATCAAAGGATCAAACACTCGATACAAGATCCCGAATTGCTTCGTCTTTCAAAGTTTGGTGATTGATTGATTTTGGATTAGTGCGGAGGTTTGAATCCATATATAGTGTGAATCCAAATAGTATCTGGCTGACTTGAAAAATGCCTTGAGAGGATTAAGCGTCTGCTTGACTAGGACGTTTTCTTTCTTTCTGCAAGTGGTATGAAATTGAGAAAAATTCTCCATTTTTGGTTTCGCATCAATAGACTGTTTTTCTCGTGCTGTCATGGTGCGTGCTCCTTTCGGCACTTGGTGATTAAACTCTCTCTCTCTTACACAAACATTATGAACCAATCTAACCTTGACTGAGCAATAAGGGGCTATAAATATGGAACTAAGGGCTTCTTTGGGCACATTTTGTTTGTTAATGTATCACGCTGAGAATCGTCCTCTTTCTCCCAGATTCTCTCAAGTTATCCTGATAGATGCTGATGGTGATAACCGTGATATGGTTTCTACCACCCAGTAGTTTGATTTGGATTCTCAGAGGTTGATGATCCAATCATATTCGCAGGTGATTTCCTTTCCTGTTAAGCTTGCAAGCAGGTCAGGTTTACACTTTTTTCCCAAAGGCTGAAAATTCATTGATGAGATAAAGATTACAGAGCACTTCACGAGCCAGCAGAACAGAACATCATTCAGTGGTTCCCCAAAAAGTTCGCTGTATTGTTTAACGATCGCAGGGTTGACCACAAATCGAGGCTAAAGTGAAAGATCTGAATTTAGGGCCTAAAATTTATAAGAGCCTGCAATTTTTTGGGCCTAACGAAAGTGTCCAAAACTTTTGGGGTCTGTGATAACGAAAGGATTGGCAGCTTTGCATTCTTCTGCAAACTGAGTTAATACAGCATATATATCTGTGGTGCTATGGTTTTTTTCTTTCAAATATCCTTTCGTTTCTCGCTATCCAAATCCTCCATGGAGCAAAGGCTTAAAAAGCAGAGAACAATCCATTTCCAATAAAGAGTCCATTGCAATTGCCGGATCGGACGTAGAATGTTAGGCTGCATGCTTTTCATACTTGAATGGTATGTCGATAAAGGTGTGTAAAGCAAAGATTTCAGTCTTTGCTGCACAGATAAGGCACAAATCTCCACAGAGTTACCTATATTATTGGGTTCCTCGTATAGTCCTTTCTTTCTTTTCCTAATAAAAAGATGTTAATATCATTTAAGTGTGGCTTTCAAACGTTCTTCTTGACACTGAAAATTCATATGTTATTGAGTGAAACTAACCTCCCAAACATGTACATGAACTGGTCTCTATCCTTTTATAACCTGAGCTGCACCAAGCTTAGAAAGAGATTTCCTTGATATGACACCTAGAGTTCGCGTACGGTCTAGCAATAAATCTTCAAATTTTCATTTAACAAGCTTTCACAAGATGAACCGAGCCGAAAATGCCATGTCTATATCAGCTCATATAATGAGCCAGACATGAACAATCCATGGGTGAGCCATACAAAGCGAGCTTGGTATTTTTAGCCACCCTATATGGCGGGAAAAAGAAAAAAATGAGTACTTTAAAATGAAATCCCACTTCGAAATCTTCTTCAGGCTTTTCATCTCTAACTATGAGCTTCATATAAACTGATGCTTGGTTATGTAAATTTCTTTTGTTGATTATTAGAATCTTTTATTATTTGTTGCACAGATGGAAGAGTGTTGCCATATGCTTCATGAAATAAATGCATCTTTTTTATTTCTGATATCCAATGGCTTCACAGGCATAAATCTTGGATATTGTGTACTGTGTGATAGACGCAAGGGAAAACAGTTGAACGTAACTGTTAATTTTTCGACTTGCATTTTGAACATTCACTTTTATCGGAACCACTTCGAAACCGGCGGTTCCAGATCTGATTTCATTAATAGCTTGAGTGACCTTAGGAGAATAGGCCGGTGTCATTTGGTGCCCGTCTAATGACTGTCAGGTTGGGGTAACGTGCCCCAAGGAGTCGAACTCCTCACCAATTGGGGCGCAGTTGAGCTGCTGATGGGTTGATAATTGTAAAAGTTATTTAAACAATATCGGAGGTTTGGAACCGGCATGTTCTAGACGGTTTGAAAGTGTTGGTTCTGGTTCTGGGTCAGATTCAACTAGTTCCAGTTATCATCAGTTCTACAGGCGGTTCGGTTTCGTTTCGACCTAGTTTCAAACCAGCCATCTAGCTTGATGGACCAGTTTTTTTTTGTTTTGGGCTCATTTAGGTCATGAAGCGAACACGAAAGTGCGCTCATGAGTCTAACCATGGCAAACCACGAGCACTTAGATTCCCTTTACCAGTCAAACCAATGCAAGATTGAGTAAAAGAGTTACTATTATTCTTTCAATTATATATTGTAACAAAAGTAGGATCAAAATTAACAACCTGGTTGCATTAGCATTTTAATATTTGCATAACTTCGATCGTGAAGTTTGTCACAAAATCCATATTTGATTGCATTTTTTGCATGCAAAGTACAACCAGATCAGTTAAAGAAGTTTATTACATTATAGAAATTTGTAACACGAACCTGAACCTGATTATGCAAGAACAATCATGGATTCAGACTCAGTTTTGCTTGGAACCCAACATGAATCCTACCCATTGACATCCATATCAATGGCTGGAGTTCAATGTTCGTGGTTGGGCAATGAATATTTCCATGATATATTTTTATGTATGTGACGATTGACTACAGTTGATCAAGGGAGATCGATGAACTCCATTACAATTACACAGACAAAACCATGATCAGTTAATTTTGATGATTTTCTATTGCAGATCAGCTACCCTTATGGATATCAATAGTTCGGATTTATATCCAAGTGTGATCAGTCAGGTTTGTAATAAAAGAAGGTTTAGTCTAACCCAAAAACAGCAACAACTAAGCCTTTTCCCATACTAGACGGGGTCGGCTACATGGATTCTTTGTTTCTAGAGATCCCTATCGTGTGCCATGTTAGCAGTTAACTCACAATAAGCTAGATCATTCTTTATTGTTTCTTTCCAACACTTGTGGTCGTCCTCTACCTCTTTTAATACTTACCAAATTTAGTTTTTCATACCTTCTTACAAGTTCTTCTTTGGATCTTCTTTCTATATGTTTAAACCATCTTAAATGATATTCTCTCATTTTATCCTCTATTGGTGTCACTTCTAATTTGTTTCTAATAACCTCATTATGTATACAGTCTTTTCTTGTATGACCACTCATCCATCTCAACATCTTCATTTCTGTCACAGACATCTTTTATACATGTTGATGATTAACTCCCCAACACTCAGAACCATAAAACATGGCAGGCCTAATTACTGCTATATAATATTTACTTTTAACTTTAATGGTATCTTCTTATCACAAAGAATACCTGATGCTCCTCTCCATTTTAACCAACCAGCATTAATTCTATGTGTAACATCTCCATCAATTCTTCCATCACTCTGAAAAATTGACCCTAGGTATTTAAAACTTTCCTTTTGGGGAATGCAATGTGTGCCAATTTTAATTTTTATGTCCTTTGAGGTAACCATATGATCAAACTTACATTCCATATATTCTGTCTTTGTTCTACTAAGTCGAGCCTTTGCTTTATAATGTTTCTCTCTATAGTTCCAATTTTCTATTAACTTTTTCCTTAGACTCCTTCACTAATACAATGTCATATGCAAATAACATACACCAAGGTACTTCATCTTGAATATGTTTTGTTAACTCATCAATCACCATTATAAATAAGTATGGACTTAAAGTCGATCCTTGATGTAACCCAATATTAACTTCAAAGAAGTCTGTCATTCCTTCATGAGTCTTCACACATGTTTTTGCACCATCATACATGTCTCTAAAAAGGTTAATGTATGTCAATGGGATACCTCTTTTAAAAAACGTTCTCCAAAGAACCTCCCTCAGTACCCTATCACCATTATACTTCTTTCTCGCTTTTGAGGTTCCACCATTTAGTTTGAATAGCTCGATGTACTCTTTTCTTCTTTGTCCATTTTTTAATTTGTAAATCCATAACTAAAAGTCGATGTTGGGTGATTAAGCTTTTTCCTGGAATTACCTTGCAATCTTTACAACACGCTCTATCTTTTTTTTTCTACAAATAAAGTAATCAATTTGTGTTTGTGATAAGCCACTCTTATAAGTAATTAAATGTTCATCTCGTTTTTTGAAGATTGTATTGACTATAAAGAGATCAAATGCCATAGCAAAATTTAAAATCTCCCTACCTTCCTCATTTGTATCCGCAAAACCAAAGTTTCCATGAATCCCTTGATATCCTAATGCTTCTTTACCGACATGTCCATTTAAGTCTCCTCCTAAACAAATCATCTCCCTTTGTGTTATCTTTTGAATCACCTTATCTAACTCTTCCTAAAAAGTTGTCTTTTTACTATCTTCTAGTCCTACTTTGGGTGTGTAAGAACAAACTATATTCAAAACCTCTGTTCCTAACACTAATTTCAACGTCATGATTCGGTCACCATATCATTGTATATCCACTACACTATCCTTTCAATCTTTATTTATGATAATACCAACTCCGTTTCGAGCCTTTTCTTTACTTGAGTACCATCATTTAAAACTTGTATCCTCTATCTCCTTTGTTTTTTCTCCAACCCATTTTGTCTCTTGTAAACTAGAATATGAATCTTTCTCCGAATCATAGTATCTACGAGATTCTAGTTTAGTACTAAAGTTACTAAGGACTCTCAATACAAACCCGAATGTGATAATGTAGAACCAGGAATGATCAAGTTAGAATCCAACCTGTTTATTGAGCCCTATTATGCAACTTGCAGAAAGGCGGTGGCCGATGGAAGCATGCCCAGGCCGAAGCCGACGTGATAGAAGTGCTTGTCTCGGACCATGTGGGCTCAGTGGGTCTAGTCGTCTTATGCACAAAACCGGCAAGCCGTCCCGTCTTTATCCCTTTTGAGCAATCATGGCCGTGCCCATTTCTTTGTTAGCAATACCAAAGTTCGAGAACTCAGCGTTTTCTCAGTAAGTTCAGCCAAAAAGATTCACCAATGCCATAATCATGGTTTTGGCTCATGGTGTTTGGCTATTAGAACTATAATCTTAGGCCCATATGAGTTCATAATCATGGTTTCGATAAATAATATGTCATTGTTTGATCATGAGTGATGTTGATGATTGGGTTTTCATGTAAGGTGACATAGCAACAAGAGAGGAGGTGCTTGAATTTTCGTGCGAAACTCCTAAGTCCAAATTTAGATAGCCCTTCTATCCTTAGTGAAAGTTTTTTTACTCACATTAATTTGTACTATAGTTTTAGGACAACAATGGATTCTACAAACTTATAATTGAACGAACAAAAAGTCAAAGTCCAATTCCGTTGGAACCTTGTACCCAAAACCCTCTTTGTGGGGTAAAAAACTGTCACTTTTTACTATATGTTGATCATATTTTATTAATATAGTACCAGTTTCATCGTCCAAGACCCCATAATCAAACAACTCAGCCTGCCTCACATCAAGTACTGATCATGTATGTGAATATTAAACCGTTTTGCATATAAATGCACACACATACACACGAAGATGCAAGCATGACAGATCTTTTCCTGTACAATGGGGAGGCCAGAGCCACATTTACACCCTGTGTATGGAACTCATGAGCTTCGACTTGTGTTGTGAGCCACACACCTACCCAAGTGAGCTACTTGACTCCCTTTTGATTGGCTGGAAATCTGATGACGACGTTCGAGTTGAAATGAGAAATATGCCCCAATGACGAAAGAGCCACCCTTCGGTGAAGAGAATCTGAACAAGTCGGTGACTTTCTATGTTCCAAAAGAAGCCATGATATCCAGAGTCGAGAGTCGACATGGTCGGTTCGGGCGGATGATCATCATAGGGAGAACGAGTAAGATATCTGACCAACCCGTCCGAATCGCTTCCCATGAATCTCCCCTTCTCGTTGAACAAGCCAACCTCCACACACACACAGCGAGAGATATGGTGGGAGTGACGCAAAACGGCATAGGGGCGGTGATGGCCGGAGACATGGAACTGAAGCCTGTGGTTCAGGCGTTGGAGTTGTCCGGATGAGGACCAATAACGGCAACCAACAGCAGCAACAGCGGTGCAGGGTCACGCTCTCCGATGGCACCCGATCGCACCACGCCGTGCTCGCATCACAACTCAACCACTTGTTGAAGAGCATCCAAAGGGGATCCCTCCTTCAACTCCTCGACTACACCTGCGTCGACGTTCAGGGTCGAAGGTCTATTATACTCTGTGTGTGTATGTGGTTGATGCGGAATTTATCATATCGGGATTCAATATTCGCTTTTTCTCTTTTTGTTGGTGATAATGTGGAGTTGATCAAAATGGGATTCAAAATTAATGTTCTTCGGAACAACAATTCACAGAAGCAGTGTATTGGTGATGGTGTTGGCAATGCAAAAATGTTTCAATAGCAAGATTTCAAATTTGTTGTTTAACAATGGTCCACAGAACCAGTCCTCAGGGACAGTATTGGCAGTGCAAAATGAGTCAAAATTCAAGATTCAATTCCTATAGTTGTTTCGAAAACGAGGATTTCAGCACGCTGTTGATGCAATTGCACACAGATTGATCAGTGGGACCTGCTTAAAAGACAAGATCGCTCCCAAGCACATTCGAATGGTAACCTTGCTTGCATCTCAAAAAGAGGAAGCGAAACTTCCCTATGAGGAGCATGATTGTATCATCATCTAATTCTCTATATTTTCCTGGTATTATTGAGGATCACATGTTTGACGATGCTCATATCAATCTATCTTTCTTTAATTGAAGGACTTTTGAATTATACAAACATCTGTTGGACAACCAAGGACATAAATCTTTTCCCCCTTTTGCATTTTGCTTACAGGTTTTACCAAGACCATGCTTTCACCAAATCGTGGTGTTCTTACATCGGTAGGTGGTTTCCTCCAAAACCATGAACTTGGAGCATAGCTGATGGTTTGACCAAACTAACAAAATACCGGTCTTTGAAAACCATGATGATACCTTAAGCATGGAACATTTTGGTATCCATAAAGCCATGATCTAAATATGGTTAATCAGGCTTTGTTTGGAAATAGGGAAACATGTGAGGCAATGTTCTTATTCTATGTTGGTGCCGCAGTTTTGGCAGTCTTCTGTTGCTTTAGAACACAAATTTACAGAAACAGTGGATTGGGGATGATCTTGGGAATATGGAAACAGTGCGGCATGGATGGTTTTGGCAATGCAGAACCAGTCAAATTCAAGATTCAATCAGCTATAGTTGTTGCAAAACCCAGGATTTGGGTGTAGTATTGATGCAATTCCCCAACAGACTAATTAGTAATTAATGGAGCTATTCAAAAGCTAGATGGCACTAAAGCACATTCTAATTTTGGTAGCCATGCTTGCGTTTATAAAATAGGACCTAAAGCTTCCCCGTGACTGTGTAATGATCAAGTTCTCGACATTTTCTTGATATTGTTGAGAATCACACCGAGGTGATTGAAATCGTCATACCGGTCGATCTACTTTTATTTAATTGAAAATTTTCTGTTGCATGGAAAGAACATTATGTTGGACAATCAAGAATCATAAACTTCTTCCTCTTTTGTGTACTGGTTACAGGTTTATTATTGTCTTGAACATGGAAGTCATCTCCATTGATGGCGTTGTCATTGGTGATCCAAAACCATTTGCAGATTCCAGCAGCAACACCACTGCTGAACATATGAAGGGAAGTTCCACCAGTCGGTCTCCACAAGTGGAATCCATGGCATCTTTGCGGAATTCTGGCAGTATAAATAAGCTGGAAAATCCACAGAATGATCTTTGCTCAAAACCAGGTGTTCAATCTTTATATAAACCTCCACCTGCTTACGTTCATCGAGGGCCCATTATAGCTCCTGCTAGGATAATCCCTGTCTCTGCCCTGAATCCTTACCAGGGAAGGTGGGCAATCAAGGCCAGAGTTATGGCAAAAGGTGATATCCGTCATTAAAACAATGCCAGGGGAGATGGTAAGGTTTTCTCTTTTGATCTTTTTGATTCTGACGGTGGAGAAATCCGTGCAACTTGTTTCAATTTGATAGTGGATCGTTTCTATGATAAGATAGAGGTTGGGAAAGTGTATGTAGTATCAAAGGGAAGCTTCAAGCCAGCACAGAAAATTTCAGGGAGATATTCTTTGATTCTAACTCCATCGTTGATCGTTGCATGGATGAGGATGAGTCCATACCTCAATAACATTTCTCATTTAGGCCTATCTCTGAGATTGAAAGCTGTGAGAGTGCTTCGGTGGTGGATGTTATTGGGGTTGTCGTATCTGTTGCCCCATGCATCACTATATTGAGGAAGAATGGTATGGAAACTCAGCGACGAGTCCTTATGCTGCAGGATATGTCGGGCAGGAGTGTTGAATTAACTCTATGGGGGAACTTTTGTAATAAGGAAGGCTGGGAAATGCAGGATATGTATGACTCAGGTTTCTATCCTGTTTTGGCTGTCAAGGCTACTACGGTGAATGATTTTAGTGGGAAGTCAGTTGGAACTATTTACTGTACCCAGCTTCTTATAAATCCCAATATTCAGGAGGCACAGAGGCTAAAAGATTGGTTTGAGAAAGAGGGCAAGCATAGCGCATCACAGTCTATTTCTAGAGACGTTATGCCTCTGCATCAAAACGAAATCCCGAAAAATATTTCACAAATTAAAAGTGAAGGGCTTGGAAGAATGGGCAAGCCAGATTAGATAACAATTAAAGCAAAATGGGCAAGCCAGACTAGATAACAATTAAAGCAATTCTTTCTTACATAAAGGTGGACACATTCTGTTACACATCTTGTCCTTTGATGGTGGGCGATAGGCAATGTAGTAGGAAGGTTACCAAGTCCAATCTTGGGTTATGGCACTGTGAAAGATGCAACCAAGATTTTTCTGCGTGTGATTAGAGATACATCCTTCAGGCAGCACAGATTCAAGACCATACGGGCATGACATGGGTTACTGCCTTCCAGGAATCAGGAGAGGAGATACTGGGATTTTCTGTGAAGGAACTGTACCTTTTGAAACAAGAAGAGCACGATGATTCTAGGTTTCAAGAGATTATAAGGGATGCTCTTTTCAGGCAATATTTGTTCAAGCTTAAAATTAAAGAGGATGTTTATGGTGATGAGCAGCAAACCAAAGTATCTATTCTTAAGGCAGAGAAATTAATTTTCTCTGCTGAGAGTAAACATCTTTTGAGTTTAATTCAGAAGAACATATGATATTCTACTGATGCTTCTTTGGATTGGTCTGATATATGCAGCAAAGATGAAGTCTGTTTCTGGTTGTGCGGCATTACAAAATGAAGCATGTGGTATGATGAGCAGACTGTCACGAACTTGGGAACCTGACCATCCTGTGGTTGGTAAAAAAACTGCGTCTTGCAGTTGTTCTGCTGGTTGCATGGGGCATTGTGAAATGCCATAGACTTGTTCTTCAACCAGTGTTTTGTTAGAATGCCATTTATGTGGCCAGTGTTCACAGGCTGATCGCTGATCGCTAACCTGTTTCTCATGAGAACATGGGGATTGCCCATGACTTGGTGCAATTTGTTCGTCACTGAGACATCCATGATGAATGATGTGCTCTCGTTGTTGATGAAGCTATTGATATTCACGAAATTGCAGATTCCTTATTTGTTTATCCCTTAACAGGAACACCAATTTCATTTTTTCATGTACATATTCTTTATTATATAATAAAAGTATCAAATCGTCAGTTATGAGATTGAGATATAGTATTGCCCACTGGAACTTTCTTCTGTTTCTGGAACAAATTTAGGATTTCTAATTTGCGTGACCGATCTGTTGCATTTTATGTTTGCGTACATTATATGCTTATCCATGTGTATCAACGCATGTTACTATGTTTTAGTTTCTGCCTCCTCCGTCCAAGTTAACGTCGGCCCTCTTGCTGCGGGAACGAAAGGTTACCACTAGAGGGTTAGGGGTTGACAGTATCCAAACATTGAAACTGAAAATCCGGAGATAGTGGAACTGCAGCTTAAATACAGCAGCAGCAAGAATAATTTCTACAGCTTAGGCTTAGGGATTGACAGTATCCAGGGAACATTTGCTTTAACAGAATATTAGTTGATAAATCTTTCTACTGCAGCAGTCTCATGGAGCGCTTTAATTGAGTTTCGGATGAACACTAGAGGAAAAGATGGTCACCAATATAGGTGGATATTTGTGGTAAACAGAAGCCCGTTATTGCCACCGATAGCAGATAGAAACAAAGTTCCGTTTGCGCTGTAAGCATTCAGTAATCAGCAGGAGGCTTCAAATGCATACAAGAGATGAAATTGATAGAGAAGTTCAGCAAATGATTGGGGATTCAGTAGACGATTCAGACCTGGACTTAGTAGAATCAATAAAGCAGATGATGGAGGAATTCAGCAAAAGAAGCCACCTCACGAACTTTGGCTCCCAAAATGTCTCCTTCAATTGCATGAGATGGACGCAACAACCATGAAAATGATTTAGTAAAAAGTCATTCTTTTAAAAAATTAAAGAAACATAAATCATCTAGCTGCTTGGTCATGATATGTTTAAGATGGTGCGCCTTCATCATTCTAAATACAACAATATGTTGTGGAAACTATCCTTCAGCAATCAAGGTTATTAAATTATAAAGTATCATATGATATAATACAATTTTATGGTATATTGATACTTGCCTAAAATGTTAAAAGTGAAAGAGAAAGACCACAAAAATGTTGGAAGAAAACAATACAGGATGATCTACTTTTTGTTGAGTTAACTAAGCATGACACATGATCGAGCTTCAATGAAAACAAAGAATGCATGTAGCCGACCCCATTCAGTACGGGAAAAGGCTAGTTGTTGTTTGTTCTGGTACGGTACACTTCTATTGATACCCTGTGCCTGATACAGGCACTGGTACGCTATTTACAACATTGGTGTAATTTTTTCCCTTATTACCAGTTGTTGACAATTGCGAAGAGACGATTAGCACTTTGTTAGCTGTGTTATTGTTCAATGTCTCTCCTTTCCACACAAAATGTGCCTGTTGAATGTAGCACTTGACTGATTGTTGCTCCTAGTTTATAGTTCAAAATTTACAGTTTATCACATTGAGCAATCGTGGATGTGACCTTCGAGATTTAGGTCAAGTTTATGGGAACTAGATTACTTCTGTTCATGCATCTTCTTGTTAGTGCACAAAATCAGGAAGTTACGAAACGCTTCAAGTTGTCGGGACTTCCCTTCTGCATGGATCGTCTTGTGAGTGCGTGAAATCAAAAGTTTATGAAATGCATACTTCTTGGTACTGCAAACAAAATGCCTCCACCAAGTTGCCTGATTCCAATTATTAACATCTGAGTTTGATATCCAACATAAGGATAGTACTGAGATGACCTTGACATGGGGCTGCTAACTAGGCAGAGCATAGATGTTAGATGCAGAAAAGATCTGGATTCCATGTTTCAACTAAAAGACAAGGAAGAAGGAAAGGAAAGCATGGACCAGTTGAATTATCACAAAGGTGTTACCCTTTCCTCTACCATCTTCACCTATTATCTCTTTAATCCAAGGAGACTGTCACAAAGATCACAAAAGTAATCAGATCTTGGCTGCAGGTGCGGTCAAGCGTTCTGACTCTCACAAGCCGACAGCAAAGAAGATAGACCTTTGAGGTGATAGTCCTAGTTGTTTAGTCTTAATCGCAGTTTCTGGGAGTTGTATATCTTGAAGAGCACCTGATATTCTCAAAGAATTTTGCATTTCCCTTTCAAATTCAGCACAAGCTCTTACATCACCAACATAATACAGACCATAACAGAACACATTGTTTACAAAGCCAAGCTAGCAAAAAGGAAAAACCTGCAACCCACATTGGCTTCTTCCTCCCCCAACCCTGTCTATGATCGCTTGACAGGATCAAAGTTGGAGACGCCGATCACCGCCCCAATGATAACTCCAACCACAACACCACCGGATACTATGCTGAGCAAGAAGTTCTTGAGGGAAGGTGACAGTCCGGGTTGTGCTGCCTCAGCTATTTCTGGCACGACCATGGCAGCAGTCAATGCCAATGCGGTGAGGCTCGTGACTGCCTGCTCCTTGAGTGGGAAGGTTTTTGATGCAGCTTTAATGCTGATGGGTGCAGGTGAAGGTGCCGCAGGAGTTAGGCCAGAAGGCTTGGCTGAGGCCGAGATCACGGCTTGCCTCCGGCAGATTGAGGTTACCGGCAATGAGAGAGAAAGTGCAGATGCCGTCGCCATTCTCTCTGCTTGGTGCGAAGGTTTCCTCTGCTCTCTTTCTCTATCTACTCCGTGTTTGTGTTAGTCTGGTGGTGGCAATGGTGAAGATGAGAGAAGAAGCGATAAATACAGGGAAAGCAGTGGGTGGTGGAGAACGACGGTGTTATCACTCAGCGTCCAAGTGTTGATGTCCACGTGGCAGCTTCTCAGTCCTTCTGGAGGATAGCGTTATCCTGAAAACCTTGGTGCAAGATTGCAGAGTGACCAATGGGATCGCAGACTCGGTCACACTGTTGATTTGGACCCGGGTTGGAGGTTGTTTCCGAGTCAAGAACTTGGAAAGCAATTCTTTTTCTTTTTGGAAAACTGAACAAGGATTTTAAGAAAACTGGGTTATTGATGTAGAAAATCTATTTCAGGTAACTTTTAGCATTCAAAGATCCAGTTTTTTGAAGTTCTAGGTGGCGGATACAGAAATTTGTTTTGGGTAGGGCGAACTTCATGTTCATATAGGGCGGGCTTTAAAAAAATTTACTTTTTTTTTCAAAAATTTCAACACAGACAAAAATTTTCAAAATTTTAGGTGTAGCGTCTACCCCACCCTGCCACAACATGGACCCACCGGTGTTCGTGGTAGTGTTTGATGCGTGCAATTTCATCAAATATTATGTCTCTCTAGAATTCTTTCGAATTTGAAATTAATTATCATTAACTCACCATATGGTTCATTATCTGGAAAAGTCTGTTATAGGTCTTTGTTTCCTCCACAAATATTCTCAATTCATCTTGATGCCCTTAAGTTTCACGTCCATGTTTTTGACAAGGGGCACTAAAAGCTCTAATTCAAAGTTGCTTTTTAATGGGCAAAAATGTGTCGATGCTCAGTATGGGCCGTACGGGTGAGGGTCCTAACCTCCAAGTTCTACATTGGGTTATTCCAACTCATGGAAAAGTTAGTTCCTCCCAGTAGCCGCCGCCGCCACAACCACCACCACCACAACAACAACAAAGTAAGGAGTTGCACATGGCCTACCATGCGGGCTTCATATTAGGCCATCCGGTGCAAAAGGAAGCCATATGACCTAAATCGCAACGCGTGGATAGGCCTCACCTGATCTCTACCAACAGGTATTAGGAGTATCTCTTCACAAGCAGTATCTCTTTTGTTTCTCAAAATTGCTTGGAATCGAACTCGTGAAGTCTTGTGAGGGAGGCGACACCTGAATCAATGGGCTATACAGATTTTGAGTCCATAAAGCATACGCTTGCTAGCTTTTCCAACCTTACAAATTTGAATCTCTTGAACTGGAGTGCATTGACTATGACTAGGGCTTCCAAACAAGCAGAAAGAACTGAAATCAGGCTATTTGAGCTCTTCTTGTTCACTCTATCATAGGCTTTAAACAAGAATAGGCACGAGTGAGGCTTTTATTGGCAACTACCGAAGTGTTTAAAAAACAAACTTCTCCTGAAGCGAAGAGTTCAGTTTTTATTATGTATTCCATTATGAAAATATCCTGAAACAAACTTATCCATTTTATTAAGGAGTTGGATTTTTGTATGTTATAATGTTTTTGACTTCTTCAGTAAAGACCGTATACATAATGAGGTTATTAGAAACAAATTAGGAGTGACACCAATACAACAACAACTAAGCCTTTTCCCATACTAGACGGGGTCGGCTACATGGATTCTTTGTTTCCACATATCCCTATCGTGTGTCATGTTAGCATTTAACTCACAATAAGCTAGACCATTCTTTATTGTTTCTTTCCAACACTTTTGTGGTTGTCCTCTAGCTCTTTTAATGCTTTCCAAATTAAGTTTTTCATACCTTCTTAAAGGTTCTTCTTTTGATCTTCTTTCTATATGTCCAAATCATCTTAAACGATATTCTCTCATTTTACCCTCTATTGGTGTCACTCCTAATTTGTTTCTAATAGCCTCATTATGTATAGGGCCTTTTCTTGTATGACCACTCATCCATCTCAAAATCTTCATTTCTCTCACAAGCATCTTTTGTACATGTTGATATTAACTGCCGAACCCTCAGAACCATAAAACATGGCAGACCTAATTGCTGCTCTATAATATTTACCTTTTACCTTTAATGGTATCTTCTTATCACACAGAATACCTCATGCTCCTCTCCATTTTAACCAACCTCCATTAATTCTATGCATAACATCTCCATCAATTCTTTCATCACTCTGAAAAATTGACCCTAGGTATTTAAAACTTTCCTTTTGGGGGATGCAATGTGTGCCAATTTTAATTTCTGTCCTCTGAAGTAACCAAATGATCAAACTTACGTTCCATATATTTTGTCTTTGTTATAATAAGTCGGAGGCCTTTGCTTTCTAATGTTTCTCTCCATAGTTCCAATTTTTTATTAATTGTTTCCTTAGAATCCACTAACACAATGTCATCTGCAAAAGTGTTGAAAAGAAACAATAAAGAATGATCTAGCTTATTGTGAGTTAACTGCTAACATGGCACATGATAGGGCTCAGTGGAAACAAAGAATCCATGTAGCTGACCCCGTCTAGTATGGGAAAAGGCTTAGTTGTTGTTGTTGTAATTTGAATTTGACTATCTTTAATAGCAAACAATTGATAAAAATCAAAGAAAAAATAGCAGAAACATAATCAGGGTTATCAAATTCATCAATTCAAATCAAAGTGTATGCAATTATTTATGAAAAAAAAATTGTAAATGATCCTATCAAAGCCAACCATTCACATAATGTTTGTCAACTAGGATAGCAAAGCCATCTAAGCTTCATCAACAGATGCTGCTGTGAAATTAAAAATGAGATGGAACTGGAAGAGAACAAAAGTTACGTGATGATATTAGTTTTATAGTGTAATGTTTTGACACTTAAATCCTGATACAACAGATCAAGAAGAATGGTATAAAGCACAAAATGTGGAAGTCGAAAATATTTTTAGCATACGTTCCCACTTGAAAATGCGACAGCTACAGAACACGGCCTACTGTTGATGTTGCTGTAATAAGATGAATTTGTTGAGGAAGCAAGTGATACTGAATGCCGAGATCCTCGAATATCCTTTTCAATGCAATTACAAGTTCAGTTCTACAGCTGTTTTTCTTGCCGATATTCTGATGGTTCATTGTATGCAAGACGAATAAAGCCATCTTCATCTTATTCAGGTTCTCGATCTCCTTTACCACCATGCTGTGCTTTGGGTGCCAATGGCTTGGCTTGCTTTCTAGATACCTGCATCTCAATAAAAAACATAACATACATAGTTTACTACTATTACATTAGGGCACCAAAATCATTGGCTATTGATGAAAGCAACAAAATGGTTCAAATCTTTTAGACAGATTAGCTAGCCTTTTAATAAGAAATCCATTAGAAGGTTGCCCAATTTATTGCTTCTCCATCTAATTCATCAACTCTTCAAAATGACAACTTATAAGCTTTAATTTCAAAATACTCAATGCCTCCATTTGCGTGTGCGTGTGGTTGTGAGAGAGAGAGTTTAAATTGCACTGACATATAATTCTGTATAGAAAAATTAGGCAAAATACAACTAATCAATCACCATCAGTTTTTTACGAGAGTAGACTAGAAGCATTTGAAAACCGAGTTAAATGTAAATTTTGCAACAACTGTGGTGGACGTATGTAAATTTAGCCTAAATTACATGAGTATTAACATGAAAACATAGAGCAAGCATTCAGGTTGTGTACATACATCTGAATCCTGGTTCTGTGACTGCCAATGGTTTCTAAATGAGTAGAAACATCAATACTGAACTCAATGGAGTCACCCATATCTGGACTTCCATAAAAATTACTGATAGGCTTCGTAATGAGCACTGCATTTGGATAATAAATTTTTTCATTGTCATATCTTAAGAAAACAGTTGTCAGAATGTTCATCTCTTTCACGATCATCTGCAACAAGTACGACAACTTGAGCCAGTTTGTAACTAGTAAGAAACTGCAAGGTTGCAGAGGAAGAAGATGTTGGTAAATGGAATGCTACTAATATGTAAAACAACAAGTATCCACTAGAATGTAGAAGCAATCATTGTTGTCAAGATCGTACATCATGCTTTAAGATCACATAATGTTTGTAGGATAGAGTCACGATCTTAATAATATCCTAACTTATATCTAACCTTTCACGAAAAGAAAACTAGTGAAACTTTAGGCGCTTATAAGAAAGCAAAGAAAGAAGTGAAAAAGGTCATTGGTTGAGCAAAAGCTAAAATTTGGAGGATTTATATAAAAAACTCAACTCAAAAGAGGGTGAAAGAGATATTTTTAGGATAGCTAGTGCTAGAGATAAGAAAACTAAGGATCTTAAATTCTAGTGGCAAATGATGATATAAAAAATAGATGGAAAAAAGATTTTTATAAGCTTTTTAATGAAAATAAAAAAGTTAGTATTAGTTTAGGAGAGTTAGCCAAATCAGAAAAGTATATAAACCACAATTTCTACCAACTTATTCAAAAAAATAAAGTTAAAGAGGCTCTTAAACATATGAAGGGTGGTAAATTGGTAGGACCAGACAATATTCTTATAGAAGTTTGGAAAATACTAGGAGACACAGGAATCACTTAGCTCACAAGACTATTTAATGAAATATGGAAAACCAAAAGATGGTCGAGGAATGGAGAGCGAGTACACTTATACCCATATATAAGAAAAAGGGAGACATTAAGAATTGCGTGAATTATCGAGCTATTAAGTTAATGAGTCATACTATGAAATTATGGAAAAGAAATATCGAACGTAGGTTAAGACAAGTATCGATTACAATAGAGAACCAATTTGGATTCATGCCAGGCAGATCTATTGTTGAAGCGATTCACCTTTTGAGATGTCTTGTGGAATATTTTAGAGCAAAAAAAGAAAGACTTTCACTTGATATTTATTGATTTAGAAAAAACTTACGATAGGGTACCAAGAGATGTTCTTTGGAGAACCTTGGAAAAAAGAGGTATCCCATTGACATACATAAACCTTATAAGACATATGTATAGTGGTTTAAAACATGTGTGAGGACTCATAAGGAAAGACAAACTTCTTTGAAGTATTGGGTTACATCAAGGATTAACTTTAAGTCTATACTTATTTATAATAGTCATTGATGAGTTAACAAAACATATTCAAGATGAAGTACCTTTGTGTATGTTATTTGCATATGACATTGTGTTAGTGGAGGCATCTAACGAAAAAGTTAATAGAAAATTAGAACTATGGAGAGAAACATTAGAAAGTAAAGGCTTCAGACTTAGTAGAACAAAGACAAAATATATGGAATGTAAGTTTGATCGTTTGATTACTTCAGATGACATAAATTAAAATTGACACACATTGCATCCTCGAAAAGGAAAGTTTTAATTACCTAGGGTCAATTTTTCAAAGTGATGAAAGAATTGATGGAGATGTTACGCATTCAATTAATGGAGGTTGGTTAAAATGGAGAGGAGCATAAGGTATTCTGTGTAATAAAAAGATACCATTAAAGTTAAAAGGTAAATATTATAGAGCACCAATTAGACATGTTATGTTTTATAGTTCTGTTGGGTAGTTAATCATCAACATGTATAAAAGATGTCTATGACAGAAATAAAAATGTTGAGATGAATGAGTAGTCATACAAGGAAAGACCATATACATAATGAGATTATTAGAAACAAATTAGGAGTAACACCAATGGAGGATAAAATGAGAGAGTATCATTTAAGATGGTTTGGACATATAGAAAGAAGATCAAAAGAAGAACCTATAAGAAGGTATAAAAAACTAGATTTTGAAAGTATTAAAAGAGGTAGATGACAACTACAAAAGTGTTGGAAAGAAACAATAAAGAATGATCTAGCTTATTGTGAGTTAACTGCTAACATGGCACATGATAGGACTCTATGGAAACAAAGAATCCATGTAGCCGACCCTGTCTAGCATGGGAAAAGGCTCAGTTGTTGTTGTTGTTGTTGAATGAAACATTCTTTACTATATAATAAAATCATTTTATATGGTACAATTATACACACACATGCACCGATGTATGTATGAACTAGTAGGGCTTTTAGTAAATAGTTTATTTTAGGTGGTACAAACGTTGGGATCATGATGGATGTGAACTAGATCATGATCCCTCTAAGCTGAAGTGTAAACTAGTGATCCAGAACTTTTAGACTTCAGAGGATCGTAAGATTATAGTATTTTAAGATTTGAACTGGGAACTTGATTCTTACGATTATGGAAGCAACAGGAACTAACAATGAGCTCACCTCACAATCATCAATTTTCATTCAAATTCAAATTTTACTGAATCTAAAACTTGAAAGAGATTCTTACTTTCTAGGACTATGCAAATATGAAAGAAATTCATCAACTAAAACCAACCCTTCTGCCACACTAACTGGGTCAGTCTAAGATTCTGAATATAATTCAGAGTCAGTATAGACTGAGGACTTTATTGTACAGCCAGAGATGCCAAAGTCTCCAACTATAGTTCAATTCTGATTTGGTTTAGAAACAAGATCCGATTAGATAACTGACCGTATTTGGGATTAAATCATAGCTTCCATTTTCATTCAGGTTCAGCATTTTGAAAAAAACTTAGGTCTAATACTTACCACTACAATTTGAACCCTGGATCTATTGATTTAATAAAAAATGATTGTTAAATGAAACCTGCTTCTGTAATTGTTAGTACTTAGAATCAGGTACAAGAAACTAGAAGTATGCTTCAACTAGCTTAGGTTACCTGTACGCCATCGATGACACCGATCACCAATATCAAATGAATGTATTACAAACACAAAAACAATCGATTCAAATATGATCTTGCAGGTATTCCAAACATGAACCCCAAGAGCAATAGTTGGGAGGAGATGAAGAACAACACTTCAGTCATTGCAAACCCCATGAAGAGCAAACACACGATGATAATGAGGATGAATGCGACATAGTTCATGATTTTATGGATTTGTCTCACTGCAGTTTTTGTGTCATTCAAAGAATATGCCAAGGGTTTCTGTTCAAATGTAAACTTTAACCTAAAGATCAAAACAATCACATAGAACCACAGTTAAACACCATCTTATATTATGCTTTCCAAGTAAGAAAAGAATTGTACAATAACACTTCAGTCGTTGCAAACCCCATGAAGAGCAAACACACGATGATAATAAGGATGAATGTGACATAGTTCACGATTTTATGGATTTGTCTCACTGCAGTTTTTGTGTCATTCAAAGAATATGCCAAGGATTTCCGTTCAAATGTAAACTTTAACCTAAAGATCAAAACAATCACATAGAACCACAGTTAAACACCATCTTATATTATGCTTTCCAAGTAAGAAAAGAATTGTACGATCATTTAGCATCCTACCACCCAATTTCTAAAAGCAGACTTCTCAATCTTTCCAATCTCTGTTGCTCCTTCAAATTGAGGAAATATTCTCAGCATTTCTTCTCTACTCAAGAATCTCATAAGGTCTTCCACATATATGTATCTGCAGTTTACGCATACCAACAATAGTAGTGATACAAATAGTCGTCAAATTAAATAATTGAAGGAAAACACATTCACGCATACACACACAGAGTTACTTGCTTTCAAGCTTAGCAACATTCCTGAAAATCCTGTAAGCAACAACTCTTGCCTCCTATTCACCGTTGATCAGCTCCCCACTCCTTTCATCTCCATTAGACACGGACTCGTCAATGGCATTTGAGATCGTCGATAACCCCGAGCTCGTAACCAAACTCATAGCTTCGTCATCGTCCAAGCAGAGACCTGTTTTGGTTCAACCTTTGCAGCTTCCCCACATCAATTACACTAACATCCTTCCCTTTCTTCCCTTGCCCTGACCCCACATTCAACTTTACGACCGTAATACCCCGGAGGTGGGCACGACACCTTCATGCGATTCGATCACCGGCCACCCCGAAAGCCTCTCCATCACATATTGATTAAACACCGATTCTTGAATTCTATCAAAGTAAGCGCTGACATGAAATGATGAACACCTTCACCAACAACGTCTTTGATGCCGTTTGTGAAGCCGACTGTAGCTTTCTGGTTGCCGGTCCTCCGTCTATTCTAATCCAGTTTTGAGGTACACGTGCAGCCGAAATGGTTTGTGTCGTTTGAGGTTTCCTCACACGGCTTTTGAAACGAGATTTTTTTTTTTGTATTTTTCGTGTATATTTGTGTGTTAGTAGTGTTCTTATTTATAGAGGAGTGCTCCACGTCTCCCGGTTTTTCAACACGTTACCTGACCTTATCTATAACTCTAGACACGGTAACAGTCTGGATGGCCAGTCCAATCATTACCGTGCTTAGTTGTCGAAATGGTCACTCTATAACATCTTTCACTTGGTCATTCGAGCAAAGTGTATTGACATAGTGGTTTTCCTCCCACTTTTGAGGGTTTACCTAGTAATGTCAATTCATGATTGTTGCTGCAATCACTATCCGTTGTGTGGTTATTTCCTTACACAACAATCAAATATACCTCAAACTCATCTTCGCAACATGTTTTGAAAATAGTTCCTCTGTTATGCCTTTAGTCGAGGGGTCTGCCAACATATCATTTGTTGGCACGTATGAGATCGATATTTCCTTTCTCATAACCATATCATGAACATAGTGGTATTTAACCCTTATATGCTTGCTTTTTGAGCAATCAACTCCACTCTTGATAAGAGTAATTACTGCATTGTTATCTAAGTAAATGACAACTCGCTCGTCGGTTATTTCCAACTTCAAATAACGTATGAAGTGGCTTATCCAGACAATACTTTTTGTA
Source organism: Brasenia schreberi (assembly GCA_036023115.1). Lineage (NCBI taxonomy): Eukaryota > Viridiplantae > Streptophyta > Magnoliopsida > Nymphaeales > Cabombaceae > Brasenia > Brasenia schreberi. The sequence continues at coordinate 7,356,874 of JAYKKT010000063.1, forward strand.
GCCATACAACAAGCTACAAAATCAGCTTCATGTGTATGCAATTCTACACAACCCTGTTTCTTGCATGCCTAAGAAACAACACTATCTCCAAATAAGAATATTTGACCCGAGGTTGATTTTTTGTCATCTTTGCTCTCAGCAAAATCAACATCCGAGTATCCTACCACTTTCAGTTCATCTACTTGAAAACACAATTTCAAGTCTCTTATTCCTTTCAGATATCTTAATTTTTTTTATAGCTATCCAATGCTGTCATCTAGGATTACTTTGATATCTACTTACAAGACCAACAACAAAGCTGATATCATATATTGTACATAACATAGCATACATCAAGCTACCCACAACTTGTGCATAAGGAATATTAGGCTTATCGTCTCCTTAACCGAGACAATCACCCTTACTAATTTTAACCCGTTTTACAATAGGTATAATAACAGACTTACATTCACTCATTTTGAACTTCTTAAGGATATAGTCAATATATCTCTCCTTACTCAAGTATAAGAGTCTATATTCTCTATCTCGAGAGATCTTTATACAGAGGATATAGGATGCTTCCCCCATATTCTTCATTTCGAACTTTGAGTTTAACCATGACTTGGTTTTGACAATCATCTCGTTGTCATTTCCAATCAACAATATGCCATCTACATATAAAGATACGATGACAAAGTGGCTCCCACTGTTCCAGACATATATACAGCGATCAAGTTTATTAGCCACAAACCCAAGTTCTATAATGGTATTTTAAAAAGTCAAATACCATTGGCGAGGTGACTATTTTAGGCCATATATGGATTTTCTCAACCTATATACTTTATCTTCTTTGCCTTCAATCACAAATCCTTTGGGTTGCTGCATGTATATGATTTCATCTAAATCTCTGTTTAAAAATGTTGTTTTTACATCTAACGGATGTTAGTCAAAATCATAATATACAGATATTACCAGGATTATTCTTAAGGATGCAAATTTCATAATTGGAGAATATGTCTCAACATAATCTATCCCCTCTTTTGCGAAAAACCCTTTGCAACCAACCTAGCTTTAAACTTGTCGATTGAACCATCGACTTTATATTTCTTTTTCAAAACTCATTACAGCCTATAACTTTCCTTCCTTTTGGCAAATCAGTCAATTCTTAGACTTGGTTTTTCTCAATGGATTAAATTTCCTCATCCATGACTTTCTCCCAATCTGATGCTTACGATAAGTTTATAGCTTGATGATAAGTCAAGTTATCAGTCAAATCATCTAAATCCACCGAATTAGACACTTCTTCTACAAGATAAGTGTGATAATCCTTTAAGTAGGATGGAGTGGCCCTTGACCATGTCCACTTAAGGTTTCAGTTATTTCAGAAAGATCTTTTATGAGCTCAAAAGATGATTGATCTAGGTCTACTACATCATCAATACATTCATCATTATTTTCCATGATGTAATTCTTAGTATCTTCTAAGAATTCAATATCTCTACTTTCAATTATTCCGTGGTCCTTATAATAAAAATAATATCCTTTTTAACCTTTTGGATATCCAATAAATATACATCTTAAGGACCTACTATCTAGTTTATCTCTATATTGATTAAGGATCTTTACATGTGCAACAGATCCCCATCTCCTAATGTATGTTATATAGAGGTAAACCAAATACAATTGATAGAGGTTGTGTTGCACAACTAATCAGGATCTTTACATGTTGATATCCATATGTGCAACAGATCACTACAACAGTAAGGATCTTTACATGTGCAACTAATCAAGGACTTACAATTGCCTAAGATTAGATAGAGGTTGGGTTTTCTTTCAAACCACATCTCATATGGTGTAGTGAATACAGCTTTACATGGTACTCTATTGAGTATGTAAACCACTGTACTTACTGTTTTTCATAAAATATCCTTAGTAGAGAGACATCGATTAACATTGACCTTGTTATATTCAACAAGGTTTTGATTATCTCTCAACTACACCATTTTGTTAAGGTGTCTTGGGCATTGTATTTTGCTTTGCAATACTAAAGTCTTTAAAGAATTCAAGAAATTTCGCAGAGGTATTGAATGCCCTAATTAGTTTTCCACTTCATGCTTATATTCTTTAAAAGCATCCAATACCTCAAATTTATGTGCCAAAAGATATAAATACATATATCTAGAGTAATCATCGATAAAGGTTATAAAATAAACCTTTCCATGATATGACCTTACTCTAAATGGTCCACATAAATCTGTGTGAATGACCTCCAATAGGATTGTTGATCTTGTTGATTCCTTTAGAAAAACTTTTCTTAGGAAAAACCTTTCTTGTCATTTTTTTTTCTGTATACAAGCTTCACACTTGTTGAAAGTATTTTCCTCAAATCCAAACAGTAAGTCAAAGTTGGATAATTTCCTCAACTTTTCCAAACTTATATCTCCAAGGCGTTTATGCCACATATTCACATCAATATTAAAGGTACACTCAATATAAGTAGAAGAACTACCAATTTTATTATCACTTAACTTAAACAGTCCATGCTCTACATCAAATTCCCTAGAGTATTATATTCTCCCATGTTTTTCCAATCACCTTGTTAGGAATAAACATGACCTCAAAACCTTTCTTTACTAAGGCAGGAACCGAGACCAGATTGCGCCTCATAGATGGCATAATTAACACATCCGTTAATACAATCAATTTGCCTTGTACATAGATTCTAAAGGACCTAGTACCCAAAATATTCAAGAAGGTTTTGTTACCCATATACACTTGATGTTCGCCTGGTTTATATTCCTTCAGATCCATTACCCCTTTCTTGGTATTTGAGATATGTCTGGTATCTCTAGAGTCTATCCACCAACCTGTCACTGAGCAGTCCATGTATTGACATTCTGATTATATCTGGTCGAAGTCTTGTTGTTTCCTTTCCCAGTCAGCGACCGACGACTTGTTTTTTGCCATGTGTGGCAGTCGACGACTTGTTGTTTCTTTTCTCAGTCTGCGGCTGGTTGCCTTTCCTTTCCTTGGCCTTTCGACCATTTGTGGCTTTGTTTCTGCTCTTTCGGTCGACTATCGTCTACGGCTTTGGTCTGGTCTTTCTGCCCCCGCCTTCCCTTCAACCTTTTCTTCTGTCACTCGTTCTTTTTTTTTCTCTCTTTCTGTTTTAAATAGTAAAGCATACTATATGGTTTTTTTTGTAGGGTTAATAACGAAGCTCTGATACCATTGATGCCGTTTGTGAAGTCGATTGTAACTTTTTGGTTATTGGAGTCCTATGTAGCGTCTGTTCTTCGTCCAATTTTCAGGTACACTTTCAGCTGAAATGGTGTGTGTCGTTTGAGGTTTCCTCATAGCGGCTTTTCCAAAGACCTTTTTTTAAAATTTTTCGTGTATATTTCTATTTTATAGAGCAGTGCCTGCTCTACGTCTTTCAGTTTTCCAATTGGGTTTCCCTCGTCCGGAGCATCCATATCTAGATTGTTACCGAGTTTTTCGGTTACAGTCCGACGGTTACCTGGTCCTATATGTAACTCCAAACATAGTAACGGTCTTGATGGACAATACAATTGTTACCGTGCTGAGTTATCGAGAATGGCCACTCTATAACAGTTTTCACCATCCATATGAAAACTCTGATCAAGAACGCAAAAGTGCCCGCGAAACATAAGAAAGCAATAACTCGTTTCTCGGTGTTCGATCAATCCTACCATTGTGATCAAAGAGAAGTGTCAATGAGAGAAGCATGAGGCCGATCCACAAGTAGAACTGCAAACTCTTTCTCATGCCATAAACGAAATATAAAACTTTAGTCCTAAGCATGAAGTTTCCTTCGATCAAGTATACAATAAGGCTCAAAACGACTGGCCAGAAAAAGACAAGAAGCACCATTTCTATAATTCCAAACCCGAGAGAGAGTGTTTCTCTAATGGGGACAACGTCAGGCTGTAGATGAGGCATCCTGCTATCAGCACAAACACTATCAATTCGACAACGAGATGAAGGCTCAGCCTTTTGCTCTTCTTCTGATCTACCACCTCCGGTTTGCAAGAGTCTTCTTCCTCCTCTTCAGCAACGCTAGTTTTGGTGGTACCTCTCTGCGTCTCTCTCGTCGTTGTTAGAGAGCTCAGCTTCTTCGTCGGATAGTTCGCCTCTGCAAAGCGCGACTGCGTCCTTGAAAATGTCCGAACTCGAGGGAGTTCGATTGCTAGTGACAGTGGTGTTGATGTATTGATTGCGAATCTTGTCGACTCTCTAGCATCCTCTGCTAGCGCACTAGCACGCATGATGACTTATGTGATATATAGTTTAATATGTGATATATAGTTTAAGGTTTGTTGACATTAGGATTTGCGTGAGATATAGTTTAAGTGACACTAGCATTTGGGTGTAAGGTGTTTAACTTGTATTCCATGATTTTATGATATTTGTGCCGCTATGTATTTATAGAGTAGTGTGCTCCATTACCTCTCGGATTTTTTAGTGGACTTTTATTTCATAAAGCCCTTATTCGGTCGATTACGGATAAACACTATAACTGCCTGACGGTTTTCGATAGTCATGACCGTTATGACTTTCTTTCTTGCAATTTATCCACAGATAACAATTGGATGATCAGTCTAACCGTTTTTGTGCTGGGATTGTCGATAATAACCACTATTTCCTTATATCTCTCACTTGGTCATTCAAGCCAAGTGAATTGACATACTGGGTTTTCTCTCACTTTTGCGAGGTTTTTCTAGTAATATCATTTCATGATTGCTATTGCAATCACTATCAATTGTATACTTTTTTACCTACATAAGAATTAAACAAATCTCAAACCCATGTTCGTAAGATGTTTTGAGAAAAAATCCTCTGTTATGCCTTTAGTCAAAGAGTCTGCCAACATATCATGAGTTGGCATGTATGAGATAGATATTTCTTCTTATAACTATATTATGAACATAATGGTATTTAACTATTATATGCTTGCTCTTGGAGCTGTCAGCTCCACTCTTGATAAGAGAAATTGTTATATTGTTGTCACAGTAAATGACAACTTACTCGTCGGCTATCTACAACTTTAAATCTCGTATGAAGCAATTTATCTAAATGACACTTGTTGCAGAAATACAACAAGCCACATACTCAGCTTTTTATGTATGCAATGCTACACAACCCTGTTTCTTACATGCCCAAGAAACAATAAGACCTTCAAATAAGAATATTTATCCCAAGATTGATTTGTTGTCATCTTTGCTCTTACCAAAGTAAGCATCTGAGTATCCTATCACTTTCAGTTCATCTGCTTTAAAATACAATTTCAAGTCTTTTGTTCATTTTAGATATATTAAAATCTTTTTTACAGCTATCCAATATTGTCATTTAAGATTACTTTGATATCTACTCATAAGACTAATAGTGAAGCTGATATCAGGTCATGTACATAACATAACATACATGAAGCTACCCACAACTTGTGCATAAGGAACGTTAGGCTTATCATCTCATTGTCATTTCCAGTCAACAATATGTCATGTACATATAATGATTAGATGACAAAGTGACTCTCACTGTTCCAAACATATATACAGTGATTAAGCTCATTAGTCACAAACCCAAGTTTAATAATGACATTTTCAAAAGTCAAATACCATTGGCGAGGAGACTGTTTTAAGCCATATAAGGATTTTCTCAACATATATATTTTATCTTCTTAGCCTTCAACTCTATATCCTTCGAGTTGTTGCATGTATATTATTTCATCTAAATCTCCTTTTAGAAAAGTTATTTTTACATCTAACTAATATAAGTCTAAATCATAATATACATATATTGCCAGGATTATCTTTATGGATGCAAATTTTGCAATAGGGGAATATGTTTGAACATAATTTATCTCATCCTTTTATGAGAAACACTTTGCAACCAACTTCGCTTTAAACTTGTCGATTTAACCATTTATCTTATATTTCTTTTGAAGAACTCATTTATAGTCTATAACTTTCCTTCGTTTTGGCAAGTCAGCAATTCCTAGGTTTGGTTTTTCTAAATAGATTCAATTTTCTCATCCATAGCTTTACCTCAGTATGTCGCTTCCGCTAAATTCACAGTTTACTGATAAGTCAAGTTATCAATAAACTCATCTAAGTCCACTGAATTACACACTTCTTGTACAAGATAAGTGTGATATACTTTAAGTAGGATGGTGTAGTCATAGGCCTTTTATGTCCACTTAAAGTTTTGGTTGTTTTAGAAAAGTATTCTATGAGTTCAAATGATGATTGATCTAGGTTTAATAGATTGTCAACATACTCATCATTATTTTGCAAGATGTCATCCTTAGTATATTCTAAGAATTCAATATATCTGCTTTCTATCAGTCTGTGGTCCTTATGATAAAGCTGATATCCCTTTAAGCCTTTAGGATATCTGACGAATATACATCTGAAGGACCTATTGTCTAACTTATATATAGACTAATCAATGATCTTTACATGAGCAATAGATCTCCATATCTAGAGATGACCTAGGTTGAGTTTTCTTTCAAACCACATCTCATATGGTATAGTGAATACAACTTTACATGGTACTCTATTGAGTATGTATAATGTTGTACTTACTGCTTCTCCCCAAAAATCCTTGATAGAGAAACATCAATTAACATTGACCTTGTCATGTTGAGTAAGGTCTTGTTATATCTTTCAACTACACTATTTTGTTGAGGGGTCTTGGCATTGTATTTTGCTTTGAAATACCAAAGTCTTTACAGAATTTTAGAAATTTCATAGAAGTATATTCACCGCCTTTTTCTAGTTTTAAGACTTTGATTGAATGACCTAGTTGATTTTCAACTTTCTACTTATATTCTTTAAAAGCTGTAAATGCCTTAGATTTATGTGCTAAGAGATATATATACATATATATCGAGTAATTATCGATAAAGGTTATAAAATAAACCTTTCCTCGATGTGACCTTACTCTTAAGGGTTTACATAAATTAGTGCGAATAACCTCTAATAGGGTTGTTGCCCTTGTTGTCTCTTTAAAAAAAAACTTTTCTTATTATTTTTCTTTTGTAGTAAGTCAAAGTTGAATAATTTTCTCAACTTTTATAGACTTATATTCCCAAAACGTTTATTTGATACATTCATATCAACATTAAAGATACAATTAATATAAACAGAAGAACTCTCATTTTTATTTATTCTCAATTTGAACCGCCCATGTTTTGCATCAAATTTTATAGAGAAAAATATTCTCTCATGTTTTCCCACAATCACCTTGCGAGGAACAAACCTGACATCAAAACCTTTATTTACTAAGGTAGGGATTGAAACTAGATTGCACCTTATAGATGACACAATCAATACATCAGTTATTACAACAGATATGCCTTATACAAAAATTGTAAAGGACTCGATACCTAAAACATCTGAGAAAATATTATTTTCCATGTACACCCAATGTTCTCCTGATTTTTACTCCTTTATATCTATTGCTCCTTCCTTGATCTTCAATATATGTTGATTCAATCCACCAATCAGTCATCGGGCAGTCCATGTAAAGACATTCCGATATCATACAAATTATGTCCTACTTCTCTGATTGTCCATATTATAGGTTGTTTCCTCCACTCTTCTTGTTGTGATAATCCCTCTTTTAAGTAAATTATGTGTTTGACAATTTTAACAAATAGATAGTCTAAAAAAAAAATATTCATCAAGCAACAAACAACAAATAACATGACTTTAATTAGCACAATTCACAATATCCAAATAAAGAGCTGAAAATAACTCATTTATAATATGAAAACAAGCTGGGATAAATCTATAATTTTTTTTAAAATTCCTTCCTTTTTTAATTTCCCAAAACACTAGTGGTAAAATAGTAATTTTATCTGTTTGTCTGGTTTTATAATTTTGTAATAAGACCAGGGACAAAATAGTAAAATTGGTTTTTGATATTTCTGAAAATTTATCACTGATCGGGATTAAATGCCTAATTTTTTCCCTGAGTTTGAATTTGTAATTTTTACAAAAATACAAGAACAAATCTATCTTTTGATATAATGGTAGTACTGTAAAATGTTTAACCGTTAAGAGTAAAACAATCTTTTTATCTCAAAATATCTGGATATTTTGGTATTTTTATATAGTGGCTATTTTGAAATTTCATAAAATTAGCCTGGGTAAGATGGACTTTTCAGTCTACTGCCCAAGACTAATGGTTTTTGCCCGTGCTTTCCTGAAACCGTAGGGAGGTATTTTGGACCGTTTAAAAAATGAGATGAGAGAGAGAAGCGGGAAAAAAAGAGGGAGGGTGGTCGACCGCCGCCTCTTGGCTTGCGATCGCCTGTTGGCCTTCTAAACGGGGATCTCCTGATGGTTTTCCTGCAGCCGTCCTCTAACCTTTTGGCCGAGGTTCTGTCGGTGGTCTTTATATAGCATTTTATAGTCGTTCGCAATCTTCTCCTCTTGGCTCTTGTTGCCTTCTGCACTGTCTCGACTTGCGTTGGCTGTTGTTGCTTCCGTCCTATATCAACTTGGGTTGACTATTGCCCCCTTTAACCTATCTCGACTTAGGTTGACTGTTTTCGTCTATGTCTTGTTTCAACTTGGGTTGATTATTTCTGCCCTCTCTCAACTTGGGTTGGTTGTTTCTGCCTTCTACAATCACTTGCAATAGCCTGTCTCGACTTGGGTTGGCTATTGTCACCTTCTACCGAGACCTATAACAGGGAGTTTTCTTTCTTTATTTCCTTTTTTTTTATTTCAAATGTGTACTTTTTTTGTAGAGACAAACTAGACTCTGATACCAATTGATGGCAAATATTGTTGACTCTCCGACGTTCTTTGCACAAGTTCTTTGAAAACTCAGTTAGGTACACAACAACAGATGAATAGGTATGTGAGATATAATTTCAAGGTTTCCTCATAATAGGATTTGTGTGAGAGGTATTTCAACTTATATTCAATGATTTTATGATCTCTGCACTGCTCTGTATTTATAAAGGAGCGCATGTTCCATTATCATTCGGATTTTCTACTAAGCTTTTCTTTTTTGAAGCCCTTATCTGGTCGGTTATGGATAAACACCGTAACCGCCCAATGATTTCGGTGAGTCATGACCATTACAATCTTCTTTCCCACAATCTATCCACATGTGTGGTGGGATTGCCAAGAATAACCACTATTTTCTTACATATCGGCTAAAGTGGGATTGCCGAGAATAACCACTATTTTCTTACATATCAGCTAAAGTGGGATTGCCGAGAATAACCACTATTTTCTTACATATCAGTTAAAGTTTGCCATTGAGGGACGTTTTCCTCATTCTTGTCCACCAACAAAATTATAGAGTCTTCTCTGGTTTCTGGAGTCTTCATATCTTTGATTTATCTTAATCTATACTATGTTCTAATGATAGAGAAAAAAGGGTACCTCCTCTTGGTTTTTGCTTGGGAATAAGTGATGAACAGTCAACAAGGAAGATAAAAGATACTGATCTTGTGGGGTTTCTGAAGCTCTGAGAATCTTTTCACTGATTCAAGTAATGAAAAGAACAAAGGGGATTCCTTTATCGTGCGTTGACTTCTGAGAATGAGCTCTTGATGAGCTAAGATAATACCAAACCGCCAAGAAAAGAGAGATGCCAATCTTTTGGGGTCTCTAAGTTTTTGAGTTATTCTTCTAATGAGAGAAAGGAGCAACTTTGCTGGTCGTCTTCGTTCTTTTCTATTCCAAGTTTGATGTTCGTGATTCTCACTGATTCAAATGAGCAAGGGAAGACAATAGGTGGAAAACCTTTTGTTGGTATTCTACCTTCTTCTTCTAAGTACTCGTTTAGTTTCTCCTGTCAAAAAATGAGAGCATGACCTTTAGGTGGGAACGTTTTTATGGTGAAGATTATCATAAAAGCGGAACAGGGTAGTAAGCTCATGAGAACATGGAAGGAAACAGCTTCATCCCTGCCGTCCAGTTTGATGATAATGGCTGCAAAACCTTTTCCATTTAGCAAACTCCAAAGATGGCAGCCGTCTATCATGGAGCTTAATGACTGAAATTCAAAAGTACATTAAAGAATGTAATTCCTAGTATCATGGAACCATCTTCCACCTGCTATATGCGCAGAGAAAACGATGTTGGGGGCATGTCATTCAAAAAGGGAGAAATTATTTTACACAAAAGGAGGAACTTTTGCTGTGAAAGAAAGTACGAGCGATGTGTCATCCTTTTCTTACTTCAGGTGGGGTCGAAGAAAACTTCTTATTGCTATCCAACGTTTAAAAGATATATGCTCTCGTAATTTAGACATGTCCAGTTTCGGCCGTCAGTTCCTGTTTGTGTAGAACTTAGAACCGAACCGTTCTAATTTCGGTTTTTGTAATTGCTGACATCAATTTTAAAATTATTTTTTAAATACAAAGATAGTGCATCTTCTAAGACTCAAACTGCGATAGTAATATGAATTATTCATTATTAATATTATATATATATATATATATATATAGAGAGAGAGAGAGAGAGAGAGAGAGAGAGGGAGGCTGGGAGAAAGAATGAATAAATGAAAGACTCTCACTCATGTTTGATTCTACTTGATAACGTTGACTATTCATATCATTGATGGAAGGATCCATATTAAAAAAGAAAAAAATAGTTTTCTCAAAAAATATAAAGTATAAAGTAAATTTCATACATTTTTCTTTTTTGAATATGGATGAAAGAGATGAGCGGTTCAAATAGTGAATAAGAGTCTAGAATCTCTCTCTCACCTAAACATATCTCTTCTCACCGAAACGGGCCCTTTATAATTGCTTAAACTAATCATGAGCTTCGGCTGTTTTTATAGTCACAAGTTTGTCATTTATTCAACTTAATTTACTAATTAGTATATATAAATATGGTAGGTCTTTTGTTGTTGATTTACATTTCTCTAGATATGGTTTTTTAATTTTTTGTAGCTATAATTATCATACAATTTCTCATAAGAAAAGTTTTAAATACCCAAGGTCATATTTTTAGAGCCATGAAAAAATTAATGAAGATGTTACGCATAAAATTAATGTAGGCTGGTTAAAATAGAGAGATACATTTCTATGTGAGAAGAAGATATCATTAAAGTTGAAAGGTAAATATTATAGAACAATAATTAAACTTCTTATGTTTTATGGTTATGAGTGTTGGATAATTAATGATCAATTGTTCAAATAGATGAGTGGTAACAAGAAATGATGGGATACATATTGAGGTTATTAGAAATAAATTAGGAGTAGCCCGAGTTGATGATAAAATAAGTTAAAAGTATTTAAGATGATTTGGATATATATAAAAAGATGTTCAAAAGAAGCTTTGATAATAAGATACGAGAAACTAAATTGTAAAAATATTAAAAGAGAAAGTGAATGACCACAAAAGTGAAAGAAACAATAAATAATGATTTGAATTAGTTGCTAGCATGCCCATCTAGCATGAGAAAAGGCTTAGTTTTGTTGTTGTATAGGTACCATGCAATCAAAAGGAGTTATCACACCTTGACCGTCGGAAGAGCCGATGGAGCTTGCAACATGACCGACACCCGACCCTCGAGCCGGATCAGTCTTAGTAGATTTCATAAGTGTGCAGCGGAATAAGTAGTTCAGACTGCCACCGATAGGGAATGTGAGTTGGGCCCTTTTTCCGGATGCTAAGTGTCTCGAACGGGACTTTGGCATCCGTTTAACTCACACTACTTAACACGACAAACATTTAAGATTAAAGGCAATAAAGACACGTTCAATGCAAAGCCAAATGACAATAAATTTATTGATTGGAGAAAGGAATACGCGGCCCCGACGCGCTACACTGATATGTTAGGGGTTATTCTCTCAAAAAAGGTTTTTGTATAAGGGGGTGGCACTAGGCCATGTGTTCGCAGGGATGAAGAGGTGGACGTTGCCGAGGACGACAATGATTTTGGGTGGGGCAGGTCACCTGAAGCAAACTACTCTGATTCATTGCTTGGATCGTTTCCCAGGAACAAGTTAACTCACTATCTGATGAGCGAACCGAGTTGAATAATGTGAGCCACGGTTCGTTATCGCATTTGTAATGTGATGGTCATCTGTTCGATTCTAATAGCTGGCCTTTTCTTCTCTATTTACCAGCTAAAATAGAAGTCCGAAAGCCAGTTGAGGTTATGGTTCTTATATTGTCAGTTTCGAGGTGGTTCCTGTCTAAATCCTACATTGTTTGGAATGGGCAAAAAAATAAAATTTTAAAGAAAACATTAAAAAGTGTTTTGGAACCATTCATTCTAATTTTGAGCCAGTTTTGGTTCCATGAAAAATGAAACTTTGGAACCAACACACTTGGTTCTCGGTTTTAGGTCTGGTTTCACAGGTTCTGGTCCCAGCCAGTTCTTGGCCCTAATCGGTTCTAATCTGCGGTCAGCCATCTCTAATTGAAACTTTCAAACATATCCATCCGATCAACATCAAAGAGAAGTTTGAAGTTACGAGCTCCCTCTACTCTCAGGATTTCCCAGTGGAAGTTACTGCATGATGGCTTCTGAATCTTTTGCTTCTACTTTATTATGAATTGATGATAATTAATGAAGCTTCCTATATTTTGGAAGAGTCGTATTGAGAACCGATGCATTAATGCTCAAAGGATTGTGCCTTTGATAAAAGATCCAACAAGGAAGAAAAATAGAAAGTTATTTTGAAAACTTGAATCATGTAAAAAATCTTAGATACAAAAAAAGTTTTTGACTTGTGGGATGAATGTATAATATATAGATTAGAAATTCATGTTCAAAATTGATGATATAAAATATTTAGGATAAGTCTTCTAATAAGATAGAAGAATCAATGAAGATGTTATAAAGAGCAGTGTTTTGTATATCAAGAAGCTAACATTAAATTTGAAAACCAAAAATTATAAAATTATTGTAAGATAAGCATATATTATAACGTGGCAAGTGTTGGACAATAACAATAGTTCACAACAGATATATATATATATATATATACATATATATATACATATATATATATATGTATATATATATACATATGTATATATATATACATATGTATATATATATACATATGTATATATATATATACATATGTATATATATATATATATGTCTATGTGCATATATATGGAAGCAAATATTAGACAATTACAAATATTCCTCTATCGGTTATTGAATTGGCATGTGACTAAACAAGGAAATAAAGTTATTAGAGAAAAAGTTGATTTGATATACTTAGGGTGATTTAAACATATTTAGAGAATAATGCTCTTAAAGAAGAAGCAAAATTCTTGAAAGCATTTTAAAGAAAAGAAATGAACTTGACTTTTGATAGTCAAATGGTACATTATGACATAATAAGGTGGCAAACATAATAAGGTGGAAAATAAATGGCTTCAAATGGTATAAGAAGTTATCTCATACCCAAGATGTGTGTACTTTGCATTCAATGCAAATAATACATGTGATACATTAAATATAAAATACGAAAATACAAAATACTTTTAATTTAGAGTTTTACCATAGATGTGAAAGGTCAAACGAAAATGTTTATATAAGATTATGCATGTTATGCATTTAACCCTATGTAAGATGTTTATGTAAGATTTCTAGATAGGTTGTATAAGTGATGAAAAGCTATAAGGTACATATTGTATTATACTTTAGTTAGATCTAGGGGCATCGTGGTTCGGTTTGGTTGGGTTTCAGCCTCAGCCTCGAACCAAACCAAACCGAACTGCTGGTTTTGGCTTGGTTTGGTTCTTAACCATGGTTCTGCTTAGGGTTTTACTAAATACAATGCCATCAGATTATTTGGATCTATGGTTATGTTTTATAAAGTATATAAGGTTATAAAACTTATATATAAACTTGTCAAGATTTATGTCTATAGAAGTATATAAACTTTATATATATATAGATTTTTTTATCTACGTGTGTATGTATATAAAGATACAAAAATTAGTATATGTGCACATGAAATCACTTAAAGATCTCCACCATTCAATCGTGACAATGGTAGAGATTTGAGGTTAAAAGTTAAAAGTCCCACTATACTTTTCGTACTTCGCATTAAATGTATAAACTCAAATCTCTATGACTGATCATCATGATGTTTAAGTGATTTCAAGTATAGATGAATGTGTGCATGGATTATTCTCTCTCTCTTTCTCTCTCTCTCTCTCTATCTATCTATATATATATATATAATGGTTCAGTTTGGTTCTCATGATTCAGTTTCAATGTCGGAACCTGAACCAAACTGTCAACTTTTTTTTCCTGCTAGAACCGAACTGGACCAAATTAACTGTTAAGACATTCATAATTGAACCACTTCAGTTCTGGCAGTTCCATGAACACCCCTAGTTAGATCTGAAGCAATGATCAACAATCAATTCATAATTTGTGGATTTACAGGCAGGGGTTAGGCAGAACCCTAGCCGAAACACGCCCCCCAAGGTTGAGATCAAACTTGTAACATCCGAGAAAAGGTTTCTTGCGAATTGACCCCTAGCCAGGAGAGGTGCACCTTAGCTCAGTTGGTAGAGCGGAGGACTGTAGTGGGTCATACTCGTCAGGCATCCTTAGGTCGCTGGTTCGAATCCGGCAGGTCGACCTTGCTCAATGTAGATCGACCACTGTCTGCACGCATTTTCGAGAGTAGATAAAATAAATTAAGTTAGATCAGTCTGGGCCTAATTTTGAGCGCATTGTTTTAACTCAATGTTAGGCTGATATGATCTTGTTTAAATTAGATCATTAGTTCAATCCAGAGTCAAGTGGACCAGAAAGGTCATCACTGGGCATGAGGATGGCTAGTTAGCTTTTGGTTCTTGGGTCAAATCTTGGAGGAGAAATATAATCCATCCTCGTCTTTTTTGGAACAAAGCAAAGCCATTTCAAGTAAAAAAAATGAACCAAACATCCCATCACATGGAGTCTATACATAGATTCCAAAACATTGTTCAGTACTTTCTAACATGCGAATATAAAGACAAAGGATAAGACAAAGGTATAAGACAAAGGATATATATTATGTAGAGTGTACAAACTACAACTAAGCCTTTTATCGTATTAGATGATTCGGTACACAGATTCTTTGTTTCCATAGAGCTCGATCATATGGCAAGTTAACAATTAACTCAACATGAGGTAAAACAGGAATACATGAAAGAAAAAAATGAGAAACAAAAGGAATAATAAGACACAAAAGGAAAACCGAAACATACAAATACAAAACTTGTCCAATGCCTTTTTCTCTCAAGAATATTTATATGGAAGCAAGACTTTTGTATCAGTCATATATGATCCGAGATAAATACTTAGGTCCCTTCTTCATTCCATCGTTCCAAATGACAAGCTTTTGGTTATATCAAGGAACGTATATATATCTGCAAAAAAATTACATCATTGGAGTGTAAATATTTCATCTTCAAGAAGGTTGCCACTGTGGGGAATATAGTTCATCATGGGCTTGGCGTAGTCTAATAAAATTTTCATCAAGGAACATAGTTTCCATAAAAATCACACGCATTTTATCTTCAATGCATGTGATTCAAAGAATTAAACGCTTTGATTTTGCTCTTCTTGCCAAGCAAGGGTGCCATTTAATCCAGGGCTGCCACTCATTGTTTTATAAAGTTTTCAAACACAAATACTGTCTGTATTGCAATTTTAAGGACGCCACTCTGAGGAATAGTTCATCATGGGCTTGACGGAATCTAGTAATCGGGTTGGCGGTCCGTTGAACAATGAAAACGAAGGGTAACTCATACATGTTCTCAAACAACAGGTTGTGAAGTTTTCTTAAACATGCTTCTAGGAGCAGGATCTTTCTAATATTCGAAATTTTATCCTGTACCTTCCAATATAAAGTAATATTTTCACAAACGAGACTGTGCCGTAGATGCAAGTATTTTTTTGGGCAATTATATATATATGTATGTATATATATATATATATATATATATATATATATATATATATATATATATATATATATATATATATATATATATATATATATATATATATATATATATGGTGATCCAAAGTTGGCGATGTTATTGGTGTCTACGCAGGCATACAAACTGGGGTTCAAGCTGGACTGAGTTGGTGTCAAATCCATGGTGGCTCCTTAAATGGCAAAGGATAACCAAGTTGCAAAAAGAAGCCCGTTCTGGGTGCAGCTGTGCCTGGACATGATCCGCACACCGTAGTACGTACGGCTCATTATTTTGTATTTTCACAAAATAAATGTTATCCTTGAGTAGGGACGTGTTCATGGATTTATGTATGTTGGTGAAGTGTGTGTGTGTGCGCGCGCAAGCATAATCTATGCATTCACCTATTCATGCTTGAAATCACTTAAAGATCTTCCTAATTCGATGTACATAATCATCGATTAGAGATTTGGATTTAAAAAATATTTAATGTATATGAGTATTTAATATAAAGTATAAAAAATGTAACGGTACCTTTTATTTCTAAATTCAAATCTCCATTATACGTGTGGATGGGTATGAACATATACTCAATCTCTCTCTCTCTCTCTCTCTCTCTCTCTATATATATATATATATATATATATAGAGAGAGAGAGAGAGAGAGCACCGACATGATCTTGTCCGTATGTATTTTGTATATCCACTACCAAAGTACCATATTCATAATAAGCGACAATTTCTTAATACAGTTCGGAATTTCGTGGATCCAAAGTTTGATCGTGATACGTTCCCACTAATAGATATATATTATACTTGGGTTGGGTTTTCCAGTTCAACCCGGAAAAACCAACATAATATCTGTTCTTTTGTTACAAAACTCGGACCTTAATCAACTGGCTTGCATGGCACGGGTTGGATCACTTGATATTGAATTTTTTTTAGATGCTAATTTGGCAGGTTCTACAGATGACAAAAGATTTACTTCAGGGTATATAATATGTTTGGGAGATAATGTTGTTTAATGGAAGAGCAAAAAATAGTTTGTTGTGGCTAGATCAAGTGCAGAGGTAGAATATCATGCTATACTCTTAGTATGTGTGAGGGTTTATGGATAATGTCACAAATGGAGGAAATTGGTTTTGGAAGAAACTCTCCAATTAATTTATTTATTAACAGTAAGACAACTCTTTAAATAGCCTCCAATCTAGTCTTTCATGAAAGAACCAAGCATATTGAAGTAAATTATCACTTCATTTGAGAAAAGATGGACCATAAAATATTCAATATCATCCATGCTTGTTGAGAGAATCAGTTGACAGATATTCTTACTAAACCAATGATTGTAAATGGACTAAAGAAGGCTCTTTGAAAGTTAGGGATCTCTACTATTCAAGACCCAACTTGAGGGAGCGTGTTGAACACTATTAACTTTTATTGTTAATTTTCTAGTTTGGATCATCTGGCTCCTACTGGATCATATTCTGATCCAATAGTAGCCATATGTCATCTCTTTTACTTAAGGGCAGATTAGTATTTCAAGTTATAAACCATTATATATACTAACCTTAATTATAATCAGTCTTTCAGTGAAATAAAGAGAGAGAGTGGACGGCTGCACAAGTGGAGGTACTGCCACTCGTTTCACTTCAATGATAAAGATTTGCATGATTTTTGATGTGTTTATGCTTTGAGTTGTTTACCAACACCATCAACCAATATCCATTTAGAAGTCTATATCCATTTTAGAGGTGCATACTCGTTTAGAATCCAAAATCCACATTAGAATCCATACCTATTTGAGACCATATCCATTTAGATCCAAAATACTAATTAGAATTCTTATCGAATTAGGACCTAAAACCATTAAGAATAAGAACCCCTTGTATGCTCTCATTTTAATTCAAGTGTGCAGTAATTTTTCTTTTGTTTGCTAGGTATTTTGTATTACAAGAACCGATACTTGTCTACCTGAGCAAAAAGACAACTATGAAAAGAACTTGATTTGGGCCCACAATGTAAAAATAAGGGCAAATTAAAGGTGAGTCTCCCTTGACTTGGTTCTATTTTGCTTTCATAAAACTAATAATATTCAATTAAAAAGGTAAGAATTTAAAGCTTTAAAATACATTTTCATTTCATTTTAAAGCCAAATGTTGTTAAATGGCTTCCATTTTGGCTTGATGGCTTAATGAAGGATTGAGATAACTGGCTCTCACATGGCTTGGAGGCTCCTTGAGTGGCTCACCTTGGCTTGGAGGCTTGACACGACTCAGTTGGCTCCAAAGGATGGTTCAACCCTACTTGAATGGCTTGAAACCTTGATGAAGCTTAGTAATTATTGGTCTTGAAGCACCAAAGAGGTACAACCCATTATGGCTTGATATGGAGCAAATTCCAATGAAGCCATGGCTAATTTAGGCTTACTTTGTCTCATAACTAAATTTTTAATATAGTGCTTGACTAGGGAATTTTGACTCAAAATAAATTTTAAAACCATAGAAATATGTCAACTAGAACAAATGTGGGTTCAATAAGCTTGGGTCACCTAGGATAGGTTCAATGAGATTTAAGTTTAGTTCAGTCAAGGCTTAGCCATGTACATAAATGTATAATAAGCTTTTTGAATAAAGTCTCCCATTTGCCTTTGTAGATGTGAAAATTTATATCATCATTATTATTATTATTATTATCATCATCATTATTATCACTATTATTATTATTATTATCATTATTATTATTATTATCATCATCATCATCGTATTATTATCATTATTATTATGTGTGTGTGTGTGTATTATGTGTGTGTGTGTATTGTGTATGTGTTTATTATTATTATTATTATTATTATTATTAGAAAGATATTGTTAATGTTCTAAATTAGAATAATACGTTACAGTAAACTCTAGGTCATTTTTTTCTTTAGTTTATATAATATTTTACATTAGCAGTTGAACCGCTTCAAAAGTTAGGTTTATGCAAGCAATATATCTAAGTAGGCACCTATTTCCCAAAAAAGTGAGGCTTACAAATGCCTTCGCAAGTGCTACTATAGCGTTTTACATATTTACAAATATTAATAATAATTATATCTACTCATCAAAGAGTAGAATGATCGAGAATAGGTCTCTCGAAAGTCACGGTAAAAACATAGTCTCATTTATTTTCGGCATATAAACTTGTTGAACATGGAAATCAATGAGCTACGATTGTTGGCATTATCTAAAATCTTGCAACAAAGTGAGGAGTTTAGGATTCAAACCGGAACCAACAGTTTATATATAATATATACATATATACATATATATATATATATATGTATATATATATATATATGTATATATATATATATATATTGTATGTGTGTGTGTGTGTGTGCATGGGCGTGTATGTGTGTACTAGCGCTGGGACACGTTGGGGAGGGGGTGGGTGGTGCACCGTGCTGAGATTATTCCAGTTCAATGCTGTTACTTTTTCCTTTTTGATAGAAAGGGAAGTCGAAGCTAGAAGCTAGATGCTGAGATTATTCAAGTTCAATATGTATAGATATGTCCGGTTCCGGGTTGTTAAGAATCTAGAATCAGAACCGAACTGCTCCAAGGTAGGTTTCAGTTTTGGAGCGGTTCCAAGTTTCAGTTTTGAAACCGCTCTAGAACCGTTTCAACTTTTTTTTAAAACCAGGATAAATGTGCCCTCTGGGAGTTGGACAACCCACCAACTTGGTACGGTTGAGTTACTGATCAGTTTGTGATATTGGGTGTTGAAAAAAACATATAAAACTTAATTAGTGGCAGTTTGAAACTACCGGTTCTGGGCCAGTTTCCAAATATCATAGATCGTAACCAAACCAGTGAGATCTCGGGTTCCAGTTCCAGGACTAGTTCCACCAGCAGTGTGGTTCCGGTTCGAACTGCCGAGTAGGTTCCAAACCGACCATGTCTAGGTAGATATAGTTAAAGAAGCAAGCTTATATGAGTCTAGCAGAGTCATACATATAGTGTTCAAGTTCAGGATGTATGGCTTAACAACCCACCTCAGGTTCGGGTCATTTAGATCAGAAACCAAACCAGAACGAGCTCACCACAAGTTGAACTGAGATGAATATATATGCTGAAACAGGAGAGCAAGGCCTTGTTGTGTCGGCACAATTTAGACTTGAATGTGAGTCAGTCGGGCCACTAATGTAATCCTATGTCATTTAAACTTATGAATTGGATTAACTTGGTTTTGATTTAGTACTATTCAAGATTCAAAAACACTATATCCGCCAGGTAATTTCCAAGTCAAATAGAAAAATATCTCTTGTACTCGCTTCTTTATAGTGTACAATAAGCTTTTATTTTGAATACTTAATGAAAATCATCAATTTAATGAAAATCATCAATTTTGACATAAGATCTGTAACAATATTCTTCGCGAAAGATAGAGCACAATCGCGACTAAAACCCCATGTATCTAACCCCACTTAATGCACGACAAGGCTGGTCTTGGTTTTGGAACTTCTTACCGCGAATCTCGTTTTGGAAGATAGGGATTCGGAACGATATGCAAAAGAAATTGCCCTATGGTTGTGTAATTAGGCTCCTGCGTAGGAATCACCTAACAATTTTGTACTTAGTATCGAGTCTTGGCATATTACAAAGAAAACCATTTTCTTTAGTCTTTAGTAAGAATTTTACATTCCGAGTTGTAGGCATTTTAATAGGTTACACACCTTTCTGCTATCAATAAATATTATCTTATTTCAATTCTTTTATTGCCTTCCAATGTTATTTTCTAAACTTTCGTTGAACCTCTATAACCTTGGTGAAAGCTGACCTAGTTCGGGATAACTAAGCACCCGTTTTATTAGTGACGACCCTATTAGTTAGCATGATGTTCAGGGCACGACACTGTCGACAAAATTCCAATTCAGGTAACCACTTATGCCCGTTTTTCAATTTTGACATCTGCAACTCTTCAAATGAACCCGAAAACCCGAAACTGTGGGAGAAGCATGACCACTTCTGTCAATACAGTACAGGTAGCTAGGCGTGTCAATAATGTTGAGCTTGACCTGAACCCAGCCCATACGGAACCAATTATGCCCAGGATTTGGTAATGGAAGAAGAGAATCACTACTTATTTGGTGCCCCGAAGGATCTCTGATCTCGAGTTCTGATTACTATCTAGATCATTTTAACAAAAATAATTTAAATTGCTAATTAATATCCTTTCAATTGTGTTACGCCATGTTTGATGAAAAATATATCCAAATTAACTCCTAGTTGCACACGCACATACATGCTCATGCACGCACACACACGTTTTGTACGTGTTTCTGTATCAAGAAAAATGTGAAGACTAATGCATCCAGACTGTTAGCTCAATGGCATACTCTCTAATGAGAAGTTACAGTAAACAAAAAATTTGCTCTCCCTCTCCCGGTTCTTTGCTCTTCTATGATTGTTGTGGGAATGTTCTGCTCTCCAATCGGTTAGGCCATTGAGAAGTCGTGGAAGACGATTCGGGTTGACATATGTGCTTTCGTCGTGTGATCGTTTTATCTTAAGAGAAAGATATTGGTACCCATACGTACATGATAGTAAGTCATTGATTTCTCTAAGTCAAGTATGTGACGACGAGTTGATCAAATAAGTACTTTACTCATTTTTGTTTGTTTGTTTGGTTTTGTATGTTTTTTTGCTTATGACTTTATTTAGACCTTTGTTTTGGATTGATGTGAGGTGTTAATATTTGTTAAATATTATCTGTTTATCCATGTAGCTCTTCGGTTTCTTCTAACATTGGGTGTATACGGTGGACTTCGACCTCTTCTTTAACGGAAAAAAAATTGTGAAGACTAATGGGTCCCATTAAATGCTACGTTGATTGTGTGTGTTGCATATGCACGTTTATGCATGCACCCTCACGTTTGTGCATGTTTGTGTCTGCACCCCCGCAAAAATGTGAAGACTTGGTTCCGAATTAAACGAATGACGTAAGTTGGTGAGATTCCAATACAAGATGCAAACCTTGCACGGAAACGTTAGCTTCGTGGCTAAGACACCTAAGCTTGCCAATAGAAGTAGGTCGAAGTTACGTCTTAATACATAACAATATTATTCTTAATAAAATTTGATTCCTCACGTCCTTATATATATATATATATATATATATATATATATATATATATATATATATATATATATATATATATATATATATATATAGATAGATAGATAGATAGAGAGAGAGAGAGAGAGAGAGAGAGAGAGAGAGAGAGAGAGAGAGAGAGGAGTAGTGGCTGCATACTATTTAAATTGCATGATTTTATTAAGATTTTTTTATTTTTTATTTTTTGAGATATACACATAAAGAATAAAAATGTATGTAAAATTATGCAAATGCAAAACTAAGGTGTCTTAACATGAGTCTACTTTTTACCATGCCTAGGACCTAGTTCCATAGTTTATATGATGTCATATATCGTTTAATTTATGATTCTCTCTCACACACGCACACACATACACACGCATGTAACTACAATATGTTAAAATAAGGCACCATCATGTATCATCATTCATGTTATCGATGCACTTTGTATTATGGACATAAACCTTTGGCCAGCCATAACTATTTATTGAGGCTGGATGTTGTTTTCATTTTTAGAGAGAGAGAGAGAGCTTGTGCACTGCATGTCTTAGGTGTTCTTCCTTTTCTTTTTTCTTTTTTTGAGAGAATATCTCAGTTGTTAGTGCAGCCTTAAAATATAAATCAATTTCATTTTTTTATTCCTGCAAATCAGGTAGCTAGCTAGATCGGTATGGGACGAAGTCCATCACGCAATAATTTGACCTCATTGTTGATATTATTCATTTCTGATGCATAAATGCTGCATTTGTATTATTGCATACATCGAGCTTCATGCTCTAGTAAGTGAATGCAGTTACTCTCCCCCTATTTTTCTTTCTTTTTATTAATTCAAATGATAATTCACTTAATTTTGTATTTTTTTTCTTAAGGTATCAACATCCCCTTGTTTAGTAAGTTAAACTAGAAGAATACTCCATTTTTCAAGAAATGTTCGGTGCATAATGTTTAAGTTCAAGAATGCTCTGGCTGCAAGAAAAATTAAAGTTAAATTGAGCTTACAATAAAAATTACGTCAATATATAAGATATTGATGCATTCATTCACACACACCAATATATACAGGAAATCTACATTGTGAAAACCACATTGATTTATGAACTTATACGCTTGAAGTTGTATGAATTGAGAGATCAAGCATTCACCTTGCAGTCTTCACCTTTTACATTCAGTATTAATAAACCTTCATGATTTCGAAAAACAGTCCCGGCATACTTTGCACCATTCCACAAGATCGAAGCGTATATGTTCTTCTTGGTTCAGCATTTATGCCCTAGTTAATTGAGATTCAGAAAACTTTTCATATAAATGTGAACCATTCATCGTCTATCTTCCATAGCCCCCCTTGTTTAAGAATGCTAATACATGAGATTGTTCTCTGCAACTATAATTTCGGGTACAACCAGTTGTTTTTGGGAAATTTCTTGCACCCAACATTCTCGCGAGTGATCGCGGTCTGGTAATCATTCTCCATACTTGCTGCTGGTGAGGAGTTCGACTCCGGGAGGGTGCATGTGTCATGTGTGTGTTAAGCTTTGGTCTCCTCTTGTAACAAAAAAAAATTGAAGCCTCTTCCACCTTGAAATTTGCTTGCACAGAGAGGACCATTTTACCAAATGCAATTTTATGCTTTCCACCTTTGCTTCCCCACCAAAAGTTACTGATTAAAGATTCACTGTTGGGATCGCTTATGGAATTGATAAAAGCATGTTTTCTTATTCTCAAGAAGCATTTTCCTTTTCAACCTTTCAATTTCTTCCATACTCTCTCTCGGAATCTTAGGATAGAATTGAAGAATTGTTGTTTATATATTCTAAGCTACTTGGAGTGGCTCTTCATCCATATCTAGGTTTGGATTTCCATCTTATAAAAGAATGCGAAGATAGTGAATCCTAGACATGATCGGTTCGGAATCGGTCCAGAGGTTTGAACTAGAACCATACCACAGGAAGAACCGGCTGAAGCGGTTCTGAAACCGGAAGCGGTTCTGAAACCAGAACGGGAGAACCTCAGGTTCGGTTACAGTTCATTATATCTAGAAACCGGTATGAAATTGGAACATACTGCTCCAAACTGCCACTTAATAAGCTTTATATATTTTTTTTCTAACATCCATTATCACATGTTGATTGGTCGCTCAACGGTAAGGAGTATTTTATCGTTGGGCTAGGTGACGAATTCAAAACCGAAGCCGGATGATTTGGTTCTGATTCTTGGTTCCAAACAACCCGAAACCGAACATATCCCCTTCACGAAGGCACTTGATGAAATACTTGAGAAAAGTTCACTTGAGCCTTTCTCACTGTAATGTCCTTGTCCGTCTCATATCAATTCAGCCATGAAGTTTGCTTTATTATGATATCAATTCATTTCTATGAATGTTATTTTTTCTAGCTGTTGCGGAGTTTGCTTTATTATGATATCAGATCATCTTTAGGAATGTTATTTCTTCTGATGTGCACCGATTACTTTTTGTCATGTCATCAGATTTCATTAGTTACTGATGGGAGAAACGGTCTTCACGATCGGTTAAAGTGATACCGGAGGAAACTTAGTGACAAACTAGGAAAAAGACACTAGATTGAGGTTGTTCTTGTTCTAAGTATCGAACAACACTATACTGAAAATGAAGTTTTTTATTTTTTATATAAAGAATGATATAATTTAGGTTGAGTTAACTGCTAGCATAACATATAATTGAGTTCTATACAACAAACAACAACAACTAAGCCTTTTCTCATACTAGACGGGGTCGGCTACATGGATTCTTTGTTTCCACATATCCGTATCGTGTGCCATGTTAGTAGTTAACTCACAATAAGCTATATCATTTTTATTGTTTCTTTCCAACACTTTTGTGGTCGTCCTCTACCTCTTTTAATACTTTCCAAATTTAGTTTTTCTAACCTTCCTAAAGGTTCTTCTTTTGATCTTCTTTCTATATGTCCAAACTATCTTAAACAATATTCTCTCATTTTATCCTCTATTGGTGCCACTCCTAATTTGTTTCTAATAACCTCATTATGTATACGGTCTTTTCTTGTATGACCACTCATCCATCTCAACATCTTCATTTCTGTTACAGACATCTTTTGTACATGTTGATGATTAACTGCCCAACACTCAGAACCATAAAACATGGCAGGCCTATATAATATTTACCTTTTAACTTTAATGGTATCTTCTTATCACAAAGAATACCTGATGCTCCTCTCCATTTTAACCAATCAACATTAATTATATGCGTAACATCTCCATCAATTCTTTCATCGCCCTGAAAAATTGACTCTAGGTATTTAAAACTTTCCTTTTGGGGGATGCAATGTGTGCCAATTTTAATTTCTATGTCCTCTGAGATAACCAAATGATCAAAGTTACATTTCATATATTCTGTCTTTGTTCTACTAAGTCGGAGTCCTTTACTTTCTAATTCCATATATAATTGAGTTCTATGAAAATAAAAAATTTATATTTAGTTGATCGATATATGAGAAAAGGCTTAATTGTTATCTATACATAGAGAGAAAGCGATTGGATCCTATTCACAAGTGATATTACTTACTCAAAATCAACTCCTCGTTTTCATAGCATGAGTGTCATAAAATTTCTAATGATTCTTTTTTGAAAACTTTACACTTTTTAAAATTATATTCATACCACCAAAGAGTGAAGGGTGATATATGAGACATTTCCCTTCTTTCTCTTATATATATCATGTTAAATTGTACAATCGTTCTAACACTCTTATCATGAAAATGAATAGTTAAAATAAATTGGGTAAATTTGGTAAAAAAATACAGTTATATCTTTAAAGGTTGTATTTGATTAAAAATTAATTATGTTTTTTTTATCTCAATCACTTATTTCTTTGACAGGAAAAGTTAAATCGTTGAGGAAAAAGTAAATTTTGTTTTTCTTGGTTCTTTGAACAAGTTGGTACGAGCCAAGCTGCAGTCATCACTGTTATACTCAGCTTGCACAAGCTTAACAAGCCGCTAGCGTTTTATCACAAACCATGCACTGATGAGCTAGCTCTTGAGGAGCTGTACCCAGAACAATAGCTCACTTGGTTAGGGGGCTCCATTCACAAGTTGAATGTTGCGAGTTTGAAACCGTGTCATATCATACATGGTTTCGGCTTCTTCATTAAAAAAAAGAGAAGGAGCTCATCACAGCTCGCTGGAGGGAGCCGAACACGAGCAGCTCGGTTCATTTACCAGCACTGCTCAGTACGAAATGGAATGAGAGAGGGAGAGAGAAGTGAGATGCAGTACAGAAAGCAGACATATTAATGAGCACCAATTAATTTCAGTACTTCTGAAATTAAATTAAAAAAAAAAAGAATATTTAAGGCACGGCTCGTACTCGAAGGGCGCATGTGTGACACATCTCTCTCTCTCTGTGGAACATAGACGCCAAGAGATGCCTCCTGTCTCGTCGTTCCTCATTCCATTGATTCCCATCCCTAAACATCGTCGCTCTCCAAGCTTTTGATTCTCTCCTACGGGCCAATCATCATCTCTTTCATCATCCTCTCTCTCTCTCCAGAAGATACGATCATCACTTTCATCATCCTGTGTGTGTGTTAAGAGAACCAGAGGTGTATAATTTGAGTGAAGATGGAAAGGTGGAAGAGGGGGTCGCAGGAAGAAAGGTTTCCCAAGAACCCATCATTCTCCTCTGCGCTCCTTGACGCCATCTACAGATCCACTGACGACAACGGTGGCGGCGAGCTTTTTCTCTACAGGAAAGCCGCCACCATGAGAGAGAGAATCTACAAAGACGAATGTAGTCCTAAACGAGCTTCACGCATCGATAAGTGGACATCCCACGAGAAGAAAACAGCCGCCGAGAAGCTCTCCCTCCGCCGGAAAGCCTCCGAAATCGGCCTCCTCGACGCCGGACAACACCCTCCGACCCGCCGCAATTCCATCACCGCCTTTTCCGAGCCCGACTCAGTTTTGTTACCGAGATGCCGGAACTCCTCCGAGATCGACTCCGTTTCGTTCCAGAGAGGGGCAAAGCCGCACTATCACCACCCTCCTTCAGTGGTCATTCCGCCGAAGAACACCAACACGGCAAAGTCCGATCTCTTATACGGAAGAAAGCCAGAGGAATTCGAGAAGAGCACAGGAATTCGATCTTCTTCAGCGATGGCTACGTCGACTAAGCTCTTCAACGACGTGAAGAAGCAGAAACAACCGATTTCTCCGGGTACTCGGATCGCCAATTTCTTTAGTTCCCTCTTCGCCACGGGGAAGAAGGCGAGATTCTCATCATCCCGTCTGCCGACCGAGCCTCCATCTCCCTTCTTCCCGAATTCCGGCGATGTCACGACTCGCTCGTGGTCGTCGACGGCGACAACGACGAGTACGAGATCATCGAAGTCGTGCCTGAGCAAGAGTTCTGCAGCGTCGACGGCAAGGAGTGACGGGGTTAGGAGATCCGTTCGGTTCTACCCGATGAGCGTCATCGTCGGCGAGGACTCCCGGCCATGCGGCCACAAGTCCATCGACGTTGACGGGGAGAAAACGGCGACGGTGGCTCCATTAATGAGTGAGAGAGTGAGGGCGAGAGCAAGAGATTATGACAGCACGCCCGCAGCTTTGGTTCTCAAACTCTCGCCCAGGAGCGAACTCTTCGGATGCCATGAAGAGGAAGATGATGATGACGTGGCGAGCGATGCGAGCTCGGATTTGTTTGAGTTGGAGAATCTGACGGCTGTGGGGATGAGAGAACTTCCCGTCTATGAGACCACCGACGTCCACACCAACCACGCCATTGCCAAAGGGTTAATTGCGTGATATTTGTCTCTCTAACATCACCTTCCTTTTTCTTTTTCTTTTTGTTTTTAAGGTCTGCTGCTGAACTCTGAATGTCTGGTTCTTGAGACTTTGTGAATAAATTGGAAATGCTTCTTGCACCCAGAGCAATGAAATCTTTTTTAGGAAATATACTTTGGGCTATTTTCTCGGCTGCACGGAAAAGGGGTTTCAGTTTTTCTTTCCCTTTTTGTTGTCATAATATGTAACTCATAAGGATGTGATAAAGACTTGAGGTTTTCTTTTATATATATATAAGGCCAGCTTAAAATCAATTGTTGAAGTTAAAAATGTATCTAATGATCATATGGTAGGTGGTGACGTGGGAAGCTGTCTAACAATTCTCACTCTCTTATATATTAGATATAAGGCCAACTTAAAAATCAGCTAATGTTGAAGTTATAATTGCAAAAGCTAACATTGAAGATCTTGTGACATTGAAGGGGTTGATCGTTCAATTACATGTTATCCACTGTTTTAGTGTGTGCGTGTGTATATAATATAAACTTCAAAAGGTATTTTGAGTTTTTGTGATTCCAAAATTATTGTGAACTATTTTATGATTTTTATTGTTATCAATTTGGTCCGTGATTACTAACCGTGTCACTTATGAGTTGATGTGATTGTTCACTCAACAATTAACATTTAATATAACTTTGGTATTATTAAATTTAATAGATGGTAATTAATGATATTAAAAATACTTAATATTAATTGATATTTAAATATAATAATAAAATATAAGCTAATATGACATTTGGTACTGATATGGCAAGGTGTGTCATGTCGAATTAAAGATAATAACGGTAGGCATTTGAACTAAGATGATAAAGGTCAAAAACCAAATGATATATAGTAGCAATATATATATATATATATATATATATATATATATATATATATATATATATATATATATATATATATATATATATATATAATATTGGGGCTCAACTTAAACCTTTAATGAAAAATCTGGTGATCGACATTTTCATGGTATCAGTTATTTTTCTGATGTGACTGGTTTCTGTGGCTACAACCCTCACAGCTGCTTTGTGCTGGTGCACTGCTCGGTTTTAGGGAGAGAAAATACGCAGTGATCGTGAACAGAACTTATGAGAGAGGAAGGGCAGATGAGTTGTGTAATTTATTGCGTTGGAGCGTGATAGGGATGTTCATAGTTCGGTTCGGTTCGAACCTTAACCTCTAACAAAGCTACGTCATAGTCAGAATCAAACCGAAGGTTTAGGTTTAATTTGGTTCGGTACTGAACTACTGTTCTACTTATAGCCGGCCCTGGTAAAATACAAAATGTTATCCAATCAAATTTTTTAGGTCTATGGTCCAAATTTTATAGGTATATGAGATTATAAGTTCACATATATAAACTTGCAAACTTATTAGGATTTATATCTGTATAAGTATATAAACTTCATATATACATATAAATTTATAAACTTACAAGAATTTATGTGTATAAAAATGTATAAGTTATATATATATATATATATATAATGGTTCGGTTAGATCCAACAATGGAACCGCCAATCCAACCTTCAAATATTTTTTTTATCAAAAGATATGAGTTGCCAAGCTAGCGGTGTCAATGAGGTTGGAACCCGAGCCTATCCGTGCCCATCCCAAAAGGAGCGTTTCACCTTCGCTGTCAAAAGGAGTCTTCACCTCCTTTACCTTCTCTTCTTAGAAATCCATCTTTTTGACAATCAGACCAAGTAGAAAAACAATGGCAACGAACAAGATCCCACTTAGTATAAGGCTTTGATAAAGACTCCACACACACAGTGGGTGCGCATGAGCTAGCTCTAACTCGGAGTCAAGTGATATCACCACTAAGCCTAGCTTCTTCCACCTTTCATTCTCTCTCTCTAATACACACACACACACACACACACACACATATATATATATATATATATATATATATATATATATATATATATATATATATATATATATATATATATATATAAAGGAAGAAAGAAAATAAAGCTGAAACATGACTATATACTGTCAAGAAAGAGAGAAAAAGAAAGAGAAAGGAGAAATGAAAGATGGTGGACACTTTCTCATGTTAGAGTCTATCAATAGAATTGTTCATCAACATCGATATGAGATTCAAGGCTATTTAATGTACATGAAAATATTAAATGCGAGTCAGAGTCAGGATGGATGCTTTGATCACCACCATCTAATTGATCATACAGACGATATGGCACTGATCGAGTAATGTGAAAACGTGTTTAGCAACTCTCTCTATCAGAAGGTGTTTAGCGGCTCTCTCTCTCTCTCTCTATATATATATATATATATATATATATATAAGTAAATAGGTACGTAGGTAGGTATGCATTTACTTAATTTTCTATCTAATAACAGAGCGAAAGGAAGTTTCCTTTAAAGCAAACTAGATTACTTTGGAGCACACCGACACCACTCTTTTTCCTTCTATGAAAAGGAACCCGCCCACAAAGCTTTTTCTATTTCAGCCTTGCGATTTTTCTTTTGTGACAAAGAAAAGGGATATAGGGTTCTCCGCACGGTTGGTGCAGGCGAAGGGGTGGCCCTAATAATGTGGGGCTAGCTTCCTAGCACCCACCCTCAGAATAATATATTATAACCCCAAGCCTAGTGGCGCACCCACTTGGCGTTGACCGAACCCACCGATTCCCCTCATGATCAAGCGTCCGTGCGGTGCTTTATTTAATTGCATGACTTTGGCTTTCTAGCAGCGGGCGTGCACAAATTAATACAAGACAATGCAATATCATGGCCCTCTCGAATCTCTTTCAAGTTGGTGGCTGGCTGGTCCATGGATTCTGGGTCTGCACCTCTTCCGGGACCCCTATTCCTCCCCACTTACTACTCCTTTGTTTTCTTCTCTTTTTCTTCTTCACAAAAGAAGCCACATGCACCTCCCCAGGATTCGAACTCCCCACCAAGAGAAAGGTTTAGCTTTTATATGATGGTCACCATCATTGTGGATTATGATGCTTACGTGGATGTGTGGCTAAGCAAGAATCAACCCATAAACACTACACAAGATAAATATGCCACCGATGAAGGGAAATAACACTACGGTGGTACAAGCGTTAATTTAGACGTATAATTCTCTCTCTCTCTCTCTCTCTCTCTCTCTCTCTCTATATATATATATATATATATATATATATATATATATATATATATATATATATATATACATGTGTGGTTGTTTGTGTCATAAAATAGATGGAAGGAGATCAAGTGAAGGTTTTTTGTGTACATTATATATATAAAGAGCATAGTCCATGCATGTACTCATTCATACTCTAATCTTCTAAAAGATATTAATAGCTTAAACTTTAAGATTAATGTTTGAGATCTTTAAATCAAAACTAAATAGTACCAAGTACATTTAATGCACCAACAAAAAGTATTAAGATATTTTTTTTCTTTTGAAATTTGAATTTCAATCATCGATCCTATTGATTTATCGTTTGAAACTTTTGAGAATGTTTATGCATGAATGGACGTGTGCATGGACTAATTTTTCTCTTTATATATATATATATATGTATATGTATATGTATATATATGTATATATATATAAATATAAAGGATGTTTGGAAACAAATGGATGTGTATATATCTGGAAACTAGTTTTTGCCCATCCATTACTTTTTGACTTTTTAAGTTTTAAAGATACTTAAAAAAACAATATTATTACATGCGTGTTGATGAAAATAATGGGTCAGTGAATTGGTCCGATCGCACACTCTATATATATATATATATATATATATATATATATAGAGAGAGAGAGAGAGAGAGAGAGAGAGTATAGAGAGAGAGATGTGTGTGTGATTGAGAGTTCATTAAATGCATCTAACGAGAAAGAGGCCGACTCAACTGACATGCCCCTCTGTTCGCTACAAATCGGCTAACGCAGATCATTTTCCTTTTCGAGATTAATAGTGTTCAAATGCTATTGAGGAACATTTAGCTACGTTGCAGATAGAAGCTGGAGCTTCTTCAATCCAAAATTGGTCTGCATTTGAGGCCACCAGTTCGTTAACTCATGGGCCTTCAAGTTTCCATCTCAATTTTTAAGCTTAGAAGAGCATGATTTGAAAAACTGAGCTTGATACAAGCATTCATCCAAAACCGGTCCACATATTATTGTAGCATTGTCTTCTTCATTTTTTTGTTACAAGAGGAGGCCGAAGTCCAACACACACACCAGCACATGCACACTGTAGGGATCGAACTCCCCACCAACAGTAACCGCCCTGCCGTTGAATTAACGCTCTTGCTGCATGGTACCTTTAGTTTTGAGGCAAGAGCGTTAGCTCAACGTTAGACACTAGCAGCATTGCTGCTGGTGGGGAGTTCAACTCCCAAAGGGTGCATGTGTGTGTTAGGCTTTGGTCTCTTCTTATGACAAAAAAAAATCCAAAAAAACGAGAAATTCTGGAATATTTATGGCATCGAATGTAGTCTGAAGCAAAAAGCCGTTAGATTCCCATCTACTCTTAGTGTTGTACCTGTGTCCCCCGCCACGCGTGAGTTGAGCTCACTTTCTGTGCCAGGCTTGGTCCGTCCAAGTGTGGAGTGGGTTCATGAGGTCACTGCCTTGCTTTATGAACATGCACCACGTGCAGACCCTCCTCACAATGTATGCTCTGCACCCTTTTCTTCACTTTGGTGCTCAACTGCTTTGGATCGATGGCGATTTTTTAAAAATTAATTTATATGTAAAATAAGTTGTAATTTTAATTTTCTTAGTTAAAAATAAATAAGAAGCTTTTATTCACAGGTTGGACTAGATATGACAAACCTGAACCGACGGTTAGTCCCGGTTCTAGTTTGAGTCCTAAACTTCTTGGAACCAAAAGCAATAACCGCCTATATGAAGGCCAATATGGTCACGATCAAGAATATGAACCTCCACAAAACAATCCCTTAAACATGAACCGGTACAACCGTCGATTCCGGTTTACTTAAAATCGGGAGAGAAACCGAACCGAGACTAAGCCAATTCCATTTTGAAGCCTAAACGGTAAATTAAAAAAAGAAAAGAAAACCATGGCAATGTCGGATCTGATTCCTTGAAAGGTTCTCGGTTTAAGTCCAGGTTCCAATGGTTTCAGTTCACATCAATTCATGATCTGGTTATGTTTTGATTGGAACCACTATCCCGGTTTAGAACCGGTCATGTACGTTCAGTTACAACAATGTAAAAAAAAGCAGATTGAGAGAAAAAAAACGCAGGTTGAGAGAAACACACGGTCCAAACTTCAAAATTGTCACATCGTGATGGGAAAAGCAGAGGACTTGGCTTGGAGGAGAGTTCGTTGTAGTAGACATGTCTGGTTCCGGATTGGGATGGCTCTAAATCCGGTTTGAGAGCAGTTACTATTTATAGAACAAAAATACTATTCATAAACAAATTTTATTTAAAAAATATTTTTAAAATTTAATTTTAAAAACTCAACCAAATGTTAAATTAGACGGTTAGCATGATTGACCTTTTGACTGACGTCTCACAAATAAATGGTCCCTATACGGCTTCCGTTTAAATTAAAAAATATTAAATATTAAAGGTAGAAACGAGTACGTGGGCCCCACAGGTTGACTGCCTCTCCTACCTGGGCCACGCGACCAGGTTGTCAGCTTGACAGTGGTTGTCCCGTCACTATATATATAGCATCCAGTGAGAGGGCGTCATACGGTGCTCTATTTTTTTAAAATATATTTTAATCACTGAATTCGAGACAAAACCTGAACTGGAACCGACGAATTTCAAATTAGGATCCAAATCGGAAGTTCAGTTATGTATTCGGACCAACGGATCTGAGCCAGCGGTCCGGTTATGGAACTGACCTGGCGGTTCAAACCAGAACCAAACCGCCTGTTTTCACAGCAGTTTCGGTTATGGTTCAACCAATTTTTCAAATATATAAACCGTAATAGTATGGGAACATACCGGGTTCTAATTTCGATTTCAAAACCAAAACCAACGGTTCCCGTTTCATCATGTTTGTGAGCCGGTTTGATTCCAAGTCAAACCGTCGATCAGGTTCCAAACCGGGCATGTCACACTGCAGTGTAGTGTGGGGATGATGATCTAAAGGAGAGAAACGTCTCTTAGTTCATTCATTTACTCAAAGTCAGAAAGCCTGACACGAACTGTCACGAACAGGAAAGGAGAGTTTCCATCTCCACTAAATTAAATAAAAGGGAGAAGGTGAGTCACCAATCACCATCTTTCCCCATTTTAATGCTTCCACAGAGGAGAAAGAAAGGGATTCTGGTGCACGTGAGGGTTCTCTTGACAACGCCCACTTTATACTCTTGATTGCTGCACAGGATCCCATAAAGATAAAGGATCCTTCTCCCTTCTTACCAACGCTTGGTTGCTTCGAGTGGTTCTGCGCTGCTTCCCTTCAAGCAAGGCCTCTCTCTCTCTCTCTCTCTCTCGAGTATTCAATTAGAAGTCTTGATAAGAAAATAGATGTAAATTGGTTGTATGTCATTTGAAATGTTCTTATCTATATTTTAATGTCTCATACTAACATGGACTTTATATGCGTCCTTTACTTCATTTATAGCGTCATTATACTCTTCTACTCTTGCAACATCTTCTTGTTCTTCTATATGACATAATTAAGAAATGAGTAGACGCTTCACTCTAGATATTATATCGACATATACAAATCTTCTAGTTAATTAATATAGGTCATCGTTTCAAGGCTCTTCCCGCAGATTCTTTGAATCATTTTGAAGAGCAACTTGATTCGATACCCAATATTCCCTATATTGCAGGCATTTGTACAAGCATTTAGGAGACAAATTCGTTCTTTTCCTTCTCCTATCTGGGGATCATCGAAAAGACGGAAAGAAAACCGTGGATTACCGTTAAAGCACTTATATCCTTTGTGTGAGCCCCAAACAAGTGCGCACAATTCGTCGACCTTTTTTAGCTAGCGCGGTATGGTACTTCTGAGCTTCATCTTATACTTACCCAGAGCTAGACCTATATATTCTCTCTCTCTCTCTCTCTCTCTCTCTCTCTATATATATATATATATATATATATATATATATATATATCTCTCTATATATATATATATATATATATATGATCTTGCCCACTGTGAGATGTCAAAATGGCCCATCTAGCCCTAGGGAGGGACTAACACTGGTAGGGCTTGCCCACAAAACAAGGACAAATGATATATATATATGTGTGTGTGTGCACGCACATGAGAAAGCTAAACAAGGACAAATGATATATATATATATATATATATGTGTGTGTGTGTGTGTGTGTGTGTGCACGCACATGAGAAAGCTAGGAGTTGCTATGTGATCGCATGAAAGATGGAGATCAAGCCATTCGTCAATATTGATACAAGAATCGATATCATTTGCATTAAATGTGATGGGTGCCTTCATCACCACTATCTAATTGATCGTATGAACAATAGTAATGATCAAGCAATGTTTTGCATGAGAGACTATCTAACAACTCCCATTTTCTCTACATATATGTACTATGCACACATATATATACACACTCATAAATGTAATAAAAACCTATAATAATTGAAAATATATATGTATATGTGTGTATGGATGGAGGGGGAGAGGGCTGGTCAACATTCTAGAGGCCCATATAAAACGTGAGTTAGGCCTGGTCGTATTGACATATCTACTGCTCATGTACTTTTCGATGACATGAACATAAGAAGGGGTGTCATTGATGATTTTTTAAATATCCTCTAAATCTTAGAAATTATACTAGTATCTTTGAAAAACAATGATCATATATATGAGCAGGCAACATCATTGGTGTGTGTGATTGGTGTGTGTCTGTCCTCGTAGTTTGCTTTACACCAATTAAAGCTACCATCCTTTGGGGACTTTGGTTTTCTTCTCCACTCTGTGAAGCACATTCAAGTGCTTCTTTGCGTGGCTTCTGTAAAGTTTGTCGCTTATATGTCTGACTATTACAGTTAAAAGGTCACTCTGTTTCTCTTAGTTTTCTTTTTTGCTTTACGTATGTGGTTGGAGTCCTTCACATTCGGATTAGTCCAAGTAAATAGAGTATAATTTTTTTTTGTTTATCCTATTCATTAAGGAAAACCCTAATGCACATGAGAGTTTCAAAGCCTACTACCGTATGAGATTGCTTCTTGGTTAAAGTTTTGGGTTATGTGACATAGTTTGTCTCTGTAATTGGTCTATATTGCTCCTTTTCGGAATACGAAGCACATCTTCCTTTGCGTCTTGAATGTAGGAGCAGGTCGATGCCTATTAACTGAACCATTTTAATTTTGGGGCATTTATTGCTTATCTTTCTTTTTATTCTCCATCGTTCAAGTTCTTGTGGTAATTTAAATTGGAATACATTCGTTCTTGCTTGCCTCTCTTTTTACGACTTGGTATTAAGAGCCATGCTAAAAGCAAAGAGAGGTCGGGACACCAACGATAAATTTTCTGCTATTTGGTATTGGAATTCAAAGGTAGAGAAAGAAAGGTATTTTATTCTCTGGAAGAGGTGATATAATTAGACTCTTGATGTTTTGAAGGTGTTCAGCGACATCCTTTACAGATGGCCAAGTCACGGTTGTCACTGATTGTGGTTTTCAAGAGATTGCTTTTGTTCAGCCATTTGTTTCGTTTCTTCTCCAATCACAGTCTCCTTTCAACAGTTTTCATTCTGTCATTGATTCTGATTCTTTTGGGCAACGTTAGTTTGTATTGCCAATGACTTTAGATGAATGCACTCGAGCAGTTATGGAGCATCATGCATCTTTTGAGAGAAATGGAGCATGCATTTCAAGCAATTACTTTTAATCCTCCACATTGAGATTACTCCAAATAGACAAGTATAATATCAAGGGACCATATCGCGTTGGGGATGTGAGAGAATTTATCTCCGTAATCCGTTTATCGTGCTGCCTTTTCAATGAAAGGATCTTCCTTTGCCCCGTAGACATAGGAGCGGCTCTGTGCTAATTCCTAAACCACAGTAATTTTGGTGTGTTTGTCGCTTATCTTTCTTCTTCTTCTTCTTTATCGTTTTGCGCTTTACAACGTTATAGTTTGTGTTACGATTGTTTCTTGTTCTCTCTCGTTTCTGCATTCTACATTGTGATTGTCAACACATTGTTATAAATCCCTACCACTTTGCTTCTTCAAAGAAATGCTCAGTCTTCCTCAGGAGTCACCATTTAAGGAAAGTAGCTAGATATGTTTGTGTGTTTCACACACACACAGCACCAAATGCCTACATAGGCATACATTTATACAGAATAGGCAATTTTTTAAAGAAAACAGTGATGTAACAATGGGTTTTACTAATACTTCGTTCTCGTGACTTTGTTTGAGGCTTTGCCTTCAATATGAGTGTATTGTCGACAACAGAAATGTTGGAAACCTAGACCAAAGTTCCAAAATATCTGTCACGACCTAGACGTCGTGATGGAAGGCAGAGAAGTTCGTGAATTAATCCTGGTTGGGCACCATACCTTCTAAAGTCAATTTTTTCATAATTGATTTCAGTAGGAACTCGTTCAGTACTTTTAGACGGCTATACATGGTACTTAAAATCATTATTTCGTTTCTTTCTGGTCAGTGTTGCTTTCTCTGCAGTCAACCATATACACGAGTATATTTAAAAAAAAAGAGGCGAAAGAACAATATTAAACAAAAAATGAACATTAAAAAGATAAAAAAATAAAAAAATACGTGATCTAACATCCTCCAAAATAGTAAGAGACACACATCTCTCAAAAAAGAACTCCCGGTTCAGCCACATCTCCAATTGAGCCTCGTTCACCGTAAACATAGACCTTACATTAGGTACATCTTCCTCGTAGATACACATGTGTCACATCTGAGTAAAAAAACGAACGTCATTTTCTTACTCAGATTATTTTCAAAAATAAAATCAATATATCAAATAAATAAAAAAATTATACTAAATCAATAATATAACTCTAAAGTTAACTGAAACAATCTTTGAATCTACATCCTTCGTTTTTCTCTTTCTCTTCTTTTCCCTTACTTTTCTATCTTCTTTCTTTTCAGTCAAATCCGAAACTTTATGAGACAACGAACAATGAAGTACCGTGTATCTCAGTCAGGCTTCCCACCATGGGTCATCACAGAAACAACGTGGAACAATCAATAATGAGATAGAAATGCATACAAAAAAAGTTCACACGATCGATCGGTCAAAAGGTATCATGAGAATTTTCAAAAATTTAGGAACAAAATAAAAATTGCAGTAGAAAAAGGTGTATGGACATTAAAAAAAGTTGCGTGAGTATCAATTTGTTTAATTTAAAAGGTAATGATTGAAATTTAATTTAAAAATCAATAAATGCTTTTTTAATTAATTATACTTGCAAAAAGTAAAGTATACATTTTATTTTTTAAATTTAAATTCCAACATTTATCATTTACATTGAAAGGGTTCAAATTTGTTTCGATTCGCTAGCTTGTGGGTAGCATATATCAAGCTTCTTTATTTATTTATATATATAAAAAGGGTGTTTGGTAAGTATTGATTCGGTCCAGTACGAATATGAATCAGTTCGGATTGGCTTCACAGTGTTCGATGCGATTCAACCCACGAAAGTTGGAAGATTCAGGGTAAATTAACGGAGAAGAGGGAGGGTGGTATCACCAGAAGACGGCCGGCGGGACGCCGATGGAGCTATGTGACGCTTGGGGTGCTGCCTACGGGGCATGTGGGAGGTTATAGGCAGTGGTGGCAGGTTTTCAGGCAGCAGAATGATGGTGGATCAGCAGGGTTGGGCTTAGCAGCGGCGAGAAGGAGATTGGGAAATTGGCCGACGGGGAGAGGCGGAACTGTGGTTGTTTAGGGAACCAGTGGAGTTGCGGATGGCTGTTAACGGGACTCACGAAGCACGATGATGAAAGGAAACTGGTGAACGGCTCTGAGACACCATTGTGGTATTTCACGGGAGTTCGATGGCATGGCTGAACTCTGATGGCCATGGCCAACACACACACAGACAGAGAGAGAGAGAGAGAGAGAGAGAGAGAGAGAGAGAGAGAGAGAGAGAGAGAGAGAGAGAGAGAGAGAGAGAGAGAGAGAGAGAGAGAGAGAGAGAGAGAGAGAGAGCAACAACCAATTGCGAGGAACTCGATAAAGAAGAAACTCAATCCATTTGTTATGCATACCGATGACAATATTGCACGAGTTACATTGGAGATAGCCTCTCATTTTACATGGGGAACAAAAGGATTTACACTGGACTCCCAACTTCAATGGACTCTTTGATCGGTTTAATTCATCTTTTCCTTATCCATTGAACACCAAATATATCTCATGGTCTTCAAATGGACATTGATGCAGCATATATATACTTTACTCTTGGTTGGGTGTTTCTTATTTGGAGCCGGAACTTTGAATTGGATCTTTAGATCTTCAAATGTAGATTTATACCGATTGGAAAATCCGGTTTCCAATCTTGGGTCAAATGATCCCACCATACTTCCCCCCAAAACCTGGCTTCAAGCTGTGACCAATTTCAAATGATTGAATTCCCATCACAATTCAGATATTTAGATCCTCTGATGTTGCAACTTCTTGTATAGAGGCAAATCAAAATATTATACTCGATAGAGTAATGCTTTACTTCACTGCAAAATCAAAATTCGTTATCAAATTTTAGCTAATTAAGCTTGAATTAACTTACATATTTTATGTTCGTAGATTCAAATTCCTCAACATATGCCTTGTCTTGATTGTATATCGAGGACCTAGTATTCCTTAAATATAACAACAACTAAGCCCTTTTCTATACTCGATGAGATCGACGACATGGATTCTTTAGCTTGATCATGTGCCATACAATAGCTAACTCAATATAAGCTAGAATGACCTTCTATTTTATGATCTTCTTCTTTTAACATTTTCATCATTTAGTTTTTCATAGCTTCTTTGGTCGTCTTTCTATGTGTACAAACATATCTTAATTGATTTCTCCTTATTTTATCATCTATCTATGTCATCCTCAATTTGTTTCTAATAACCTCATTACGTATATGATCTTTCCTTGTATGGTTATTCATTCATTTCACAATCTTCATTTCTATCATGAACATGTTGATGATTAACTGTCCAACATTGAAAACCATACAACATAAGAGGTCTAATTATTGATCTATAATATTTATCTTTCAACTTAAAAATAACTAAATTAGCACATCTAGTGTTAAGAGTCACTTTAAATATGGATTTTAAATAAATTAGCAAAAATTAATATGATAAAAGTACTAGTAACTAAAACCTATCCAGATGGGCTACATGTTTTTCTTTTTTCTGGTGCTCAGAAAATAGACCATGATTAAAATATTTTTTAGCTTTTAGAGTGTAAGGCAAACAGCTTACATTGCCTTAATATACATACGGCACAACAACATTCTAGGCAGTAGTAAGCAACCCACTAATAGTTACATCTAAAATGTATATTAATTATAGTGACGTACTAGATTGAAGGTTTGAGGATCTATCTCACGACATAGAAAGCATTTATCTTTCCTTTCCTTAGCGTTCGCCACATAGTAATGTGTGTGGTAGGGGCCTCCTTAACACAGAAGCTTGCTTGCCTATCGGGGAGAAGATGATAAACCTAGGTGTGTTTTTGTTATTTTCAAAAGTTTTATGAGTGTTTACGAAATTTTTTATTTTATTTTTTTTGTTTTCAAGAAGGTAAACATGTAACTCTCCATATGTAAAGCATCACTCTTGCATGACCGTTCCAAGTCCGAATAAAGAAGGAGAGTTGTATTAGGCTTCCGACCACCAATGTAAAACTTTGTCAATCATGTATTCTATAAATTATAATAGGACTTTGTGGAAACAAAGAATCCATAGCGGAACCCATTTACTATTGGAAAGGGCTTACTTGTTGAAGGAGGTAAACAGGTGCGTATCTGAGACCCGACCCGGTTTGCATTTACAAACCGACTTCTTTATGTTTTTTGAAAATCCCCGCGTCAACCGTCGCTTCGCCAACGTCTATCTCCTCCCCTAGCGAACCCCGCTTCTCCGCGCGCCGACGATCCTTCACTGTACCGGCCGGATTTATTCCTCCGTCGAAGGGTCTGTCCTCTCCTGGTATCTTCACCCCTCTCCCTATCTAAATTGTTATTTGCCTGTAACCGAATTATTGAGAATTCGCAGATTTTTCTACGTGGTGACACATTTCTCTACTTGGGATCGAACCCGGATTCTGTTAAGAAATGAAAGGGCGCGAATTACTGCTAGCAATGCAGCTTCTGTGTAATTGCTGGACGAAGAAAACATTTTTCTTCTAATGAAGAACACTTTTCAGGAGAGGGAAATAAGTGGCGACTTTTATTGGCCATCTGTATTGTCTCTAAGTCTCTTTATTGATGAAGCGTTGAACAGCAGGGTCCAACAACCAACAAAATTATCGGCATTCAGGGACACAAGAAGATGATTATAACTGCTGCATATAAAGCATCTTTATTCTAAGACCAGAAAGTTGTGCGCAACCAATATATTTTCTTATAAAGTTGTATTGTTTGTGAATCTGTGTTTCTTATAATTTGCCAATTGCAAGTCCTCTTGATAAACTGAATATACTTTAGAGGCAGAAAAGATCATTTACAAAACTCAAAATTACTAGTCCAGTCGGAGCATCGATATGTTGTTTAATGATTCTTGAACATTTTTGAGTCTCCAGAGCAATGCATGTGGTGGTGGGATGAGCTTCACGAGAATGCTTTGGAGTCCATGCTAGTGGGACCGTGAAATGTCACATGAGCTAGAAAGTTTGTGCTCTAGCGGCGAAGTAATCATTACTGGTTTCATAATAGATCATGGTTGGGCAAATCATTTCGTATCCTTTGCATCAAAGAAAATATCGATGCAAAACAAGCCCCATCGAGTCAGATCAGTATATCATGCTGTATCGGACTATACAACTTATATCATATGACAGATTCTATATCATACAGATATGGGGCGTGAGCCAAATCCCATTTTCCATGAACTTTACCCTTTTTTTCTTCAGTTCTCCATCTATACTCATGTAGGAAGGAAGATTTTGTTGCTTGACTTTTACGTTTTTTCGATCATGTGGATGCGATTTATTCATATTTGAAGTATAAACTTTTGTTTTTCATAGTTGTATTTTTTCTTTATGAATCATTGTTTTCTTTTGTTTCACACTCAACCTATACATATATAGACCTTTGTTTTCCTTTCATTTTATAATAGACTAGACCAATTGCTTGGTTATTTTTCATTAGCTTATTTATTTGTTATATTATAAATTAGTTTTGTTTTCCTTTGATTTGATAATAGACTAGACCAATTGCTTGGTTATTTTTCACTAGCTTATTTATTTATTATATTAAAATGTATGATTATTATTAGTTAGTGACAACTTAGCATGTTGCATGAGCAAGCTCTATGGAAACAAAAAAATCCATGTAGCTTGACCCCATCTAGTATGAAAAAATGATTAGTTGTTGT
Source organism: Brasenia schreberi (assembly GCA_036023115.1). NCBI lineage: Eukaryota > Viridiplantae > Streptophyta > Magnoliopsida > Nymphaeales > Cabombaceae > Brasenia > Brasenia schreberi. The sequence continues at coordinate 7,399,302 of JAYKKT010000063.1, forward strand.
TGTATTAGTTAACGACGACTTAATGTAGCTTATGTAGGTAATACTACCTTATTAAATAATTTAAATAAGTCACATACTATTGTTTTGATACAATGCCAATATTTGCCCTACTTATTTTAATATATAATAATTGTTAATAATTTTCCTTAAATTTTAAAAATATTTTGGAAAAAGTTAGGATATGTTATGATACAATATCATATGATATGGCCGTATCGTATCAATGAAAAAAAAATGACACACAACAAACAACACTGTATGAGGCTACTTAAAAGAAACTGGGTAAAACTACCCTAGCCAAGAATCTTCTAATAATCAAAATAGTGCAGTCCATTTCTTACTCCAAATAAGTTCTAGTAGGGTCTCTCACAAGAACACCATTCACATTATATCCAGTGCTTCCATCTAACACTGCTTAAAAAATGGTTAAAACTGCACATATATGAGTTTGGGAAGAGGATTTGTGAAGGGTTATTTACCATGCTCATGTGCATTCCTTAGTACCCTCGAACAAGTATCACAGTTTATTCCTTGAGATCTAAAGTAGTACTTAATCTTTTGTCTTGCAATCGCGATCTTTTTCTTGGTCTTTGGACTCCTTTCAATCAAGGATGGATGAATCTCTGTTTCAATTGACTGCATCCTCGTCTCTTGTGTTAAACCGGCTTCAAGTTCAATAGACAAGCTTATAATGGGGTGTTAATTGATCAAAGCACTCGTAGTTTAGCTTAGCTATTCTATTGACAAGCTTGTGTCGAAGAACTAACTGACCTCAATTGAATCTCTAGACTACACGTAATATATACACACTATATCTCACTTTTCAAGCAATTAGCTATCAATCATCTTTCATATTCATCTCATGAACATGAAATATTTTCAGTCTGAACATAAAAAACAGAAGTATCTCATGAACAATGTGAAAGATATTCATTTGGATCATTTTAAATCTATGAATCCATACACCAGTAACAACACACACATGGAGGCACCATTCGTGTAAATGTACATATTATGTAGTAATTTTTAGTATATATTGTAAATAACTTTGCATGTATCAAGTCATTAGCAAATTACATTCGTAAATCATGCACATTTATATTCACACAAATCAACCCGTAGCATGCCTCTAGTGAGAAAAAAAGCAAATCCGCCAACCTCAAATCAACTTCCTGAATCTAAATAACAAATCAGTGGCTCGAATGACACCTATATAAATGACATCTTCATGCCATCTCATTCAATACCTAAACTAGCACAAAATCAACATCAACTAATAGATCGCTAAACAACAAACCAGTGGCTCGAATGAAACCTATATAAATTGGTCTAAAATTACGACAACACCCTAATTTTGTCATCCTAAAGATCCTTAGATCCAATCTTCTCCATTAGATTTACATTAATTTAATATTAATTTAATCATGGTGTTATAGCTTACAAGATATGGGTCTAGTAGTTCAAATTATGCTCCAATTAGATTGCAAACGACTCCAGAACTGCAAAAACAGTAAAATAGGTTCCACTGTGGCTGCTGACAAGATCCAACCGGACCAAAACCAACTAACCGATAGACAATGGTGGTTTTCCGGAGATTTCACGGTTGATGTCGGCCATATTTGCGTGGTCCAGTAAGTAGTCAATAGATTTGGATTTCAAAAACTTAAAAGTTAGTGCCTTCAATTCTGCTAGTTGACCACCACATTGCTGGAAAGTTACACTGGCTGATGAAGATCCTAATGTGTTCACCAACGAGCTCTACCAAAGCCCTATACTCGCCAACCCGCAAGTCGTCGGAAAATAAAAAAAGAATGTAAAATTTATATTACCTTGAAAGATCCGCTTGTAAGAATGCATTTTTCACATCAAGTTGTCACATTGCCCAACTTTTCTGAGTTGCGATACTAATAATGACCCGTATAGACATGAGCTTTCCCACTGGTGCAAAAGTCTCCCCATAGTCAATTCCATATGATTGACTATAACCCCGAGCCACTAATCTTACTTTGTACCTCTCCAATGTGCCATATGTTTTGAATTTTACAGTATACACCCAGTGGTAGATCACTAACCTCCCATATCTAATTCTTTTCAAGTGCCTGAAGTTCAGATTTCATGGCTTCGACCCAATGTTCATGCTGTGATGCTTCAAGAAAATTTTTAGGAACTTGATATAATTCACCTTTTAACACAAAATTCTGATAGCTGGATGATAACTCATCATATGAGATAAATCATGAAATCGGATACTTACCACACAATCTTTTTCCTTTTCGAATGGCTACGGGAATATCCAAATCATCACTACTTCTTTCTTCCATATCTTCAGTTGAATCTAAGGAAGGTTTTTCCCCTTGGCTCGTGGTCTCCATTGGATTGGGCATGATTATATTTTTCCTCCCTTTTTTGTACACTTGCATCTCCTTTCCTTCCAGCTGGTGATTATCCTCTGCAAAGGAATAATCTTCATCTGTTGCATCACTCGTAATGTTCAATGGAAGGACAATCTCTTCAATAGTACACTTTGACGAGTCTGAAGATTTTTGAAAAAATGAAGTGGTTTCAAAGAACGTTACATTCATGGAGATATATTTCTTATGTTAGGGTCGTAACAAACATATCCTTTCTTTTAAGAGGAATATCCAATAAAAACATATTTAATCGCCCTTGGAATAAGTTTATCTCGAAATTGATTATATACATGAACATAACAAATACATTGAAACATTCTGGAAATAAGATGAAAATGATTAGTTTCAGGCTTAATCAAGTTAAATGAAGATTTTTCATCAAGTACTATAGAAGGAAGTCTATTTATGAGACATACTGTTATAAGTATAGCTTTAGGCTAGAAATATTTAGGAACACAATGTTCAAGAAGCAAGGTTTGGGCGATTTCCAAAATATGTCAGTTTTTTCGTTCACCAACTCTATTTTGCTGTAGAGCGTAGACACAAGTCTGATAAACAATACCATGAATTTTAAGATAAAACTCCAATTGAGAATTGCAAAATTTACTACCATTATCAGATCTAAGGGTCTTAATAGTATACCCGAACCGAGTCTTAATTAGACTATGAACTGTAGGAAAAATCGATAATACTTCTTATTTAGATTTCATGAGATATACAAAGGTAAATCTAGAATAATCATCAATGAAAGTAACAAAATATTTGAAATTTTCCAATGAAGGTATCAAACAAGGACCTCATACATCTGAATGAATTAATTCAAATACAATTGATGACTTAGAATCACTACTAGGAAAAGAGACTCTATGATGTTTAACTCTCTGACATACATCACATTGAATAGCCAAATCTCTTGGGATTACAAAAGGGACAATTACCCAATAATCTGAACTTGTGGAAGTTAGAGTGGGCCCGAAGTCAATTAACCAATAATTTGAACATGTGAAACTTTTATAAGAGAAGTTACTACTGATATTGTAGGAAGTAGGAGTACTTAATTCAATTTTTGAAGTAGAGGTTGAATGTTGATCACACAGTCGTGTTTCTATTTTTACAAGTTGCTTCTTTAACTTTGTCATTTCATCAATATGATTGAATTCATTTTTTTCTGAAGTAGATGCTACATGACTGGCATAGTATTTATACTCTTCTGGTTTTCCAATAATTTCCCAACAATGTTCACGTGTGTGTCTTCTTTTCCCACAATGGCTACATTGTAACTTGTTCTTATCATCATAATTGTGAAATCTTCCTCTTCCTCGGCCTCTAACTGAATCTCTTCCTCTCTAATAATTCATTTGATCTCTACCAACAAATGCAGATTTCTCGACTTCTATTTATTCTCTTTTCTCTAATTTTTTTTGATATTTTTCTCTTAATAAGAGAGAGTAAACTGTTCCTAGAGATGATAGTTCTTTTTTACAGAGAATATTCAACTTGATTGATTAATATTCAGGTGTGATTCCCTATAGTAGATCAAACACTTTTCGAATTTTACCATATATTGTTATCTCTTTTACATAGTGGCTACACTTGTTTTCTATAATATATCTTTATTCATTCTACAGTTCTCATAGTTCTCCATAATATTTACATACCGATCTTGTTCCTTGCCGACATTTTCTGATTCTCTCAATTATCTCATACTCTTTAACAATATTCCTTTGTTTGGAATACGCTTCCTCAACTACAATCCAAATTTTTACAGCTAATTCTATATACATAAATATTTTGCTAATAGAAGGATTCATCGATTGAAGAAGATAAGAACTTACCAAGGCATCATTGTTGGACCATTTCTCAAAATTTGCACTGTCCCTATCTGGTGGTGACTGATTTTGTTAGATAATCGATAATTTTCCTCGAGAGTGTAGGATAAGTTCAATCGATCTTACCAATTCCCTATAATTTCTTCATTCTAATCGAATATTTATAATTTAAAATGGTTCTAGTTTCTGATCATTACCATATGTGGTTGATTGTAGTTCATCCTTCATTCCATAGGTTGAACGTGTTGAATATGTTCTAGACAGAAATCAGCAAGAAATCATCGAATATGTTTGGCCAGATATTATCAAGAAATCATAATCAACAGTTTCTACCACCAACAATATCGAGAACTGCCAAATGTCGATATGCATATTGTCTATCACAGAATTAAACTAGTAGGATGATTTTGATACTTCAACACAATACATGATGATGTTTGGATTGAATTAGAACAATATTGATTGTCTATCACCAATGATATTTATCACATGATTAAATCAGCAAAATGAGATTGATACTTAACTAGATGCAGGATGATGCCCAGATCAGGTGTTGATATCGATATGCAGATCAACACAGGATCACCACAGAAACTTCAACAAAAATTTAATTATTGATGTTGATTGTCTATCAATAGAAGATCAATGCTAATACTTGAACGTCTTCACCAAATACGGTTGTTCCTTTTAATATAGCTTTGATACCATGTGAATAAAATAAGATAGCATAAACTGAAATTACAAAATCAACACATACAAAAGATGACTCAAGTGCGGTCGACAGTCAGAGTGTTGCCGCCACCATCTGCACTTTGTTATTTCCTTTCTCCAAAAGATTACAGTTGATAGGGTTTTTACCCTTTAAATATCAGTATACAAAAAGATTAATTTACCTAATTACCATTAATGAGAATATTTAAAGCTACCTTTAAAAACATACATAAATGATATAAAAGAGACAGAAATATTAGACAGAAGCATAAACACAGAATAAGCTTTGCAGGTAGTCCAGTCTCAAAAGCTCCAATAGAAAGAACAAGAGAATTGACTCCTTACACATCCTTCGATGAGTTCATAAACCAAAAAAGCTAATACTGTTATTTTCAAACCCTTACAACGTCAAACTTGTCTATCCAAAAAGTATGTGTAATCAATGAAACTTTTGAAAGTCACTATTTGAAAATAATTTTACAGAGGACTGGTCTGGGAACAAATAGAATTAATTAAAGCTTTGTTGTGAAAACCATAAAATGTCTCTTAAGATTATTGCATTTAACTAGTCCTTGCTATCCATTTTGTTAGTTTTTGCTAGAGATTCTAAATTGTCATTGTTCCATGCTTTTTATCTAATTGTTGTGCTCATCTCATGTATTAATGATTGTATTCATGTCTAAAATGAGGCTCCTATGCCCCAAGATGGATTCACATATTAATGCAAAAACTACCTATTGGTGCACCCTAGTCTAACTTTTCAAAAGCTGATTTTTGCCAATTACAATGTAAACTTTCAATTTGCTCGCAAACACTTTGGATTCCATGTGTTCTAAAGTTGGGCATGTTCATTGATGTTTACAGAAGACTAAAGGCTTCCATGAGATTTGTTTCTTGACACTATATGTGACTTATTGATATTAGAGGCCAAGTGTTGTCACTGGATATTACTCACACCTTACAAGATCTACAGCTTGGTTATGGCAATAGTGTATGTGAAAGTTGAAGGTATTCCATAATATTCATTAAATTTGCTGATATCTTTTCATATTCTTTGAAGATGAATGATCCTGCATTTTGTAACTAGAGCGCAGTGTATTATTATTTCCGTTGATTAAAATTTATTTTGCCCTTTAGCAGCTTGCATCCAGTTCTTATTCAACTAACAATTATTTGACAATTTGAAAGATTTACACTCTAGCTTTCCGCTTTAGATTATATTTGAAGCCCTATAGCATCAGTGTTGTAGATACCAAACATAGCGTATTGTCCTGGAGCATAATGATACCATACTAAAGTGTATCACATCTATACATTATATTGTAAGATATGGGTCCGTGTCACATCCTATCATACCCATATCTCAGTAGATTTTGGGTTCAACCAACAACAACAACAACAACAACAACTAAGCCTTTTCCCATACTAGACGGGGTTGGCTACATGGATTCTTTGTTTCCATAGAGCCCTATCATGTGTCATATTAGAAGTTAACTCACAATAAGCTAGATCATTCTTTATTGTTTCTTTCCAACACTTTTGTGGTCGTCCTCTACCTCTTTTAATACTTTCAAAATCTAGTTTTTCATACCTTCTTACAGGTTCTTCTTTTGATCTTCTTTCTATATGTCCAAACCACTTTAAACAATATTCTCTCATTTTATCCTCTATTGATGTCACACATAATTTATTTCTAATAAACTCATTATGTATACAGTCTTTTCTTATATGACCACTCATCCATCCCAACATCTTCATTTTTGTCACAGACATCTTTTGTACATGTTGATGATTGACTGCCCAACACTCAGAACCATAAAACATGGTAGGTCTGATTACTGCTCTATAATATTTACCTTTTCACTTTAATGGTATCTTCTTATCGCAAAGAATACTTGATGTTCCTCTCTATTTTAACCAACCAGTATTAATTCTATGCATAACATCTCCATCAATTCTTCCATCACTCTGAAAAATTGACCCTAGGTATTTAAAACTTTTCTTTTGGGAGATACAATGTGTATCAATTTTAATTTCTATGTCCTCTGAAGTAACCAAATGATCAAACTTACATTCCATATATTCTATCTTTGTTCTACTAAGTCGAAAGCCTTTACTTTCTAATGTTTGTCTCCATAGTTCCAATTTTCTATTAACTTTATCCTTAGACTCCTCTACTAACACAATGTCATCTGCAAATAACATACACCAAGGTACTTCATCTTGAATATATTTTGTTAACTCGTCAATCACCATTATAAATAAGTATGGACTTAAAGTTGATCCTTGATGTAACCCAATATTAACTTCAAAGAAGTCTCTCATTCTTTCATTAGTCCTCACGCATGTTTTTACACCATCGTATATGTCTCTTATAAGGTTTATGTATATCAATGGGTTATCTCTTTTTTTCAAGGTTCTCCAAAGAACCTCTCTCGATATCCTATTATAAGTTTTTTCTAGATCAATAAATATCATGTGAAGGTCTTTCTTTTTTGCTCTAAAATTTTTCATAAGACGTCTCAAAAGTTGAATCCAAATTGGTTCTCTGTTGTACTCGATACTTGTCTTAACCTACATTTGATAATTCTTTCCCACAATTTCATAGTATGGCTCATTAACTTGATACCCCGATAATTCGCACAATTCTGGATGTCTCTCTTATTCTTATATATGGGTATAAGTGTACTCGCTCTCCATTCCTTAAACATCTTTTGGTTTCTCCATATTTCATTAAATAGTCTTATGAACCAAGTGATTCCTGTTTCTCCTATGATTTTCCAAACTTCTATAGGAATATTGTATGGTCCTACCGATTTTCCACCCTTCATATGTTTAAGAGCCTCTTTGACTTCATTCTTTTGAATACATCGATCGAAATTATGGTTTATAAACTTTTCTGATTTGGCTAACTCTCCTAAGCTAATACTAACATCTTTATTTTCATTAAAAAAGCTTATAAAAATAGTTTTTTCATGTATTTCTTATATCATCATTTGCCACTAGAATTTTTTCATCCTTGTCTTTTGATGCCTCTTTAGTTTTCTAATCTCTAGCCCTAGTTATCTTAAAAATATCTCTTTTACCTTCTTTTGAGTTGAGTTTTTTTATATAAATCCTCCCAAATTTTAGCTTTTGCTTCACTAATGGCTTTTTTCGCTTCTTTCTTTGCTTTCTCATAAGCCTCTAAAATTTCACTAGTTTTCTTAGCATAATATAATTTGTAACATGCCCTCTTTGCCTTGATTTTATTTTGCACTACTTCACTCCACCAAGCTTCTTTTTGTGTTGGTACACCTCCCTTAGATTCACCTAACACATCTTTCGCTACTTTCCTAATACGTATAGCATATTGTTCCACATATCATAAGGTGTACCAACATAATTCCAAGCATCTCCTTGAAGGACTTTCTGTTTAAATGTATCTTCTTTCTCGCTTTTGAGGTTCCACCATTTAGTTTGAATAGCTTGATACACTCTTTTCTTCTTTGTCTATTCTTTTATTTGTAAATCCATAAATAAAAGTCGATGTTGGGTGGTTAAACTTTCTCCTGGAACTACCTTGCAATCTTTACAATACGCTCTATCTTTTTCTTTACAAATAAAGTAATCAATTTGTGTTCGTGATAAGCCGATCTTATAAGTAATTAAATGTTCATTTCATTTTTTGAAGATTGTATTGACTATAAAGAGATCAAATGCCATAGCAAAATTTAAAATCTTCCTACCTTCCTCATTTATATCCCCAAAACCAAAGTTTCCATGAATACCTTGATATCCTAATGCCTCTTTACCGACATGTCCTTTAAGTCTCCTCCTAAACAAATCATCTCCCTTTGTGGAATCCTTTGAATCACCTTATCTAACTCTTCCCAAAAAACCGTTTTTATACTATTTTCTAGTCCTACTTGGGGTGCGTAAGCACAAACTATATTCAAAACCTCTGCTCCTAACACTAATTTCAATAAAATGATTCGGTCACCATATCGTTGTATGTCTATTACACTATCCTTTAAATCTTTATTTATGATAATACCAACTCCGTTTCGAGCGTTTTCCTTACTTGAGTACCGTAATTTAAAACTTGTATCCTTAATCTCCTTTGCTTTTTCTTCAAACCACTTTGTCTCTTGTAAAATATAATATGAATCTTTCTCCGAATCATAGTATCTACCACCTCCATTATCTTATGGAAAATGTTTCGATATTCCAAGAACCAATACAAATCTTATTCTCCGCATCCGTCCATATTGAAAATGCGGAGGCCCTCTCTATAATTTATTCACTACATTCGGGCACAATGTAGCGAGACTAACTTCTTTACCCACACTCGTCCATGATGTGAGAACCCTCTCTGCAATTGATTCACTACATCCACGTGAAAATTTAGTGGCCCTTGTTTACTTTTCATTGCATTTGGGCTCTGCAGCGCATCGCTAGGCGGGGATGCCTCAAAGCAATACTATAATTTATGTAATCCATGATATAAAAATCCGATAAAGTTTTACGCTGACTGTCGAAAGCCTAACACAACCCTCCTCCTTTATCCGGGCTTGGGCCGGCCATACAAGGGTAATCCCTTAAATGGGAAGAGTTATTTTGGGTTCAACCAAAGGAAAAAAAAACTAGATTTGTCACATATCATTTGGCCTTTGCAAAGACAGGATAAGCAGGTCGTTCGCAGTGACAGACCGACTTTAGGGTGAGGTGAGGTATGCACCTCACCTAAAATCTGAAAAATTCTTGGATCCACCCCTAGTAGTGTTATGCGTATTGCCCCATATCATATCGTTATGAGGCATATCATATTGTGCATGTCTTGTATTGCATACTGTGATATAGGCCTTATCACATGTATGATACATGTGATACACCTCTTAGAATTTTTCTTAGAATTTGTACTTACAATTGTTCTTTATTGAATTGCATTTTGTGGTACATACCATAAAATAAGTTCCATTCTAAAAGATCATATCTTTTTCAAACATTACATAAGATCTAGAGCAAGGAACTGATTTTTGCTAAATTGGTAACGATAACATAGAAATTGATGTCTAAGACAGTTAATCCTATTAGTGAAGAGTAGTTTCAAATTATCAATGCAACTAGTAGTTGGTGCAGGAAAAAAAATAATGCAAGTGAGATACCAAATAGTACAAATCGAGCATCAAGGAGGGAGAAGTACTCTTCAGTTATAAAAGAGTGGGAAACATGCTCTCTAACTTGTATTGGGACAAAAACCTAGAAAACTATGTGGTATTTTCAATGTAAGATATATTTTCAAAATATCATGCTCCAACATGCATATTTTGTTTGTAGATTCACATCTTTTATTTGATATAACCAATATTCATGAATATTGATGTAAAGCTTAGTACTGAGAGTAATCCATTTGTTGAATGTCATTACAATGAACATCTTAGAATTTCCCAAGCCATTCATACCCATTTTCTCTCTAGCAGCTGGCGCAGGGCAAAAGAAATAGTAAATCAATAGTACTGATATTTGGAGCTTGAAACCGTCTCCGACGTGAGCAGTCCATAGTTAAAGTGATATGAATAAGTGAGAAATGCATGAGGCAGAACCTTGGAAGTAAATTACTTAAAATATACGAAGGATGAAATACAAAGTATAAAGTTGCACTTATAATTTGAATTGATGTTCAATGGATTAATGTTTGCCTAAATTTTGATTTATAAGAATTATTATTGATTTTTTCTGATTTTTCCCTATTTTTAAAAAATATTTTTTTTAAAATTATGATAAGATACAATACACCTAGAGAAAAACGATATACATTGTGATATGATACAGTATAGACAACACATCACTGGTCATTTGGGTGTTCTGGTTATCACATTTCATGGAGATGGAAATTCCACTTCCTGTCCTCTTTTTTTACTACTGAATCAGGATATTAACAGTATGTAAAGTTCTATACTGTAAAATCTCGTTTATGACAATTTTATTGCATCCCGTGTTGGCCATATTTTGGGTCTAAATTTAATTTTCACTTCTAAACTTGGATAAGTCTCTAATTGTGACTGATCTGGGCCTTGTCATGCCGCTTATTCCGGACGTGAACCATATATTTCTGCCCTCTACCAGCCTCATTGGCCGTGGGGCAAAAACCCGAACCCCATATCTACCCTGTATGTATTTAATATATATAAATGCACACACATTCTGCCTAACATCCTTAAAGATTTCAATTGTTCCATCATTGAGACCAGTGGTTGAGTTTTGAATTAAAAAGGTAAAAATAATAATAATGATACTTATTTGTAGGGTGCATTTAATGTACTTGGTATTATTTTGCTTTTTGCCTAGAGTCCTCAATTATTAATCGTAATAATGGAATGATTGAGATCTTTAAGTATATGTGAATAGTAGTTTCTCTCTCCATATATATATATATATATATATATATATATATATATATATATAAAATGTATTTTCTATCTTTTTTTCACAAAAAGGTAGGAATTATCTTCATTAACATAAGTACATATCCAATGACTCAGATATTGTCATTGAAAATAACCAAATAATTGTCCATATTCTAACCATTTCTGCTGAAGATAGAATAAGTACATATCCTTATCCACAGAAATGGATCCAATACAGATCAGATATGCATACCTGAGTTCAATGCCTGGTAGTAGGGTTCTACCTAATTGCAGCTTTAAAAATAACAATTAACACTTCATGACACAGCATTAGAGGCACCAACTGACCAGGGTCCTCTGTATTAGGTTTCCATTTAATGTACATATATATATATATATATATATATATATATATATATATATATATATATATATATATATATATATATATATATATATATATATATATATATATATATATATATATATATATATATATCCCTTAGAATTTAACCACAAACTGAATAAACCAAACCAACCCGACCGAAATAATTCAGTTCGGTTACCTATACAATTCGGTTTGGTTTAGGTTTTTAAATGTAAAGAAAGTTTTGTTATCAGTTAATTCACACCCCTAATGCCTAATCCCAATTTGGTAAGCTAGCACGGAGATTTGAATTGGGTCCTATCTACCATCGGAAAGGCATACACAAATCCCATTATAAGAGGCATCAACCTAACTAGAAAGAAATGATTTAGTGTTATGGTTATTAATCGGAACTCGGTCACTTTCAGGGTCGCGATAAATTTAAATAACATTTATATGATTCCAAATCTTAATAAAATCTCACAGATCCAGACCAAATAACTAAATGAGTCTATTATTGTCTTACCAAACACTGGCTCAAACGGGTCAGTGTCCGAGGAGTTTCAGTCGAACCTGACCTACACTGACGTATCCCATTCATAAAATGTTCAGTCAGGTTTGGGTATGGCAAACCCCTACTGTACATGCACTCATGGGCATTGAACTTGTGAGCTTCAACCCAATGTTTTGCTTTTCAGTCATGAACCATAGTGCCATAGAAAATGTGCTTCTAATCATCTTTGGCATTATACATCCAAATTCAAAAATTACAATTTGTAATTTATAATGGTTTAAAGTAGACATGACTGGTTCCCCTCGAACTAGGAATTGGAACTAAACGAAGACCGAGTCGGTTACAGTTTTACACTCAAGATGGTCACTTCTTCAACAACTGAATTAGATACAAACTGGAATGCAGTAGAGCACTTTGATCCGGTGATATGATGAATTACCATTCATTGGTGTTGCCATCTCTCTATCCATCCGTCCGTTCATGGCCACTGCACTCCAGGAAAGCACAAACTATGGTGCTTCGAAATATCATTGATCTGCTTTTGAATTGGAAATACCATTCACGTGTTCACGAATGACGAAGAGCTGGCAACCTGGAACCCGGAGAACACAAGAAAACCTTCTTCGGACCCATTTCAAGAGAATCCGGTCATCTTCAATCATCAAAACATGCACAGGCACATGAAATCCTCCTTTCTTTTCGCATTCTTTGCCACCAAATTTGCAACCATTAAGGGGGTCTCAATATCTAGTCACAGCACCAAAATAAAATTAAGCACCACTGTTCATTATCATCATTCATTACCAAAAGAAGATGGTTATCTTTGGTGTCAAATCAGGCCACCAGGTCAGGTTCTGGTAAGAAACATGTTAACCTGATGTGGTCTGTTTGGACTACACTACCTGTATCCAATCTGATTCGTGTCAATCTCTGAATTTGATGCGTCTTTAACTAAAAAATAGGTTTCTATATAAACTCAAAAAGGGAAATTTAAGAAAAATCCACCGGAGAAGATTTAAAAGGACAATAGATGCAAGGGAAAATGGATTTTAATGGAAAAGAGCTGTAATATATTAAGCTGGAACTTGTATATAAGAAAATTTTGAGTATATATATATATATTAGGTTTAGTCAGAATCTGGTCCACCCTACCCAACATTGTTGGTGTGCTCAAACCCGACAGGACTAGGAGTTAAATAAGAAGCAAAGAATTTTCGGAAGAGGAGGTCAAAACTTCTCACCTGCTTTACTACACCAGTGGGTGAAGATTTGGATGGCAAATGTGCAGGAGGATTGAATGTGCATATGTACAAGCTTTGCTGGTTGAAGATGACCGGACTTCCTTGAAAATGGCTCCAGAGGAGGTTTTCTTGATTTCGCCGCGTTTCAGGATGTCAACTGGTCACCATTTCACCGTCGAACAAAGTGCTGAAAGCCAGTAGCAGATCGATACATCGGCGAGGTGAGGTAGCTACCATCAACCAGAATCGGAAGAAAACGTAAAAATGATCAATGTACAAGCAGTTCCAACGAATTATGCAGACCACCTCGCCTGAATTTCATCCAATTGAGCCACCCCTCACCCCAGAAAAATCTTCTGGGTCCATGACTCACTGGTTGAAGTCTCTGCATATTTCACGAGCAATACATGTTGGATTTTATCAGGTTGGGGCACTTCAATCATGGTGGTCATGTCACAAAAGACTAATTCATGCTAAGGGTCGACTGAAAGAACGCTCCGGTTGAAGGTTCAAAGTTCAGACGTTTATATCAGTATCTGGTAGGGGGACTACGTAGCACTGACCTGTCTGTAAAAAGCGACATAAGATTCGACAATTCTTCACATCTCCTTGTTGACACACATTTTGAAGAAGGATGAAACTTGGGGATATATATAGATATGTAGTTGTACTGAAATAAGGAAAAACAGTTGGCACGTAAGAATTTGTTCCTCTGTAAAAGGAAATAAGTTCAGCAAACGCAGTAAAGCGATTCTCTTTTTCTTCCATGTTATATAAAACAGAAAAGAAAGTGAGGTAGATTGCAGAATCAATTTATTTTCCTTATAAAAGCTCATTTCCTTTTAGACAAGAAAGGATTCTTATTTGCCAACTTATTTCTCTAGTAATACTAAAGTCCTACCATCTGCGAATACTAAAGTCCCAATCTAAATCAGAATGGATATAGCACAAACTAAGTATCATCTGCGAATACTTAAGTCCCATCATCTGCTACATCACGAAACCTTAGTTTGTTGCTGTTCTTTTGCATGGATCTCGAGCAACTCGCCTTTGGTTTAACTATAATGAATTGAGCACACCAATACATGATAATCGCATGAACTCGAACTTGGACAATACTGTGCATTCTCACAAGATTGATACAGACATTTCAGGTAAAGGTTGCTCGTCAACAGGTTCGATTTAGGTCATGAACAGGTTGAATTTGTCTCATTTAACTCACAGACAGAATCCCCATTAACACTATTAGAGAGAAAAACTTTCTCCGTCACACATCAATCGTGTAGTTGAGGTAACAGTATTTTGTACGATCCCTCCATTGCCTGCCCAAGAGGGGAACGATGAAAAGGCCATTTACGACGAAAGAGAAGATGAGTGCTCGACTCGACAGTCATACCTTCTAACTTTTCCAAGAGCATTCAAAGAAGATGAGTGCCTGACAGAATCCCAAATGGATAGAAAAGGGTGGTAGTCAGTGCAGAGAACTCCTAAGGCCATGCAGTCCGTGCAGCTGGATGGTCTCATCAAAGAGCGAATCGGTGGGTTATGGTTGTTTACATACTACTGTAAGATGGATGGAAAAGAGTGGTAGTTAGTGCAGAGAACTCCGCAGACCATGCAGTCCATGCAGCTGGATCATCTATCCACTCCTGCTTCTAGGCGCAAACTTGTGAGTTATTTCTATGAAGCTTGTTGGACATCCTTTTCCAGTGCTTCTTGTGTGAATAGGAAGATGTATTTCATAAATAAAACCAAGAAACTGATAATTGAGAGACTGCATGGAATCAAAGAAGCTCAACTGTGATGGTAGAACCAAAATGAATAATGAATAACTGCAAGTACATGCGTATAGGAAACCCCATAACAGTGAACGGACCCATCAAACCTTAGAGAACTGTGGGTATTATGCCGATTCCCTTCTGGTTCTTGCTTGCCGTCTACGTTCCACTGTCTCCTGGGAGGAAGGGTGTGTGTTGGAACAGGTATGTTTTATGGTATTTTTGAGGTTTCCTCGCATTAGGGTTTGCCTAAGAGGAAGGCTATGTGTTTCTAAGTGTACATGCGTGTTTATTGATCTCTTGTGTTGCTCTCTATTTATAGAGCAGCTCCATCTTCTTCTCGGATTTTCTAGTGACCTTTCCTATCATAGAGCTCCTTATCCGGATGGTTACAGATAGAAAACCATATGGCGGTTTCAGCTTTTGATGGCCGTTACATCTGCTCTTTCCCGCATCCCGTCCACAGATAATGGTTTGATGGTCAATCCAACCGTTTCTGTGTTGGGGTTGCCAAGAATGACCATTTCCTTACATCTTTCACTTAGCCATGAATTGACATACTGGTTTTCCTCCCACTTTTAAAGAGTTTTCCTAGTAATGTCATTTGATGATTGCTACTTCAATCACTACCCATTGTGTAGTTATTTACCTACACAACAATCAAATATATCTCAAACCCATGTTCACAACATGTTTTGAGAAAAACTCCTCTGTTATGTCTTTAGTCAAAGGATTTGCCAACATATCATGAGTTGTCATGTATGAGATGGATATTTCCTTTCTCATAACCATATCATGAACATAGTGGTATTTAACCATTATATTCTTGCTCTTGGAGCTGTCAGCTCCACTCTTGATAAGAGTAATTGCTGCGTTGTTGTCACAGTAAATGACAATTGGCTCGTCGCCTATCTCCAGCTTCAAATCTCATATGAAACGGCTTATCTAGACGGCACTTGTTGCAACCATACAACAAGCCACATAGCTTCTTGTATATGCAATGCTACATAATCCTGTTTCTTACATGCCCAAGAAACAACACCACCTCCAAATAAAAATATATATCCCAAGATTGATTTGTTATCTTCTTTCCTCCTAATAAAGTCAGTATTTGAGTATCCTACCACTTTCAGTTCTTCTGCTTGAAAACACAGTTTTAAGTCTTTTGGTCCTTTCATATATCTTAAAATCCTTTTTTTATAGCTATCTAATGTTGTCATCCAGGATTATTTTGATATCTTGCATTCACCTATTTTGAACTTCTTGAGGATATAATCAGTATCTCTCTTGACTTAGGCATAAGAGTTTAGATTTTCTATCTCGAAAGATCTTTATACCTAAGATATAGGATGACTTGGTTTTTACAATTAGTATGACTTGGTTTTTACAATCATCTCATTGTCATTCCCAATCAACAATATGTCATCTACATATAATAATAAAGTAACTCCCACTGTTCCAGACATATATACATTAATCAAGCTCATTAGCCACAAACCCAAGTTCTATAATGGAATCTTAAAAAGTCAAATATCATTGGCAAGTTAGTTGTTTTAGGCCATATAAGGATTTTCTCAACCTATATACTTTATCTTCTTTGTCTTCAACTATATATCCTTTGGGCTGCAACATGAATATGATTTCATCTAAATCTTTGTTTAGAAAACTATCTTTACATCTAACTGATGTAAGTCTAAATCATAATATGCAGATATTGTTAGGATTATCTTAATGAATACAAATTTTGCAACTGGGGAATATGTCTCAACATAATCTATCTCCTCTTTTACAAAAAACCCTTTGCAACCAATCTTGCTTTAAACTTATCGATTGAACTATCAACCTTATATTTCTTTTTCAGAACTCATTTACAGTGTATGACTTTTCTTCTTTTTGGCAAATCAGTCAATTTGCAGATTTAGTTTTTCTCAATGGATTCAACTTTCTCATCCATTGCTTTCTCCAAGTTTGTTGATTCCAATGAGTTCATAACTTGCTGATAAGTCAAGTTATTAGTCAACTCATCTAAATCTACCGAATTACACACTTGTTCTACAATATAAGTGTGATAATCCTTTAATTAGGATGGTGTGGCCCCTGGCCTTTTATATTCACTTAAAGTTTCAATTGTTTAAGGAATGTCATTTATGGGTTCAAATGATGATTGATCTAGGTTTACTAGATCGTCAGTATACTTATTATTATTTTTTAGGATGTCGGTCTTAGTATCCTCTAAGAATTCAACATCTCTACTCTCTATCAGTCCATGGTCCTTATGATAAAACCGATATCTCTTTGAACTTTTAGGATATCCGATGAATATATATATGAATGACCTACTGTTTAGATTATCTCTAGACTGATGAAGGAACTTTACCTGTGCAATAGATCCCCACCTCCTAAGATAACTTAGGTTGGGTTTTCTTTTAAACTACATCTCATATGGTTTAGTGAATACAATCTTACATAGTATTCTATTGAGTGTTTATACTGTTGTACTTACTGTTTCTCCCCAAAATATCCTTCTTAGAGAGACATCAATTAACATTGACCTTGTTATAATTAGTAAGGTCCTCTTATATCTTTCAGCTACACCATTCTGTTGAGGTATTCTTGACATTGTATTTTGCTTTGTAATACCAAAGTCTTTACAAAATTTCAGAAATTCTGCAGAGGTATATTCATCACCTCTATCTTATCTTAAGACTTTGATTGAATGCCCTAGTTGATTTTTAACTTCCTACTTAGATTCTTTAAAAGCTTCAAGTGCCTTAAATTTATATACTAGGAGATATAAATACGTATATCTCGAATAATCAGCAATAAATATTATAACATAAACATTTCCATGATGTAATCTTACTCTGAATGGTCCACATAAATATATGTAAATGACTTCTAAAAGGGTTGTTATCCTTGTTGTCTGTTTAGAAAAAACTTTTCTTATCATTTTTCCTTGTATACAAGTTTCGCACTTGTTCAAAGTATTTTCCTCAAATCTTTCTAGTAAGTCAAAGTTGGATAATTTTTTCAACTTTTTCAGACTTATATGCCCAAAGTATTTATGCCATACATTTATATCAACATTAAATGCATAGTCAATATAAGTAGAAGGATTTTCATTTTCATTGACTTTCAGTTTGAGCAGTTCATGTTCTACATCAAATTCTATAGAGAAAAATATTCTTCCATGTTTCCCCACAGTCACCTTCTTAGGAACAAACCTTAATTCAAAACCTTTCTTTATTAAGGCAAGGACCAAAACCAGCTTGCGCCTCATAGATGGCACAACCAATACATCAGTCAATACAACTGATATGCCTTATACAAATATTTTAAAGGACCCAATACCCAAAACATTTAAAAAAGTATTATTTCTCATGTATAACCGATGTTCTCCTAGTTTGTACTCCTTTAGATCCATTGCCCCTTCTTTCATCTTCGAGATACGTCTGATCGCTCTACAGTCAATCCACCAACCAGTCACCGGGAGATCCATGTAGAGACATTTTGATATCATGAAAATTATGTCCTACTTCTCTAATTGTCTGCGTTATAGATTGTTTCTTCCACTCTTCTTGTTGCAACAATCCCTCTTATAGTGTCCCATCTTTACACAGTTAAAACACTTGACCCGAAAAATAGTTTCCTCGTTTTCTTAAAAGATTGGCCGCCTTTTTTATTATTTTTGCCAAACTTTTTGTTTGGTTTATTTCTTTTTTAGTTGGGTTTGGAGTTAGACCTTATCTTATCTTCTACTACTAACAATTTTTTCTTTATGTTTTTACTCATATATTCTTGCTCAATTGCTAGTTTCAGAGACAATTCAAAAATGTTGATTTCTAGCCCTATTCTTCCTTTGTCTAAGGATAGTGGTGACCATATTCCATAACGAGGGAAGATTGTTCAATATTGTGGATATCTGCATCAGTTCTAGGTTTACTGATTTTGCCACAAGTAGGTCACTGGCCATTACCAACATATGATTTACATGTTCTACTACATTATCCCCTTCTTTCATTTTAAAGGAATCATATTTCTATAGTACCAAATGGATATGCAACTTGACAAGTGTATCATATTTAACTGTTATAGAATCGAACAACTCTTTCACAGTCTCAAATTCCTCGAAGACCCTAATCAAGTCATCCTCCATGTATGTCAACATGACGGTTTTTGCTATTATATCATCTTTTAGAAATGTTTTATACATTTCTATATGTTGCTCGATTGCATCTCATGGTAGCGGACGCACAATTTCCTTTAGGATATACTCTATACCTTCAAGTGTTAGAGCGAGTGTTATCCTTCTCTTTCATATTTGGAAGTTTAGACCGTTTAACTTTCTATTCTTTGCCCATTCCGACACACATATTCTAAAGTTCATATGTATTTTGCAATTATAACAATTATAGTCTAAAAAGAAAACATTTAACAAGCAACAAAACACACATAGCATGAATCTGGTTAGCACAATCCAGAATATCACAAAAATGAGTCGAAAACAACTCCTTTAATATAGAAGCAAACAGGGATAAATTCGTAATTTTTGCAAAAAATCTGCCTTTGATAATTTCCCAAAATACCAAGGGTAAAATAGTATTTTTATCTATCTATCGAATTTTGTAATTTTCCAAAAAGACGAAGGACAAAATAGTAAAATCATTTTTTGGTATTTATGAAAATTTCGTAACTGATTGCGGGTAAATTCATAATTTTGCCTATAAGTCCGAATCTGTAATTTTCTAAAAAGGATAGGGACAAATCTGTCTTTTGACACAGTGGTAGTATTGTAATAAACTTAAGTGGGTAGAGCAGTAACGTAAATCAATATCTCGATTTTTTGTAATTTTCATATACTCTTAGAGGGTAAAGCCGACTTCTTTCCTAGGTAAGGACAAAACAGTATTTTTACTCAAAAATATCTATATATTTTTGTAATTTTGTCCTGTGACAATTTGAACTTTTTAGTCCACTGCCCGAGGCGGTTTTCGGAAAACCACCGGTTTTTGCCCGTGGTTTTTCAGTTGTGTTAAAAATGCGGAGGAGAGAGAGCGGGAGAATGACAGCGGTGGCCACCCGCTCCGCCTCTTGGCCTGCGGCCTTCTACCACCTATTCTGCTATGGTCGTCCTCTGGCCTCATGGTCGAGGGCTCCTGTAGCCAACTGCGGCCTTCTGGGGGTCTTTGTTGTCTCGCAATCGACTTGTGGCCTCTTGGCCGAGGTTTTGTTGGCTATATTTTCTCTATTTTCGGCCTGTTCTCTGCTCTGTCTTGACTCACGTAGGTTCCTCTATCCTATCTCGACTCATGCGAGGTCTCTTTGCCTTGTCTCGACTAAGGCAAGCCCTGTCTCGACCTATGTGAGGTCTCTCTACCCTATTTCGAGAGTTGCAGGAAGTTTTTCTCTTCTTCCTCCTTTATATATATATATATTCTAACGTGTACCTATTTCCAGGGTCAAAACCAAGCCCTCATACAAGATGTGGGTATTCTGCCAGCTCCCTACTGGTTCTTGTTGTCATCGATATCTTGGTGTCCCCTGATCTTCTTGCTAAGGTATGCAACAGCGGAAACAGGTATGTTTTATAGTATTTTTGAGGTTTCCTCGCAGTAGGGTTTGCCAAGGAGTAAGGCTCTGTGTTTCTTAGTATTTCAGTGTATATCAGTGTCTATTGATCTCTTGCATAGAGCAACGCCTGCTCCATCTTCGTCCCGAATTTTTCACTGGGCTTTCCTATTGGAGGCTCCTATCCGGATGGTTACAAATAAATTTGGAAACCGTCTGACGATTTCGGTTTTTAATGGCCGTTACAACCAGTCTTTCCTGCATCACATCCATAGATAACGGTTGGATAGCCAGTTCAGCCGTTTCTGTACTGGGGTTGTCGAGAATGATCATTTCCTTACAAGAACACTCCTTTCAAGGTCGCCTGCATGCTAATGTGCATGCCATTCACGAAACACGATACAGACATGGAAGGAAGAGGAAACACAATGTCTTATTTTTTCCTTGTCTGCAAAGAGACTACGTCTTCAAAAGGAGAATCCTGGTCGATGAACTCACCGTCTACGTGAGCAATAGGAAACAGCAAGTATAGATCTTGCCCTGGCTCCAGAATCTACGTCTTCAAAGGGAGAAATAATTCGAGTCAAACGTGATCTATAGACACTCTAACCTTAAAATAATTGTATCTATGGAGATGCAAACTTTGAGAAACTTGAACACTATTGATTACTACAATGAGCTCATGTGTGACACAACTAAATCTTCACGTAGTTCACAAAAGTGTGTGTGAGAGAGAGAGAGAGAGATGCATTCGGTATTTTATGGGGTTTCCTCGACTTTTGGAGTTACCGTGATGTAGATGAAGCTTAATGTTTCTTTCTTCTTGCAATCTTACAATAGGCTCACAAGCTCCAACTTGACATTAGGTTTATCAAGACCGATTCAAGAGTTCTAAAACAGGTCAAAAGGCATGCAATTCAGACAAATTACAGTATTAATCTCGAACTATCATGAAGAAGCAAAATAAGAACAAGCTGGAGACAGAAAAGTCGAAATCTGGGCTGTTTTAGAAACTAGCCCTATGCGCTGGCCCGGCCCTGGTCATGGTGGGCCTAGGAAAATGTGGGCAAGCCAGCCCAGCCCACATGCTATGTGGGACTGTAAAATGCTGGCCTGGCCCGGTCAATAGCCCACGACTCGAGAGGCAGAACTTCGGAGAATCTCCTAATTGTTCTAAAGCAACTAGAAAGAGATTCTTTAACGAGAAAGAATTCCGTTCAAGTGAACAGCCATGACCTGAGTCACCGGCTTCTTCACAGGCACGCGGTAAGAGATCAAATTCTCCTCTCCACTGCTTGGAAGCTCGCCAGAAACACGAAACTGTTGGCAATAAAGCACTTAACATGACCATGACCCGAAATGTCTTCAGCATGTCCACCCAAAGCAGGTTGAAAAAAATTGAGTCACGTCTGGATTCACATGTTTCATGCATAAATGTGAAATGATACGATACTAACACGACCAAAGCACGAAATTGCTACCCCTATCTTATGGTTGGTTAACTGGTTACAACCATAGTGATTATTGTATGGCATGAAAGGCACCCACCACATCGTGTTGAATGTAGGGGTGGCAATTCATGTCGTATCAACTCGGATTCGTGTGTTAAAGAAAGCGTAAAGATACGAACACAACCCAGGTTTTCACTCGTGTCAACTGAGTTGACACGTAAAACATGCTTCTTTGTTACCAGGTTGCTAAAAAGTTGTCACCGTTAGGAGTGAGCATTATTAGGATATAACCAAATAATCTAACCGAACTAAAATTTTATTTCGGCACGGTTTTGGTTTAAACTTTTAAAAAATATCGGTTTTGTTAGATTTTCAAGGTTTAAAAACCGAATAATCAAATATGTATATATATATATATGAGACAGTGGTACACTGGTATATGCTAGCATCTAAATCCAAACAAATCTATATGTATAAATATTTGGTTTATATATCCAAGGGTATTAGCATATACCAGTGTTTCTTTCTCTTGCTATATATATATGTGTGTGTGTGTGTGAGAGAGAGAGAGACATTGAGATGCTAGCAAATCTAAATAAATCTTAACTATCCTTCTTTGGTGATGGATGGTTGAGATTACTTGTGTATTTTCTACAAGTATACTTTATTTACATGAACATTTGCTTTTTAAATTTCAAATCTCAATCATTTATCACACTTAAGGGTGCTAGCATATATCGGTTTCTCTCTTTGTATATATGTATAGATATTGGTATATATATATATATATTTAGGTGCTATCAAATTCAAAAAAATCTCAATCATCCATCTTTGGTGATGGATTATTAAGATTTGAATATATATGTATTCTTTGCAGGTACACTTTATCCACACAAGTACTTTTTCTTTTTAAATTTTAAATATCAACCATCTCAAAGATGAATAGTTGAGATTTGAAGGTACTAGCATATACCAATTTCTCTCTCTCTCTATGTATGGGTTTACATGTATATGCATATATATAAGTTTATATATAATGTATACATTTAAATATATATATATATGCACACATATATATTATATTCTCTTATGTGTATGTGTTTACATGTATATGCATACACATACACATATATATATATATATATATATATATATATATATATAAGAGAGAGAGAGAGAGAGAGAGAGAGAATCTAGTCATAGAGGATAAACTAAATAACAGAACCGAACCTACACAATTCGGTTCTGTTTTTGGTTATTTCGGATAGTTCGATTTAAATGCACACCCCTAATCACCGTGGCCGCTGTGCATGGAGAAGTGGCGCACCCATGTTTGGGGAAGAAAAGCTGCCATGAAATCGTGTTAATTTGTAGGTTCTGAAATTTACAGAGCACAACTTGAGGTTATAAAAGTTACGTGTTGCATTCATTTTACTTTATGATTTAACGTTCAGGTGCTTTTCATCGTGCTTAGAAAGACCCGAACTTGACACGACTTTTCTTCGTGTTCCTCTCTGCTGACACGAATAAAACACGAAGTCTATCAAAACCTTACACTAACAGGGATATTGTTAGTTTTGAAGGTTTGCGAAATTACAGTGTGCAACGTCAGGTTTTAAAAATTACATGTTGCATTAATTTTACTTTACGTTTTAACATTCAGGTATTTCTCGTGTCGTGCTTAAGAAGCCCAAACAAGACACGACTTCTCTTCGTGTTCCTTTATGCTGACACAAGTACGACACGGAATCTACTGAAACCTGATACTGAGAGGGATTTTGGAGTGGTTTCGTGTATGAAATTGCCAGCCCTAGATGAACGGGGCCACCTTAACAGATTACCCCTAGATCCGCACGCAGTGGTTTGGTGACTTAATCAACAAAATTTGCGACGTGCTTTGCGCAGACCCTACTCATTCTGCCTCAGTTTATCGAGTTCGGGTCTCACCCGACCCATTTAGTAGTAGATCCAAAGGAAACCCGGCCCACTCGACCTATAACCCATCCCCTAAAACAGGCCGTTGTTTGCGGATCTAGTACGGGTCTAAACCCAATTCCAAAGCTCCAGTGGCCTATTGCTCTAAAGAGGACATTAATGGATGGATAAGTTTCTCCTCTTTTACATTTTCTTTAATTGACAAGCCATGTGATTCACTGGTACTTGATTCTCCAAATCATGCCGACCCAAATCCGTATCTTATTATAATCAATCAAGAGCTCACCACATGGCTCTGTTCCACGTGGCAGCAGATTCTGATGCCTGTGGTCGTGTCAGCATCTTATTTGCCCGTTTCTTTCTTTTCTCACCTTTGTCAGATTGGGTCTTGAATCCAGATACCATTTATTTCGGGTCCGAAATCCAAACCCTGACCTTTATGAAAGCAATGCCACGGGAGTCTTATCCATACCCGTCTCGAAATCAACGGTTTTTTAATATGCCACGTGTAGAAGAACGATTCAGCATTGTCAGGTTTCTCTCGTTCTAAAGACCACATGTTTACAGCTGAAATTACGAGAAAGCTACCGTCCAGCTTCCTTTGGAAACCAGTGTTTCGGGGCTTCTTTGGACATGGGTGATTCGATGAGTGCTCTCCTCACGGGCTGCCGGGTTCAAAGTAAATCGTGTGCCCGATCGGATCCGGATCGATGTGATCAACCACGGGGCAGATAAACATTGCTTCAGTTTTAGACAAACCAGAATCATCCATCGGTTTCGATTAGCACAAAACCTAAAACCATAACTCAACCAGCTTGGAACAGGTTTCGAAAACTTTGAGTCCGAAACAATTAATTTTATTAAAAAAATTAAAAGTTATAAGAATTAAAAAAATAAACAACGGGAATACACAGTTTAAAATTATCAGCTTTAATTCCGGTTGGAACCGAATCAAATGGTCCCAATTCAGGTACACCGATTCTAAGCTCAACCCGTTTTGAACCCGATTTGGTTTCGATTGGAGCCACTGAACCAATTAAAAACCAACCACGTCTAAGCGAAAGCATCTGGTGGCCTCCACCGACACTACAAGAAGATCCTAACCGGATTATGGGTGCAAATTCGTGCTTCGGGTTGTATTGGTTTCGAGATATTTCATGTTCGTGAAACAGATATGCCAACACGAATTCTACCACATTACCTTCAGTAACCCTGAACAGGTATCTTTGCTGGACAGTTATGTGGACCTGCTGCTATATTTCGTGCTTGAGGTTGCACAGCGTGGTGCTATCTTGTATTTAATGTAAATAACTGATAACCCGAAGATCCCCTGTTATTTTGCCCTATTTTTTATTGAAAAAAAATATCTATTTTTGAGTCGTGTCCTTGTCGGGTTCTCGTGTCGGTTCAGATGGATGGACCCATTCATGTACACCTGGTTATTTTTTCCATGACGAGCGTAATTAGGTTTGCTTCAACTTTATCATAAAAGATTATCCCTAAGATCGGTGGGCGAGAGAGGGAGAGAGAGAGGACTATTAAAGCGAGCCGATCGTCCGCCTCCGCGCCTTCTGTTTGGGCCTGTCCACCCAGTCAGAGAGAGAGAGAGAGAGGCCTTACTCCCTCGCTTTTCCGTATTTCTCCTCGGTTCCCTGTAAATACGGTGCCCGAGACCCTCTTAGATCCGGATTTGCAGCCACCATAGGCGCCGCCTCCAGTTGCCGGAATCAGCAGATACCCTTTCTTTACCGTCCGTCGCTTGATGCAGGTGTTCCTCATCTTTCCTGAAAAGAGACGGTGATTCTGGCTTTGTAACTCCTTTGTTGGATTGCATTTGGATGGAGATTTGGAGGAATAAGCTTCCTCTTCATTTCTTCGTTCTCTACCACCCTTCGTTTCCGGCTGTTCACTGGTCGGTTTAGGGATTTGATCAGAACATTTGAAAGCGGATTGAATTGAAGAAGAACGGGAGAGATTCGGCGAGATTTGGATATTTTGGTTGTTAAGTGTTATTTAGGGTTTAGTGATGGACGGATTTTCCCTTCTAATGTCGTCGGAATTTTGTTCCTCACTTCTTAGCTAGGGTTCTTCTCCTCTTTCTCTCTTTCCTTTTGTGTAAATTCTTGTACAGTAGAACATTAGGATTTTGTAAATACTCCGGAAGAGGCAAAACCGAAATACAGGAAGGTGTTTGAGGGGTGGAACTAGCGTAATTGGGAGGATCTTAGTTCAGTAATTTGCGACGAGGAAGGGGCGAAGGAGGAGAAGGGAACGCCTTAAGATCAAAGAGGGCGAGAGGTGTTTGTGTGTCCTCCTGCTTCTTAGTCCGTTTGTTGGCTAGTTGAAAGTGGCGAAGATGAGCTTCACAGCAGCCGAGGAGGATTCGAGCACGGAGATTCATCTACCACCCGACGTAGACTGGCAGATGCTCGACAAATCCAAGTTCTTCCTCCTCGGCGCAGCCCTCTTCTCTGGCGTCTCCGGCGTGCTCTACCCTGCCGTCGTTCTCAAGACCCGCCAGCAATGCTCCGCCTCCACCTCGCACCCTTCGTGTCTCCGCCTTGCTATGCGAATCGTCCACCACGAGGGTGTTGCCGGTCTCTACAGAGGCTTCGGCACGTCGCTGATGGGCACAATTCCAGCTCGCGCCCTCTACATGACCGCGCTGGAAATCACCAAGAGCAGCGTTGGTACCGCCACCATCCGCCTTGGTTTCCCGGAGCCTGCTGCAGCTGCCATGGCCAACGCCGCTGCTGGAGTGAGCGCTGCCGTTGCGGCGCAGGTTGTCTGGACGCCTGTGGACGTTGTAAGCCAGCGCCTTATGGTTCAAGGCAGCGAAGGAATGCAGATGAAATATCGAGGAGGCATCGACGCATTTCGATCCATCATCTGTAGTTGTGGAGTAAGAGGCCTCTATAGAGGATTCGGCATGTCGATTCTCACATATGCACCTTCCAATGCAGTATGGTGGGCATCATACTCTGTGACGCAAAGAGGGATTTGGGGAGGGCTGAATTTCTTGTACAGTAAAGAAGAGAAAGGTGGTGGTGGCGGAGGGTGGCGGCCGGGTGGAACTGCCGTGGTGGCAGTGCAGGGCCTGAGTGCGGCAATGGCAGGAGGGGTTGCCGCACTCGTAACCACGCCCCTTGACACCATTAAGACGAGGCTGCAAGTATTGGACGGGGAGGAGAATAGGAAGGTAACAGTTGTGCAAACCATCAGGAATCTGGTCAAGGAAGGTGGGTGGACTGCTTGTTACAGAGGTTTGGGGCCGAGATGGGCTTCCATGTCGGTTTCTGCCACTACCATGATCACCACCTATGAATTCCTCAAGCGTTTGTCTACCAAGAGTCGGGAGGTATAGACGTGATAAGAGGTCGAAAGAGAAGAGGGGAAGTTGAAAGATTTGTATGTAAGTTCTTCTGGTTCTCGTTTTGTTTTTGCGTTCCTTTATTTGGGTTTCTCCTCCCAATCTCATAGTGTAATTACCACGAGCTCATTTCCTCTTGCCATTGCTACTGCTTTTGTCTGATCCAACTTCTATGGTATCTTCGAACCAACACGCACCAGAGCAGGAGCACTATTGGCATATGTATGGTCCTAATGCAAACGCGTGCTTGTGGGAACCTTTGGGTACCTAATTCGCCGTTTGTGGTTTTGCTCACTTTCAACTCTTCAGGTAGTTGGATGAAGATACTCTAATCGTTTTTGTTGTGCCTCTCTCTTGTTTCTAATCGTTTTTGCTCACTTTCCTTTTCTCTATGTTTGGAAGATCGTCTTCATTGGGTATTCCATTCTTTAATGCCATTGCTGGTTTAATGACTCATGAAACACCATTTCGCCAATCCCCTGTAGCCACTCCCTCACTAAACTTGCAAGATCATCTTCCATGGCCCTATCTCTCTCTCTCTCTCTCTCTCTCTCTGCGCGTGCAATTTAAAATCTATTATTAGGTAGCGCTGAGGATGAATCAAACTGGATGAATCGAAGGGGTGTATTGTCACTTCTTCACTCTCATTTCAGAGCCTTCTGCTTGGTGCCTTCAGGTCTCCACAAAACAGCCCAGAGTGTAACTCTAAATGGCTATTTTATCGTTTGACTTCTTGCTTTCATTAAAGAGACGGTTCAACACCATGGTTCGTTTTTTGGAGAAATGAGGGGCATTTGATCAATTGGGAAGCAAAGGCGTTTTAGGCGGGAATAAGACATATATATACATAGAAAGAGGAGGGGGGGGGGGGGGGGAACCCACGTGACAGGGCTTTCAACTCGTGTAAAGGCTGACCATGAGTTCGACTCTTATACTGGATTTTGCTTTGGATAAGGATGTCGATATATCATGTGATTAGAGAGGTTCGACTTTCTTTCGTTATGGTGGAAGCTTAGCGCACATGCACCCTAGGGATTGAACTCGCCACCTGCGAGCGGATGCAGTTTCACGCTTGGAACGCTTTTGGGGGGACGGTGGTACTCTGAAGACGAAGGAATGGATGCAGTTTTTTCTTTCTGATTGGTGTTTGGTTATGTTGTTGCTTCGGTAGATGAGGCCTCTTCTTTTAGGACGTCGATAAGGTACTCAGTTTCTCAGAAAGGGATGTCCTCTTGTCCTCTGCTAGGGACATCAGTGAAGGGTATTGTGGTCTTTTTCCTCCCTGTTAGGGTACCCCGTTCTGCCGGCTGTATTGATGATGAAACGCATGAAATTGGGCCCCTCCGCCCACGCCCTAATTGAAAAAGGACGGCTTGTATCATCTACGGCTTAATGTGCATCCTAGCCGTTCGACTTGATTCATCTAGACGGGTAGGATTTGGTGATCCTTTCTGGCTGTCACCTCCCTCGTCCAATGGATAAGATCTCCATAATTTTATAATTTATTATGGAGCCATAAAAAGGAAAAGGTCATGGGGCCAAAGGAGGAGTATGATTCCTTCGGGTGGTCCCTCTTTATTTAACTTTTTGTTTTTTTACTTCTCTCTGGTCGTCGTTCCATTATGTAATGGATTGATGGGCACCTTGCATCTTACGTCAAATCGTAGCCCTCCGACCTGATGTATTCTACATATTTTTCCTTTTCTAGATGTGCGGATGAATGAATGAGATGTTTCTGACTGAAGAAGCCTTTGCCCTGTTTCTACCATTCAGACTTTCAGTAGGCAAATGCTCTAAATAGTGACGCTGTAGTGTGAAAATTGAACAATGATCATATGCAAGTTTTCTCTTCGTTAGAACGGGAGTGGTAAGGCTAAAACACACCAAGCATGCACTTCCGGTGAATCGAACTCACCACCTGCAAGGTGGGAGTCACAGAACCCTGCCAAGCGAGATAAGCTCTGCGTGCTGACTTTATGTCTCAAGTTAATCCAACACTCGAGAAGACGATGAAACGAACCCAAGATCGTTTTGAACGTCCCAAGAAGCATCAATGCGAAGTTTTCAGTGAACGAGTGTGAAGGGTGAAAGTGAAAACTTGGAAGGAAGCAAAGGAACGCCGTCACAAGTGGTAGAAGAAAGCCGTAAAGCATTAAATTATATATGTTTGTAGAAAGACAAACTCCAGATCGTTTTGAACATCAGAAGAAGCATCGAGCTGGAATATTTAGTGAACGAGTGTGGGGGGTGAATGTCAACACTTGAAAGGAAGCAAAGGAAGGCCTCAAAGGTGGTAGAAAGAAGCCGTAAAACATTGTAATGTACGTCGGGAAATGGTTTTCCGTAACTAAATGTTGATATGACACGCAATTCAAGGTCAGAGTAAGTGGGTTGTAGCAGATCATGGTAGATATTCGTTGCACGTAAGCTAAAATTCACGATGCAAATACAAATCCGATCAATTTGGATAGAGAATTTCATATGCTCAAAGCCTTGATTGGAATGCAGAAAACACTCACTAGATCAGCTCAGCCTGTAAAAGATTCAACGTATTGACATATAGGAATGAATGAGTGAAAGTTTGTTTCAGTTATAAATTATAATAATACAGACGCTCATCAATGGCTTCCCAATTCTGTCCGGACGGTTGATACGCCCTTGAGGTTTTCATCAAACAGGGTGCCTCATGAAACAACAACAATGAAACTCATAATCAATCAATGGAGGTTAGCGAGATGGAATACAATAAAAAAAGGTAGCGACTGCTATCAACAACCCCTTCTGTTTATCAGGTGCAGTATTTCGAAGTAGGAGGCTTCTGTGCTTCACTTGAGTTATACCACATGATTCCTTCTCTTTCTAATTTTGGAGTCATTAGTGAAAAATCGCCCCACCAAGTTACTATTAGAATCATTATTTTTGTATTTAACCGTATTTAAATCTTCACAAGGTGGAACTAATTGGTTCGATTTAGCAATTTGAATTTCAAGATTTCAATACTGTGTACAAAGTTGAAAATTTTCATGGTAGATCGAGTCACATTGAATTGGTGAATTTTACTATAAGAATTAGACAATCCACAGCGCCTGCCGAAATGGTTTCGATGACAACTTATCGGGTGAATCTAGATACAGGTGATATATTATCACCTACCTGCAGCAGCACAACACGCCAAGAATCACTTTATTCAACTCCTTTAAGAAGGTTTACCCTTCAGCTTGGCATGCATCAAAGTAACCTCTATCAGATGCACGTTGTGGGTGTAGATCAACAGAAAGTCATCCCTCTAGCCAGATACTTATGCCTCCTAAAGGCAAATAAAAGCTTTCTAAGAGGGAATCGTTAGCACATTTCGCAACTGTCATCCTCAAATGCTGGCCTAAGCGGTGGGATTTGTCAGCCCGGATCCGATATAAATAAAAAACAAAACCTAGCTTTCTCCTGCATGCGGTTATCAAGATGTTTTCTTAGTGTCATTATGTTCTCTTTTGTCATAATAGTAAAAGTGAATGTCATGTTTTATTGTTTTATTACAACACAAGGCCTATGTCATTATGTTCTCCTGCATGCGGTCGGACATGTCCAGGTTGGTTGGTAGCTGTGACGCTGAGTTGCTTTTGCTACTTGACTTCCTTCCTTAGCTAGGCATATGATAAGTATGTTGCTGCGGACTGCTGGGTAGAGCAGCCAGCATCAGCTGGAGGGTCTGCCTGAGATTCCACATAGATTACTGCTTTCTGACAGAATGAATACGAGCTGTCGCTAATACCGAAGGCATAGAAGAAGCATTTTGTATAGGATCCCTAAACCACGAGCACCCCAATCTAATTCATGCTTCCAGATATGTTGAGCTTCAATATTACAAAGGCAGGGATTAATTTCCTAATTCATGCTTCCAGACATGTTGAGCTTCAATATTACAGTCAAAGGGACGTAAAACTTTGTCCTTTCTTGTTTAGTCACAGTTTGACCTTAACATCTGGATCTTCACCACCAACATTTTCTACTGTCGTTGGGTGAATTCTTAATACGAAGTACCATATGACGTTGATAGTAAAATTAACTACTATTTATATAATTTATCTTTTAATTATATCTTATGTTGTGGACCCAACATAATTCCAAATCCATTTTCTAATCTTGGAAAATTGAAATCGTCTTACTGCTGCTTATAACATTTTCCTTTAAAAAAAAATCTCCCATGTGAGATCCAATGTAAACCTCAATCCGCTATTTAATCTTAGAAGAATTGCAATATCACATTCAGTAAGCCATTGAATTTTGGTGATTGAAAAACTTTTTATTTTTAGGATGGTAAATTCGTCCTCCCTCCTAAACTTTTTGCTTTTAGAAGGATTGCAATGTCTCAGGCCAGAATACCGTACTGCAGTCGCTTGAGCAAAGTGCTGCCTTAAGTCGTATAAACAAGATAATCTAAATAAGTTAATATTCACCCATTTATACATGGGTATCTGATTGATATAACATTTACCCAGTTACACTTTCACTCATTCATTGGTGTTTATTTTATGATATTACTTATCCTGTCACATGATAGGATTATATCCTGTGTAGCCATTAAGTTTTCTAATTGATATAACATTTGTCTTCATTAAATGAAGAAAAATACAGTAGTGTCATGTTGCACAAAATATGGAATGATATTTGCGTTTTGGTACCATGTGCATTACAATGCCCAATACAAGTTCTCTTACAAGATTCGATACGCTTTGTGATGCAGGATGTTTGGCAATAGCCAGATACTACGAATTAATGAATGGGTAGGTTCAAAGAAACTTAACAGATGTCTGTACTTAAAAAGGTGATGAATTACTTCATACCAATCTTGTACCATGTAAACAGATTCAAAATCGACGCACTGCAAAGATCGGACCTGACAGTTTACTTTGGAAGAGACTGGCAATAATCCTCTGATTATTAATCAATACCTGTTTAGAATACCCAATCTGAGTAACCATACCTGCAATTGGATCTGGAATCAAGTAAATTTGATCTCTTTCAATTACTTGAAACCTTAGACGGTAGCATGTAGAATCATCATACAAATACAAAAGGGCTTTACAAATCCAACTTTCACGCTACAATGTTGAAAACCAGATTCACCTACCTTTATCATCATGATAAATACTGCCTAAAAATACTCAAACCACTTGAGTCAAAGGAGAATGTAACATTTATATTGAGCTCATGGAATGAAAATTTGTCTAACAAAGAAGCCAAATTGCACATAGAACTACAAACCATCCTACACAATTCTCCCTAAAGGTGCAGCACAAAGCCATTCTACATTAACAAAAGAAAACGTTAAAAACTACAAACTGTTAACTTTTGATTATCGCAGCTTCTCTTTCTCATTGACGCCCTCCCTTGTTGCTACAAGAAGGGCACTTGTACTGCTTGATGTGTTCGGCCCTTGCAGGAGTGATCTTCACACACTTGCCATGGAACCACTTCTCGCACATGTCACAGCAGATCCAGAATTCATCCGTAGCATAATTCTCACCACATGCGCCGCAAAGTGCTTCCCCATGCTCCTCTTCATCCTCGTCCTCTGGAGCTCCATCCTCTTCCTTGAGCTGCCCTCTTGAATATTTTGACTGAGACTCAGCAATACGCTGCTGCAAAAGAGATAACATGAACAGAGTCAATAGATAAACTCATCCTACAGGTAAGTGCAGTAAGTAAATTCTCACAATTTTTGCGTTTGTCTTGGATTTGTTACTGCTGTGGTTTGTGGTAGATGATTTTTCTTTCACCGGCTTCTTTGGGGTTCCAGTCACAACCTCAAAGATGGTTGGAAGATCGTTTATCATATTGAAGAGTTTTTTCCTGCATCAATGGAGTAAAAAACTTAACCATCTAATGAAACAAAGAGAAGAACTAAAAGTTCCAACAAGATTGAATCACAAGCATGTCTTTATCAAGGGAAGATCCATGATAAATATGAAGAACATTATAACAGGATGTACCAATCAGTCAAACTTGTCCTTCAGCTCAGGCCAAATGAATACCAAAACATAAAAAGGTTCATGTTTCAAATGATAGCACGTGCTTTCCAGAAAGGATGCACAAAACAAACTTTGGATCTTAGACAATTCACAGAGAGGATAGCTTATCAAAACATAAGATGCCAAACTAAACAACCCTTGTGTCAGGGAACTGCAATAATGGAAAGAGGTGATTTCCTACCAACCTTGAAGAAACCTTTTGTACTTTTCCTTTTAGATTTCCCAGCATTAAAGGATATTTTCAAAACTACACTAAGAAAGTGGACACAATAAGAAAAGCACTAATACATGGGTATTGGCCTTTCAGTGTTCTGTGGGAATTAGTAAACGCACACCTAAAGAATTGATGAATTTTTTGAGAACACACCCAACTTTGTATAATAGCGAAGTCAGACCTAATCTCTATGCACAAAAGATTCATAGGCTAAATTCTGATGAAAGCAGGAATAAATGCATGGAAATTTATCATGTTGCCATGGAATAAGTTTGTAAACGATAAAAACAACCTATTATAACTTTGTTATAAATAACAATAATCAGGGATTTTGCGCTCAACCCTAACAAAGCATCAGCAGGGGTACCCGTGATATAGCACAGCTAAAGGTACACCACCATTAAGCAACAACTAAAAGGGTGAAAATATACAATTAACTCTAAAAAATATATAGCCAACAATTATGAACACGAATCAATCTAAATAATAAAATCTGAAGGACACTTAATTCATGACAAGATTTATAAAATCTAAAGCATTCCTAATTTTATATCTAAGTGAATTGATAAATGGCCAACATAAATAAAGTATTACAAAACAAAGTGATAAACACATTCAACGTGTAGGAAAAAAGGAGATGAAATGGAACTGACAAAAAGCAAGAAGGAGCAAGGAGATGAAGAAGAGGAAAAAGAGCTAATAAAGAAAGAGAAGAGGAAGAACAAAGGACCAAAAAAAAAGAAGAAAGAAGAAGCTTATAGAAAAAGGAAAAGAAGAGGCGGAAAAGATAAAGAAGTTGAAGCAAAAGGCAGAAGAAGGAGAAGAAAGAAGAAAGAGAGAAGAGAGAAGAGAAAAGCAAAGGAAGAGGAAGAAAAAGAAGAACACCTCTCATCAAGGAACAGTAAAAGCCCACTGGAGATGTCGGTCTGTCATAAACCACAAATGGTGTCTGCTATAGAACTAAAGGTCTGAGATATTGCTATGGAGAGATACTCGTGTCATTGGTTGACATGAGAAATGTTTGAGAATAAAAATGTAGCTTTGATCAATTAACCGACTGGCATGAAGTCAGTTAAACGTCAAAATTCCTTCCAATACACTGAGTTAAACCTTGGCAATTTCTATACTACATATAACTAAATGCAAGCGCCTCAAATTTTCCTCCAAAAAGCAAAATTTAGACAAAATTTTCTGGTATGGCAAGCCAGGTGCCTTCGTTTTCTGGTACACAAGCAGAGTGGCGAACCAAGAGAAGAAACAAAATTAACGTGAAAAAGCAAGTGATGTAAGAAGGCAACCAATGCAATGAAGAGAAAGAACATGTGGATATAGAAGTGACTCAAAACCAAAAAGAAGGCATGTTTATCGAAATGCATACTTCCACAAGGTCAGACATATACCACGAAGATATAAAAGGTCAATCACTAATGACAATGAGAAACAATATAAGAGTGCCCCTGGTTGTTATGTGAAAAATAGATCACTTCTTTTCTATTTATAAGATGCAGGATGATGATGACTAGACAAAGCAACCATTGAATGAAATATTTGGAAAAGTTTGTACCAAAATAAACTTTTGAAGATTGTGCAACAGGTGAAGCCATACCATTACACTGGTAATTGATAATAATAGGAAGTTCATACACAAAAATCTAAAGCAATAATTTAATACTTTTAAATAGAATTAGTGAGATTCATGTACAAAGGAAGAGATGAAACCTCACAAGGAATCCCAAT
Source organism: Brasenia schreberi (assembly GCA_036023115.1). Lineage (NCBI taxonomy): Eukaryota > Viridiplantae > Streptophyta > Magnoliopsida > Nymphaeales > Cabombaceae > Brasenia > Brasenia schreberi. The sequence continues at coordinate 7,434,846 of JAYKKT010000063.1, forward strand.
CAAAGATCTATTTACAGAATCTTGGAGAGCTTACGGAAATTGCTGTCACTTAGAAAGAAGTAAGTTCATATAGAGATCAACAAGTAAAGCCCTCAATTCCTTGTTTTTTTTTTTAATAATATAGGAGTGGAGTTAGGACGATGATTGACTATTAGTATGAGTTGGCGCAATCTCTGGAAGTGTGAGAAGAGCTCGATGAGTTAGAGGTGTAGACACTATCATAAGAACAAAAACACCGAATTTTATTTCAATGTTGAGACTAGAAGATACAATAATGAGTAGAAGAGGAATATGATTGCATTCTTTGTGAATCATCTTCATCTTCTTCAGAGATATATGACTCAGGCAGGCGATTGAATCCTTCACCTAGCATGCCCACCTAATCCGATAGGTGAATGAATCCTAGACTTAGTATACCCATTGATTCCCTCTAAGTTGATTATTTTGCTTTCTATCCTTGATGGGGTTGGATTGGGTTGACTTCCCTGTTCTGTGAATAAGTTTGCCTTTGTCTAATGAGTACTTGCAATGATGTTTTCCATACACATGTTCAATCGCCTTTGGCTAGCAGGTGCTCCATATCTGAAGAAGACTTAATGATTCGCAGAGAATATTGACATATTCATTTTTGCCTCAGAGGAACACCAGACATATTTGTGTTGACTGTTGTGATGGTTTCTTCTCTTGGTTTGCCACTCAGCATCTCATGTATCAGAAACGAAAGCACCTGAACTGTATCATAAGCAAGAGGAAACTTATGTGTACTTATAATTGTGTAGCCCCTCTTTTGGTCAAGAGGTAGATTACTTTTCTCTTCTTTGGGACATTCTTTCTATTATCTTTAAGCCCTCGTAACCTTTATCTTTAGAAGTCCTTCAAAACTTTATACAGTATGTCTTCCATGCATGCGTCTTGCCACACTTTAGAGTTTATGAAGTTAGTTTCATCAATACTTGTCTGTGAGCCTGATCGACCACCACCTTTCTCCAAGTAGAAGAGGGTGTCGCCACCCCGTGTGATAAAACCACCAAGAAAGATGGTGCAAGAGATTGTGAAAGAGAGAGAGAGAGAGAGAGAGAGAGAGAGAGAGAGAGAGAGAGAGACCTTGTTGCTGATTGATTATTTCCAAGAAAAAAGAGAGACGCTCTCATTTACTCAGCCCCCTCTTCTACCCTCTGCATGAAAGGCCTCTCCTTTTTAAGTTCTCTCATCAGTATTTATAGATAGGGTTTTCCCAATTTAGGACCTTTCTTGGATCTTGGATTCCCCAACAATGACTTAAATTTATGAGCAATCGGATCTAACCCTTTACCTTCAAATTAGAGTACATGCTATGATATTGGTTCTTCAATATCATACTAACTATATTTATTTGGGTCTAAGTGGCATACACTTGATGCCCTTCCTCTCATTTAGACGCAAAGCTCGCATCATGGGGTCACATACTTCTCCTTGAATGAGCTTGGAATACCTAAATTAGGTGTTACTTAATGTTCTTATCTTCATTCAAAATCAAATTTCAAAACTACAAGTTATTTGGTGCTTTTTCATATTTTCAAATTATTGTGTTCTCAAAGTGATTTTGTTTAAAATTTTGGTTTTCGAAGGAATAAGACTCACTATGTTAGACAACGTTGAGATGTCCATGTCAAAAAACAAGTGTATCGTAAATACTTTAAAAATCAGAAAAATAAAAATGATCAAGAAAATGAACACCGATCCTTATAAATCAAAATTTGAGTAAACATTCATCCATTGAATACTAATTCAAATTATAAGTACAAGTTTCATCGTTGAACAAGTAGCAAATATTCTTTAAAATTATAACTTTCATAATTAAAAAAGAAGAATCACATATTGTAATATATTGTAATCAGGATCATCAACTAAATAATCTCCTCCTTCTTCAATACCACTACCTTTAACAACAAAATCAATGTCATCACCTCCCAGATAATACGGGCCGTATCGCACGATACGGTGCAATAAGTTTTATTTTACGATATACTATGGTGTATCGTATCGTGCCCACGATACGATACGTATACGGATAACACTGATGATCATAAGAAGCTCAAGTAAAAAGGTGTGAGAAACTAAATGGTGAAATGTTAAAAGAGGAAGAGAAAGACCATAAAAATATTAAAAGAAAATAAAGAATAATCTAGCTCTTATTAAGTGTTAGCCTGACACATGACTAAGCTATATGGGAACAAAGAATCTATGTAATCAACTCCATCTAGTATGAGAAAAGGCTTAACTGCTATTGTTAGTGTGATTTTCAAAGGAAAATTTGAGGTGTTTACAATAGTAATAATAAAAATAGTTTGGCATAGCCTAGGTTCACCAAAAAAACAGAAATAGAAACACACTTTCAGCCTCAAATTATTTATTGCTTATAGACCAAATAAACAAGATGTGAGTGAGAATCGCAAATCATCAAAGCCCCTTGCAATCAAGCCGACAACTACATTGCCAACTAGTATGCAACCATACTTTATTTCGTACCCGGTTAATAATTTATTATTAACACCTGTCGAAGAATATGCTTTTTAGTGTCAGTTTTAGTAATTTTGATGTTTTAGGTATTATTATAATTGTCTTTAGTACTAAGGGCATTTTGGTCATTTTGTGTTTACCAACCCATTATATAAGTGTTGGACTACTTGTATTAGGGTTAAGAGATTAAGATTAAGAAAGAGAGAGAGAAAGAGGGGGCGACCTCCATTTTATCTCCACATTTTTTGTTCACTTGTTCTTCTCGTTTTGTGATATTTCATCTTCCGATGTGCTACTCATGTTTTCCAATATGGTATCAGAGCCTTTGATCGATGGGAGCAGCGGTTGCGAGCCTAGTATGGGTCCCGAATTGAGCTACGAGTCTTCTCTGAAAAAAAGGAAGAAGAGAAAGATAAAGACGAGGAAGATGAAGAAAGGCACACTACAAAAATGGTGAGCGATGATGCTCAATACTGATCAAGGCGAGAATTCCCAGCAGAGAGATGACTTGGTTGCCGAAGAAGCCGCAAGTGAACGATTGGGATCCGCAAGAATCGGATGCCAACGAGGAGCTAGTTACTAAAGTCGTTCTAGTGTGCCTTCATTTTCGTCAAGCAGGCTTGTTTCAGTTCAGCAAAGTAATCTAAGTTCACTCGATAGAACACATGTTCCCTTTTTGAGCAAGAAAACCATTCACTAAAAAGGAAGCTTCAGCGATTAATGCCTGGAGATTTGTGAAGTTAAAGGAGCATAATGAACAAAATATCAAGGCACAGAATAAAGCCTTTGATCGATACATGCAGGAACTGGGTTACCTATAGTGCCCTAATGAATTGTTAGGGCACGAAGAAAAATGGCAGACAAGGCAGAAGCCCTCTACGAGAAAATGAAGGTATGAAAGAAAATGGCCTAAAGCTCAACATGATTACGTACAATCTCTACATGAACAATTATGCAACCATGAACAATGTCCAAGGAGATGAGAGGGTTATAGAAGAAATGAAACAAGAGGGAAAAATCATTGTTAATTGGTCCACATACAACAATTGTTGGATGAAATACCCAAGAGAAATATTTTCCTGCACATCAAGCGTTTGATGAAATACCCAAGAGAGATGTTTACATGCACTTCAATTGATTCATGAAATACTCCAAAGGGTTGTTTAAATGGGCAGAATCGCGTTAGGCTATAGATTCAATTGGGATCTAAAGTTTTTTCTTTGTCGGGTGGTGGATTCATGGTTTCTTAAATAGGAAAGCAACTGAGGTTATCGCTAAACATGAAGTAAAAGAAAAACTGAAGTTGGAAAGCAAACTTAAGCATGCGGAGCTGAATATGCTTCCTTGGAGAAGCGGCCATGGGCATCCAAAACTGGTGGCTATGGGATGATTAAAGGAAGTTCAGAACCGAGAAAATGATGGCCAGGTATGTGATGGTGTAAAAGATAGTTCGGTATCTTCAATGTTGCTAAGACCAGTGAAAGCCCAAGGCCAGCGATCATGTGGAATATGTTGAGAGCAGGAAGAGCAACATGTGCAGGGGAAGCACTAGCACTGATGTCAGATGTTAGTGATGAGAGCAGTTGTAAGCATGGACCCTGTTTCCATAATGCTATCAGTGTAGTCGGCCAACAAGTGCAGTGGATAGTGGTTGATCATTTATTGGAATGCAGATGAAGTTCTGCATAGTGGTGGTTGTGAATTGGTTCATGTTTCTCCAAAATTTTAAGAGAAACCTGATGAAATTGTGGAGCTAAGAGAGTGGCTTTTTTTAAGGTTAAGGTTGTCGTTACGATGACTGTTGAATTATGTTTTACAGCCATGAGGTTGCTAGAATTTGCAGCCAAAGAAGCTGTTAAAAATGTTGAAGCCAAGAAGCGTTTGAAAATTACCGACCATAAAGGATGAGTTGAAGATGTTGCAGCCAAAGAAGTTGCTGAAAATATTACAACCAAAGAAGTTGCTAAAAATGTTGCAGCCAAGAAGTTGCTGAAAATGACCAACCATGAAAGATGAATTGGAGATGTTGCAGCTAAAGAAGCTGCTGAAATGAAAATGTTGCAGCAAATAAGCTGCTGAAAATGACCAGTTATGAAGGTTGAGTTGAAGATGTTACAGCAAAATAAGCTGTTGAAAATGTTGCAGCCAAAAAAGTTGTTGAAAATGTTACAGTCAAGAAGATGCTGAAAATGGCTAGCCATGAAGGTTGAGTTGAAGATGTTGCAGCAAAAGAAGCTGTTGAAAATGTTGCAACCAAGAAACTGCTGAAAATGATAAGTCACGAAGGCTGAGTTGAAGTTGTTGCAACCAAAAAGTCGTTTAAGATTGGTGCAATCACGAGGCTACTGAAAAACAACTATAAAGGTTGATGAAGAGTGTTGCAACCAGGAGGGTTGATGAAAAGTGGACAGTAAAGAGGGCTGAAAATCAAGAAGAAGAAGAAAAATCATTTTTTTGGCAAGTTTGGAGTTTGAGGTATCTCACTCCCAACATGAAGTGCTTTTTAGTGTTAGTTTTAGTAATTTTGATGTTTTAGGTATTATTGTAATTGTCTTTAATACTAAGGGCATTTTAGTCATTTTTGTGTTTAACAACCCATTATATAAGGGTTGAACTACTTATATTAGGGTTAAGAGATTAAGATTAAGAAAGAGAGAGAGGCGGGCGGCCTCGATTGGAGGATTTGCCCCCTCCGATCTCCACATTTTCTTTTCACTTGTTCTTCTCGTTTTGCAATATTCGATCTTCCGTTGCACTAACCGTACCAATCAATATAAATCGTTAAAATAGATCTAAGCATCATTTTTGGCAGCATCCTTATGATGTTCATTTTGCCATTCATAAATTCTCAATGAAACACAACCAGCATGTACCAGATCTGAATTGCACATTCTCTAACTCTAGTCCAACTATTTCAAATAAATTGAGTGGTTTAAAAAATTCCCATACTAAAATGTCATAAAAGGTACCACCATATGAGGAACCCAAAGTGTCATAAATGCCGAACAAAGTGGATACTTGGTCCTGGAAAATGCATCATTTGCCTAATAATGTTTATCCGCCAAAAAGAATGTACCTCAAGGGACAATTTAGAGGAATATACCTAAATACAAGCGACTTTTATGCATTCCAGAAGTGGCCAGCATGTTTCGAAAAATGCCATAAACACCACTTATGACTGTGTTACCCCTTTATATAGAAGACAAATAACTCGAATTTATGATATGCCCCACATGACTTCAGGTACATAGGGGACCAAAAATGACAAAAACCTTAAAGAAAACTGGTCCAATATGGAACTTGTGAGACATGGTGGCAGGTCTTAGAATATAAAATCCAAAGTTGGCTATGCAAATCATATCCGTTACAGCTTATGATGCAACATATCCAACTACTTATTATGGGTTGTAGCTCTGATTGTGTCAAGTTTGTTGACATTAACCAAGTTCTGATATCAAATCTAACATGCTGCATATTGGACCAACCTCACAACAGTCCAAATCAATTACAAAGGATTTTCATATACACTTCTTCACTGGGAGAGAAGAGAAGAATCTGCACACCCTGAGAGAGGGAATTTTTTGTGCTTTAGCTGGTTGTATTCTCATGAGACATTCAACTGATATGCACCTTTAGCAGGCCACTGCACAATAGAATTTCTAATTCCTACCATAACAATGTCGGGATGAACTCAGTTGACGGTATGTTTTTATTTATGAAATGAAATTATTCAGAGTCAATCTCTCTTCTCTTTCTTCTCAACACCCAAACCTAAGCAGCTGCACTGACCCCCTCGAGCTGCCAAGCTTTCTTATAAAACCCAAACACCTAGAGATCTATTGCTGCTGACCTGCAAAATTGCCACCAGTTGCGACCATGTTTACCACCACCAGAAACACCAAACTTAGCCATTGATTTCCACCATGACTTTGGGGTTGTTAATGCTGCCATGGACTGGCTGCAAAAAGCTGGTTCAATTCTTTGGAAGATACCTCAAATATGAACTGCATATAATTCTGCCCATGTCGGTAAACTAATGGAGGTGGTAGATACTATGATTCGGAGAAAGATTCATATTCTATGTTTACAAGAGACAAAATGGGTTGGAGAAAAAGCAAAGGAGATAGAGGATACAGGTTTTAAATTATGGTACTCAGGTAAAGAAAAGGCTCGAAACGGAGTTGGTATTATTATAAATAAAGATTTAAAGGAGAGTGTAGTAGACATACAACGATATGGTAACCGAATCATGACGTTGAAATTAGTGTTAGGAGCAGAGGTTTTGAATATAGTTTGTGCTTACGCACTCCAAGTAGGACTAGAAGATAGTATAAAGACAGTTTTTTTTGAAGAGTTAGATAAGGTGTTTCAAAAGATTCCACAAAGGGAGATGATTTGTTTAGGAGGAGATTTAAATGAACATGTCGGTAAAGAGGCATTAGGATATCAAGAGATTCATGAAAACTTTGGTTTTGGGGATATAAACGAGGAAGGTAGGGAGATTTTAAATTTTGCTATGGCATTTGATCTCTTTATAGTCAATACAATCTTCAAAAAACGAGATGAACATTTAATTACTTATAAGAGTAGCTTATCACAAACACAAATTGATTACTTTATTTGTAGAAAAAAAGATAGAGCGTGTTGTAAAGATTGTAAGGTAATTCCAGGAGAAAGCTTAACCACCCAACATCGACTTTTAGTTATGGATTTACAAATAAAAAAATGGACAAAGAAGAAGAGAGTGCATCGAGCTATTCGGACTAAATGGTGGAACCTCAAAAGCGAGAAAGAAGATATATTTAAACAAAAAGTCCTTCAAGGAGATGTTTGGAATTATGTTGGCACACCCTGTGATATGTGGAACAATATGGCTATACATATTAGGAAAGTGGCGAAAGATGTGTTAGGGGTATCTCAGGGAGGTGTACCGGCACAAAAAGAAGCTTGGTGGTGGAGTGAAGTAGTGCAAAATAAAATCAAGGCAAAGAGAGCATGTTACAAATTACATTATGCCAAGAAAACTAGTGAAACTTTAGAAGCTTATAAGAAAGCAAAGAAGGAAGCGAAAAAGACCGTTAGTGAAGCAAAAACTAAGATTTGAGAGGACTTATATAAAAAAACTCAACTCAAAAGAGGGTGAAAGAGATATTTTTAGGATAGCTAGGGCTAGAGATAAGAAAACTAAAGATCTTAATTATGTTAGATGCATAAAAGACGATGATGAAAAAATTCTAGTGGCAAATGATGATATAAGAAATAGATGAAAAAACTATTTTTATAATCTTTTTAATGAAAATAAAGATGTTAGTATTAGTTTAGGAGATTTAGCCAAGTCAAAAAAGTATATAAACCATAATTTCTACCGACGTATTCAAAAGAATGAAGTCAAAGAGGCTCTTAAACATATGAAGGGTGGTAAATCGGTAGGACCATATAATATTCCTATAGAAGTTTAGAAAATACTAGGAGAAATAAGAATCACTTGGCTCACAAGACTATTTAATGAAATATGGAAAAACCAAAAGATGCCTGAGGAATAGAGAGCAAGTACACTTATACCCATATATAAGAACAAGGGAGACATTCAAAATTATGCGAATTATCGAGGTATCAAATTAATGAGTCATACTATGAAATTATGGGAAAGAATTATCGAACGTAGGTTAAGACAATTATCAAGTACAACAAAGAACCAATTTGGATTCATGCCAGGCAGATCTACTATTGAAGCGATACACCTTTTGAGACATCTTATAGAACATTTTAGAGCAAAAAAGAAAGACCTTCACATGATATTTATTAATCTAGAAAAAGCTTATGATAGGGTACCGAGGGAGGTTCTTTGGAGAACTTTGGAAAAAAGAGGTATCTCATTGACATATATTAACCTTATAAGAGACATTTATGATGGTGCAAAAACATGTGTGAGGACTCATGAAGGAACGATAGACTTCTTTGAAGTTAATATTGGGTTACATCAAGGATCAACTTTAAGTCCATACTTATTTATAATGGTGATGGATGAGTTAACAAAACATATTCAAGATGAAGTACCTTGGTGTATGTTATTTGCAGATGACATTATATTAGTGGAGGAGTCTAAGGAAAAAGTTAATAGAAAATTGGAACTATGGAGAGAAACATTAGAAAGCAAAGGCCTCCGACTTAGTAGAACAAAGACAGAATATATGGAATGTAAGTTTGATCATTTGGTTACTTCAGAGGACATGGAAATTAAAATTGGCACACATTGCATTCCCCAAAAGGAAAGTTTTAAATACCTAGGGTCAATTTTTCAGAGTGATGGAAGAATTGATGGAGATGTTACACATAGAATTAATGCTGGTTGGTTAAAATGGAGAGGAGCATAAGGTATTCTTTGTGATAAGAAGATACCATTAAAGTTAAAAGGTAAATATTATAGAGCAGCAATTAGGCCTGCCATGTTTTATGGTTATGAGTGTTGGGCAGTTAATCATCAACATGTACAAAAGATGTCTGTGACAGAAATGAAGATGTTGAGATGGATGAGTGGTCATACAAGAAAAGACCGTATACATAATGAGGTTATTAGAAACAAATTAGGAGTGGCACCAACAGAGGATAAAATGAGAGGACCTTGTTTAAGATGGTTTGGACATATAGAAAGAAGATCAAAAGAAGAACCTGTAAGAAGGTTAGAAAACTAAATTTGGAAAGTATTAAAAGAGGTAGAGGACGACCACAAAAGTGTTGGAAAGAAACAATAAAGAATGATCTAGCTTATTGGGAGTTAACTGCTAACATGGCACACGATAGGGATCTGTGGAAACAAAGAATCCATGTAGCCGACCCCGTCTAGCATGAGAAAAGGCTTAGTTGTTGTTGTTGTTGTTGTATAATTCTGCCCATGATCAGCTTTGAAATTCGACTTTTATCAATCAAATCCAACATTTCTATGGGTGCTTTTGAAGCCGGATTACATCATTACTTCACAGTCTATTGAACAACTGTTAATCTACTAGTGAATAATAACTTTATCAAAGTTTTCCCTTCTGTTTTATGAGATATTATGAATTATCTAAAAATGCATACAATTTACACATAGATTTTTGTGTCCATGCAACATTTTTGAAATCATCATGTCTCATACACGCATGCAGCCCATGTCTTGCACCTGCAACCACATTGTGGTGGCATGGTAAGACATGAATGAACACCTGTATACAATAATTATACATAAAACCAGGCTAAACACATGGAAAATGTCAAACAAATTCATCTAATGAGCCGAATAGTTTCCAAGATAATGGCTCATATTATGTTGATTGCAGCAGATTGAAGAATACTTTAGGTAGATCTGCGTACTTCTGTCTTTCTTTCTTTCTTAATGTTAGATGGTGAATTCGTCACATCGATGATCTATGCAATGAATCACAAGGACAATTCTGCAAATATGGAGATATATTGATGGATTTCTATAATAGATACTATATAGCATGAACAATTATGAAACAAGGACATACATACTCGTGCTGTATATTAACTGGTACTCCTCTATGCTTTCTTTTTTATTTGAACACTATTACGGTGCTATTCTAGACAAGATAAATAAACAAAGTTGCAACATCACATAGTCCTCAAATAGTAGTAACTAAGACCGTGTGTTTATGTCATCTGCTATAAATGCCTAATCCTATTCCTTTACTACACATCACACTGAAATCTAGATGATCAATTTTTTCCGCTTCTGAAGCATTAGACTGATGCTGAATTAACAATAGCAAAGCAAGTCATAGATACCACCACTAGTCTGCAACCAATCTAAAGTCTAAGCCTTTTAATTGAATTCATGACCGCGTTTGATAAAGTATATCAAGGCATCTCTTAGTGTTGGTCCTAGTTAAGTGCATTTTGATGGTAGATATCAGTGTTATCCGTATCGCACTATATCACATATCGTATCGTGGATATAGGGTAACATATTGTGTCACGTAACTTGTCAGGTTGTATCATGCGATACAACCCGTATCTCCTGTATTATACGATATGGGCGATACGCCCACTCTAAAATAGAAAATATCACAATAAATGCTACACGAAATAGCTCAAAGAAAAAAAATCAACTTCAATAGCTCTTAAAAGATCGGATAGTGGTGGAAAAAGTGAAATATCAGAAAACCTAAAACTTACCTTTTCTCCTCTTTCACGAACTTTAACCAAAGGAGACATAAACGGTGTTGAGCTCCCACTGCTACGTTGTCCTTCCCTATCTAGGGGAGAATTTGAGCACGGACCAACCCAAAGGAAACGCGAGATACTGCGGACAATGACTGCCCGTGGGGGGCATGACGAAGAGAGGAAGGAAGACTCATGTCAGGCATATCTACTATTGAAGTGATTCACTTTTTGAGACGTCTTATAAAACATTTTAGAGCAAAAAAGAAAGACTTTCATATGATATTATTGATCTCGAAAAGGCTTACGATAGGATACCAAGGTATGTTCTTTGGAGAACCTTGGAAAAAAGAGGTATCTCATTGACATACATAAACCTTATTAGAGACATGTATGATGGTGCAAAAACATGTATAAGGACTTATGAAAGAATGACAAACTTCTTTGAAGTTAATATTGGGTTACATCAAGGATCGACTTTAAATCCATACTTATTTATAATGGTGATTGATGAGTTAACAAAACATATTCAAGATGAAGTCCCTTAGTGTATGTTATTTGCAGATGACATTGTGTTAGTAGAGGAGTCTAAGGAAAAAGTTAATAGAAAAATTGAAACTATGGAGAGAAACATTAGAAAGTAAAGGTTTCCGACTTAATAGAACAAAGACATAATATATGAAATGTAAGTTTGATCATTTGGTTACTTTAGAGGACAGAGAAATTAAAATTGGCATACATTGCATCCCAAAAAAAAAGTTTTAAATAACTAGGATCAATTTTTCAAAATGATGAAAAAATTGATGGAGATGTTATGCATAGAATTAATGCCGACTGGTTAAAATGAAGAGGGACATTGGTTATTATGTGTAATAAGAATATATCATTAAAGTTAAAAGGTAAATATTATAGAGGAGCAATTAGACATGTTATGTTTTATGGCTCTTAGTGTTGGGAAGTTAATCATCACATATACAAAAGATGTTCATAGCATAACTTAAGATGTTACATGGATGAGGGGTCATACTATACACAGTGTTATCCGTATCGCACCGTATCGTATGATACAGTGCGATACGGATCGTATTGTGTACACTACCCCGTATCGTAAAACAGTGAGTATCGCACCATATCGTGCGATACGGGCGATATGCCCAAATTTTCTTTTTTAATTTTTTTTTTAAAAACATTCAAAAGAAAATTCAAAATTTTTTTGAAGGTTTCTGGCCTCTCTTTGCCTCTCTTCACTTCTCTCTAAGACATCCTTCGACTACTTTAAAAATTTAGTGAAAAATCTTAATGAAAAGTAATAATATTCATGAAGAAATACACGATATGCCCGTATATGAAGAAATATTCATCATGTAATGCATGTACCAACCAAATTTATGTATCAAATATGAATAATCGCCTATTTGTTGATAGTATTCAAACTGTTGCCAAATAGGTTTGCTGGAAAAGCTTAACTAACCAAATACAAATTCTTCAATATCAGTATACATGTAATTTTAAAATTTGTAAAAATTTATGAAAGATAATATTATTATATTAATGTCTACACTATAAACTCTTAGGAATTCTACTCTCAATCAACCGCATTTAATCAGATTGTCATAATAAAGGAAAAAGTTTGAAGATCGGTTTTTCATCAAACCACACAGGTTGCTCCGTCACTGTCTGATGTTTGGAATGGACTGGCAAGGCCCGAGTTAGTTTAAGGTGATAACGAAATTGACCCATGGGTCTTGTATTACATCAAAAGACTACCGATCAATAGAATATTAGTACTTTTCATGAAGATTTTTCACTAGATTTTTAAAGCAGTCGAAGGATGCCTTAGAGAGAAGTTAAGAGAGGCCAGAAACCTTCCAAAAAAAAAATTTGGGCGTATCGCCCGTATTGTGGAGCCCAGCGATACCCGATACGATACGCATCAGAAAACACTGAGTATACATAATGAGGTTAGTAGAAACAAATTAGGAGTGGCACTAAGAAAAGATAAAATGAGAGAATATCATTTAAGATAGTTTGGACATATAGAAAAGAGATCAAAAGAAGAGCATGTAAGAAGGTATGAAAAATTAGATTTTAAAAGTATTAAAAGTGGTAGAGGACGACCACAAAAGAGTTGGAAAGAAACAATAAAAAATGATCTAGTTTATGCTGAGTTAATTGCTAACATGACACATGATAGGGCTATGTGGAAACAAAGAATCCATGTAGCTGACCCCGTCTAGTATGGGAAAAGGCTTAATTGTTGTTGTTGTATATGAAACATAACAGGATCGACATCTAGCTTTCTCAATCTGAAACTACAAAAGGGCAATACAGTGACATAAAAGTTGTTGGAATTCATCTTCTTTATGGGGATAAAATTAGAAAAATTAATAGGATTACTTTTTCATGCATTACACGAGAGTTAGAAACTTAGAATCACTACTTCATGTTGGTGGGAGAGGCCATATTTGGTATTCAAGGAACCAGCAGTAAAGGAGCATTGTTCATCTAGCATACGACTAAATACAAATAACATAGTACAACCTACAACATGCATGTGTAACATATAAAAGAAACACCTACCTAACATTTTGCAAGAATATTAATAATTTTGAGTTAACTGCTAACATGGCACACGATAGGGATCTGTGGAAACAAAGAATCCATGTAGCTGACCCCGTCTAGTATGGGAAAATGCGTAGTTGTTGTTGTTGATTAATAATTTGATATTTAGAACCTTCCGTTTCCACCTCCATACTTGGCAAAAGAGAGGAGAAACAATAAAGATTCCAAGGACGTAAGACACCTTAACTATAAGGAGAGGCAATTGCCTGTGTCATCCAGTTTGCAACATCTGCATTTATGACAATTGAATATCATGCAGAAGTTTTCACTCATCTTCAACAAGGTTAATTAACCAATTTCACCATTGACTCAGCACTGGAATGAGAACCAACTCAGGCAACTAACAAACACAGACAGCTGCAATGGAACGGTAGAGCTACGGCATCCAGCTAGGTACCTGCTTCATTCATGCCTGCACTACAAGGCACAAAGAGAGTGACCAACATGGGTCCTCAAGAACTCAAAATGTCATCCTGTGAAATGGTGCACCACAAAACAAATAGAAAAGCCATGTTCATATCCACAACTATAAAGCTTAAGCATTAAACTTACATCAAACATCAGTGGATCTCAGGAGTCTTGACAAAAATAACAACAGATTGCTCGATTCAAAATCAAGGCTGACACATCTATAATTCACTTATCATGTGAAACTTGCGAACATGGATGATTGACCTTTAAGCAAACTACTTCAATGAGTCACACCAACAAGAAGCCAATAGCACCATCAAGAAAGACACAAACAGAAAAGAGATAATGATCAAACGTGAATCAAAATGTTTCTATATTAATATCTGAATCAAAAGAGAAAAACAGTAGCCCACATTACAACCCTTTGGATGCACTATCCAGCAGAGGATGAACACCATAACATATTAAAATTACCTATCGTTCTTGTCGAACCCGAATCTAGCACCAAAGTAAAATGCAACAGCAAGCAACCACGCATCACTGTGCACAGCGACAAGAGATAACCAGTCCTTCTCTTGCATTCCATCCCTAGCGAAGTTGATGCCCAGTGCAGGTTCTGGGAGCTCAGGTGGTACCTCCTCAGCAGGTAAAGCAACTTTCCACGTCTCATTAGGGAATCCATATAGGCACAGGTTTTCCTTCTCTGAATATCAACACGTTCTTCCAAATTCAATAAAGTGAAGCTTGTGCAATTACTTGTAGCAAGAACTAGAATCAGGAAAATTAATTATTAGTAACTATTGTTAGTAAATTACTTCAACACTATTACTCCTGTTACTGTCATTGACATCACCATCTATCGCTACTTACAATTTCTTTTTGAGAGACCAGTACTCTTAAAATATAAATATCCAAGTGTTTTCCTCACAGGTTTCGTTTTTTTAAAAAGAGAAAGTATAAGATGAAATGCGTTTTCAGCATACAATAAATAAAATGCCTAACTATTTTCATGAGCATTCCAACTTTTCATAAATTAATTATTTCTAGTGAAATAATTGATCAACAAATGCAGGAAGTTCTCTTACAAGAATGTCATAACCTTCACGACCGTAGAGGTAATTCAAATCCTAATTAGTTTCTAATAAATAATATTGAAAATTATACAGCAAAAAGAAAAGGACAGGAAAACACCACCGAGCCAAACAACAACGCCAGTTATTTTCTTTCATAATTACCAACTTCTAGTGTCGGAGAGCAATTCTTATGGACAAAACAGAAAGCAGAATAGACTCCAAAAATCTTCAAATGTGATTTGCGAAAGAGAACAAGCACGCAAACATGCAAAACTTCAGGAACAAGACCTCTACTGGCAGAATTGCTCCAAAAAACGAAGCAGGCACTTTTCGTTTCTCGAAAAAGATATCCGCAAAGCGCGCTAAAGCTACAGAGAGAAAATCCAAGCAAGAAACTGTAGTATGCACAAGATGGAGAGTCTTGATGACCCCAACGAGAACAGAAGGAAACACAACCAATATAACAGAAAGAAAGCATAACCCGAACCTGGATCACACTGCTGGTAGAAAGCCTCCGCCTCTGCAGAAAGAACACGAGAAGAACACGAAGAGAAACCCAGTCATGTAAAACCGAAAAGAAACACAACTTAACCAAAGAAAACAAAACAGAGAGAGAGAGAGAGAGAGAGAGAGAGAGAGAGAGACCAGTGGTAAGGGCCTTGATCATGGCGTTTCTCCGGTTCTTAAAATCCCGGAAAACCTCTTCTACTGTCCTCGGACTGTACGGCGTGGCCTCCATCCGCCCCTTTTCCGCTTCAAGAAAGTCAGAAAATCGTCGGAAAACGAGAGAGAGAGAGAGAGACCGTGTTGGCTGGATATTGCGTAGGCGAGAGCGAAGAATTTCCTTTTCTTTTCCCTCTTTTTTATATTTTTATGACAATTATTTTGTACGCCGGATTTTATTGTTCGTGATGTTGATCGCAACTAATTATATTTCATAAATTAAAAAGTCCGTTTTGCTTGGACGGGTCTCTCTCTCTTTCTTCGCCCAATTTAAATCTGAACAGAATCGATTCAAATCTGAGTCAGATCCGACCCTAACTATTTAGGTGGAGACAATATTTTCCAGTTGAGACGAGACAAATAACTGACCGGATTTGAATTTGATTCGGATACCACCCAAACTATTTGGTGGACACAAGGTATCAAAAGGCTCACCAACAGATATCACTGTGACTTGGATTCGGTCAAATTGAAGTAGGCCCAACCTTTTCTCATCGATGGATGTGAAGTCTTGGGAAAGATAGTATCAATTGGTTTACATCATTATTTTATGTTATTTAGATGATTGATCAACAAAAGATGAAGTACAATGATACCCATTTATAACAATAAAAGAAATAATCAAAATTGTTCAAATTATTAAAACATGAAGTTAATAAGTTCTATAATGAGAATATGTAAAAGATTATGGAAAGATGGCTAAAATAAGCATATAATACAACATAAAATCAATTTGGATTCATATCTAAAAGATTTACTATTAAGGCTATTTACTTGTGAGATGTTTAATGGAAGACTTAAGAACAAAGGAAAAAAACTTGCACATGATACTTATTGATTTAGAAAAGACCTATCTTAAGATGTCAAGAGATGTTATTTGGAGAAGAAAGACAACACCTTATATAGGTAATTTTATAAAAGACATGTATAATGGTGGATAAACATATGTTAAGACTTATTAAGGGATTACTGATTTTTTCCAAGTTAATACTAAATTACATCAGTTATAAATAAGTTAATTAAATGTATTTAAGGCGAAGTACGTTAGTGTGTGAAATATATTGTATTGGTGGATGAGGCAAATGAAAGGGTTAACAAGAAACTTGAATTGTGAAGAAAAATGTTGGAAACAACGGGGTTTCAGCTTAGTAAAACAAAGACACAATATAAAAAGTGTGAGTTTGGTAATTTCATTGTAACAAATAATATAAGGTTAAAATTGGTATATATTACATTTCTCAAAAAGATAAATCAACTAAAATAGAGAAATAGGATCAGTCTTTTAAAGATGGAAAAATGAATGAAAATGTTATACATAAAATAAAGACAAATTTGCTAAAATAGAGAACTACTTGAAGTGTTTTATATGTAACAATATATCACTAAATTTAAAAAGTAAATATTATAAAGCAATAATAAGATCAGCAATGTCTTAAATTTTGAACAGTCAAACAAATCATGTACAAGAGATGTCTACAGCACAATGAAAATGTTAAGGTGGATGTAAAACTATACCAAAAAAGACATTTGACTCCATGGTCTAAATTCTCTAACAATTGAGTGTCAATATGCTTTTAAATTGAGGTGCTATTTTTTGTTTAATAAACAATAGAGTCCATAAAATAGATTGTGATGTCTAATGTTTTCTCCTATAGTTAGGAGTTAAGAGGCTTCTAAGAATGGTGTGACATCTATGAAAACAGCTTTGTGACCTACTTGTCGATGTGGCTTGAACTTGTATTCATATCAAAGCGACTACACTCAAGATGCCTGTGGTTTGGACACAAAATGGACACGAAAATTAGAGAGCTCTGTGAAAAGGTAAGCATATATATATATATACACACACAACCATATTATAAAATTAGCTTTGTCACGACAATACTTTAAAAATCATACAATACGAAATATAATTGTTTTAGAAATCATTTATTTTGGAATTAAAATAGGTTGACAAAATAATTTCGATCTAAAAATTTTGATAACAAGTGCAAAACAAGAAAAATTCACTTTAGTAACATGCGGTTTGCAAAATTATCACTTTACCCCAGCTTAGAGGCAAATAATTATTCCACATGATATGCTTACATGGTGTTGATAAAGAGCTATGTCAAAGTTCATTTTGACCTTTTGTGATGGCATGGCATGGCATGGCATGTGGTGCATGTACATTAACGTAGCACTACTTGAGCGCTCATAAACACATGATACTAAAGTGAAGTTGTCAACTATATAATATTACTACATGCTCAAAGATAAACGGGAAATTCAACAGTGACTTCAAAATTATGTGACAAAAGTTTTGCCGAATTTCATATTTATACATACTTTTGGATTGTAAAATAGGATGATTTGAGCATGTAGATCCACATTTGATGATTTAATTAGTTTGGTTGACACTTATTTCTAACATAAACACACCCATGCACATGCACACACATACTCTCTCTCTCAGCTAAATGACCTTATATGAGCCGAGTGAAATTGACACACAATATTCATGTTCAGCACATATACTAAGAGCCTGCTTATGGTTGGTTCAAGTACATCATAAAGAAATGTGAAAAACCATGGCACAAGTCGAACCATTCTGAACCAAGGCAGCCTGGTTCTTTTGCCCACTCTCATTAGAACCGGGACTCTAAGCCAAAGGGTTAAACATGCCGGGTTCCAAGTAAACCGGAACAGGCTGTTTCAAACTGTCGGTTCCATGTGAGTTTGGAACCACCCAAAACCAGTAATTTTATTTAAAAATAAATTTTATTAAAAAAACTACCGTTACCGGTGGTTTGGAACCACCAGTTCTGGTTTGGATCCGATTCTGGTTTTGTAAATGGTGAAAAATGGAACCGGATTATGTGAGTCCCGGTTCCGCGTTATTGAACTTCTATCCAAAAAACAATAATTGAGTAGCCTTGTTAATATTGACATGTCTGAAATGTATCATGTTTTCCCCTCGTAAGCAACAGTTTGAAGCGATGGTATAATGAGGATGTATTTTGAACATCTGAAGATGCGAAGCAGGTGAATCCTGGTACAAACCTTTACTTTTTAAGACCAGGAACAATTCCGGCAGTTCAAACCGCCGGACTATATCGGAAAATAATCCTGTGGAGATTTTTGTGACAACAACATCAATACCAGTTTTTCAATTTAGGATCTTTTTCTCTCTATAAGAGGTGGATTACAATAATACATTGACATACAAAGTGATTATCCAATGACTTGAATAATTTTGGGTTAGCGACCAATTTATTTTAGTTGTTTTGTGGTTATTTCATATGGTAAAATCAAATTCTTACTGCAATCAAATCAAGTACTCATCAGATTTGAAGCCATATACAATCTTTTCCTTATATGTACAAGATATCTAATCCAACTGCATGAAATAAAAAAGCAAATCATATGAAATAACCTTTTAGGATGCCTTATGTTGGTGCAGTCGCAATAAATATCAATTTCGGCTGCTTCTATAACAGATGAATATATAGAATATATCTTATTCCAATTGTTGTTTCTACGTATAGATAATCATAATTATGTTTCTGACAATCAGAATATAATTTTCAAAAGTCTGAACGACGACGGTCGGAACTGAGTCCTATTATAAAAGTGATTTGATGTTTCAAGATAATTTGCATGAGTTGACTCAGAAGATTTTTTTATCATGAAACGGTTCGATTGGAGGGTCATGCATGTGTAATGGGAGAGCGCAGTTTTAACTTTTCATTAACGAAAAGATCTATTGCCATGGCAAACTTTTGATGTATATCATTGAATGTATAAGAATTTCATTGTCCAAGCCAAACCATTCATGAATTCTTAGATATCAGGGTTTTGATTTTTTTCCTTAATGTAACTTTGCATTTAAACCATACCAATATCGCAATCGCTTTTCTACATGTTCCCAAGCAGAAATCATCAAAAAGGAAGGGAAAACGGCAAAAAGAAAAAGAGAACAGTAGACCATGGCTGCTTAATTTTGAAGATATAAAGATCCGACTCGTTCAGTGTCTAAAGCAATCTCAGTTCATGGTAGCCTTCATGGAAGATATTTATTTGAGAAAAAGAACACCAAAAGACAGAAAGGAAAGATGAGAAGATCTTATAGTAGATAGAAGAGAAGAACACAAAAAGACGAAAAAGGGAATATGAGAATTTCATAACAGTTAAGTTTTGATGATTGGCAGTTAAATTTTGCATGTATACATATATATATATATATATATATATATATATATATATATATATATACATACACTTTGGCACTCGTAGCGGTTAGTTCACTTTGCATGACTGTCGACTAGAAAGATCCAGGTAGTGAGTTTGATTCCTTGGGCATGCTTTCCTGGTAAGACCTTCACAACTAAACATGCCTATGCAAGAAACTAAGATACAACGACACTTTAGGGTGGGTTTGATTCTAGTGCCAAGGAAAATAGACATTGATTTTTGTTGCTTGTAGTTCCAAATTTAATTGTACATCAAACGGAGAACCTATCATTGTGGAACTATAGTTCTTCAATTTATTCGAGTAAAAAACTTCTCACAAAATCTCAATCTCTTTTTTATCTTGTGTTGCTACTCCACCTCACAAGAAAAATACAAGCTTCAATCTTCAGTTGTTAATCAAATACAAAATCATCAGTATGAAGAACTATGATAGAACCTATCATTGTGGAACTATAGTTCTTCAATTTATTTGAGTAAAAAACTTCAAACAAAAATTTAAGTTCTTCTTTCTCTTTTGTGTAACTACTCCACCTCATAAGAAAAACATAAGCTTCATCTTCACTCATAAATAAAATACAAAATCATGATTATGAAGGACTATGATAAAACCAATAATTGTGGAACTATAGTTCTTCAATTTATTTGAGTAAAAAACTTCTAACAAAAGCTCAAACTCTTCCTTCTCTTTTGTATATCTACTCCGCCTCATAAGAAAAACACAAGCTTCATCTTCACTCATAAAATGAAAGAAAACAACCTTGAATTTGGTTTGATTTGTAGGAGTCATAGGTTGTAAGAATTTGAGCAAAGAGACATGTGCTTTCACTGTGCCGTCATCTGGCAACCGTTGTATACTTGAGAAGTGCAGGATGAACGATAAGGAGGCTAAGTATGTGTGACGATTATCAGAGATCAAGGTAAGGGGAGGTTCAAGGGACTGAATCGGGAGTGATAAGTGTATCAATGGCTGTGGTGTGGACAGGGACACCCTCGGTATATCCTTGAACTCAATTCTTGAGTCCCAATTTTTGCACAAGCTTTGCTCCCCATAGTGCTACGTACAGTAGATGCCCAAACGTTGTGGACCTCTACTCAAATCTTGCAGTCGGCGAAGGTATTGTATTCTCTCTCTCTTTCTCTCTCTCTCTCTATATATACATGTATGTGTATGTATACATAGATATGTTCAAACATGTGTTGCCCAAGATTCTCTAATTTTCTTTAAAATTCTATAGAGAAGCCATGGTGTTAACATATTGATTTGTCTGAGGGAGTTCTTATAGAATCATGCTCGCATACTTCTTTCTAAGTAGATTATGGAGCCAGAATTCATGGTGCGAGTTGGATGTCTGTCTTAGTGTATGTTTAGTTGTTTGGTGATATCAAGTGTTTACATATTTGTTCATCATTTATGTATCACATGCTTTTCCACTTGGAGGTTTATGGGGAGAAGCAATGTCCACAATCATGTATTTATTAAACAATTTCTTTTAAGATTGTATTCATTATGCCATATGAGTTGTAGTTTGATAGAAAAACAAACCTTGAACACATATGAAAGGAGGGCTCTATAGCATTTTCGATGAGTCTAGAGATAATTAGATAATAAACCTTTAAGATGCATCTTTATTGGATACCTGAAGGGTTAAATGATATTGATTTTTTCACAAGAACTTTGGCTTGATAGAAAGTAATAATGTTGAGTTCTTAAAAGACTCTAATAATGATATTCTTATAGATAATGATGATAATGTCAATGATTTTCTAACTTTAAGAATCATTTGAACTCATAGGTACAAAGGTCAATGATCTTTTCTTAAAAACTGAAAAATTAAGTGGTTATAAAAGACCATGAGTTTTTCTATTTTATTTAAAGGATTATCATAATTACTTAGTTGAGGAGATTACTCAATAGATTTAGATGAGATATATGAGTTCATCTTAATCACAAGAATAGATAAAGACAATAAATGAAGAAATTAAATTCATTAATAAACCATGAGAATTTATAATTTTGTTTAAGGAAAGAAAAGCAATTGGTTTCAAATGGGTACTAAAAAATACAAATTGATGGGTCAATAGATAAATTTAAAGCGAGGTTAATTGCAAAAGATTTTTTGCAAAAAGAGGGTGTAGATTATATTGATATATGTTCTCCTATTGTGAAATTTATATTCATAACAATTCTAGCTATTACATAATGTACATTGTTAGATGTAAAAACTGCATAATGATGGCCTAAAAAATATTATTAACATAAAACAACCAAAGGGTTATATAATAAAAGGTCATAATGACATAGTACATAGGTTGAAGTTCTTATATGGCCCGAAACAATCACTTTACTAATGATATTTTACTTTTGAAAAATGCTATTGCAAACTTAGATTTATAGCTAATCAACTTGATTATCATATTTATGTTTGGAATAGTGGGAGCCACTTTGTCATCTTATCATTGCATATAGATGATACGTTTTATTGACTGAAGATGATAATGATATGATTGTTAAAACTAAATAATGATTGAATTTAAAGTTCTAAATGAAGGATATAAAAGAAGCATGATGCATCTTGGGTATAAAGATCACTCGTGTTAGAGAAATTTTGCATGAAAAGTCTTTCCAGTTACATCGAAAGAGATCACTTAAGCATTTTGAAGGACCAAATGACAATAAGAAAAACAAAATAAGTTTGTTATTATCCATATGCAAATTAGAGTTCATATGAAATACATTATATATATATATATATATATATATATATATATATACACACACATGACATAGTAGGAGATGATAACTTTTGTAGATTAATGGCATCATACATAACAGTCATACAATAAGAAAGGAGGACCCCTTATGTATTGCATGAACTGCTTATGATTATAAAACAATTTTGGAACTAAAACAATTTTAGAGAACATAGCAGTTTCTATTTATAAAATAAAACTGAAAAGACAAAGAGTCTTTTCTCCTTACTATAACAAACATCCAACAAAGACAAAGAAAATAAACTATACGAGAGTTTATACAAAATACAACAATAACAACAACAACTAAGCCTTTTTCCATACAAAATACACAAAAAAGTATCTATTAAATCTCTCTCTCTCTCTCTCTTGTAACATCTCTTCAAAAAAAATGTCTTAGAAGAAGGGGTGTCAGGTGATTCAAAGTCTACCTACTCCTGCTGCACAAAAGAAAAAGAAACAACAAATTGTTGGAATTAACCTAAAAATATTGATAGATATGTAGAAACAAAACCAAGATAACTTGGAGCAAAAGGATAAAAAAATTATACCTCATGTTTCTCATGACAAAATACTCTACTGGATGCAAATTAAACTATGATGGGTCGGGTAGTGCTTTACGGGTTTGGTATGTCCACCCGTTTGCATGAAAGAGAAATCAAATGCATTTACTTACACTTGGCATTGCTCCTCCATTGGAGTAAAAATACAAAGAACACACATAGCTACGAGAGAAAGTACTATAGGAACTAGTATCATGATGGTCAGATCGAGCTTGCAATATAACCACGTTAGTGGGACCGAGTCCTCGAAGAAATAGGCAAAAGTAAAGATACCAAGGAGGTATCCCGCTATAAACATGAAGCAAACTGCAAACATCATTGAAGCTCTCATAGAAGTAGCCATACTTCCTATCTTCGGTGTCGTCCATGATGTTCCATTAGCTTGATCTTTGACTGCTATAGCAACAAACATGCGTGCATAAGGTTAAACAGAGCTCCACGAGCCTTGACTCAGGCTTGAGGTTTGCTCATTCTACACCTCTAGCAGGTTTTGCACACATGGATGATGTTGGGACCTTATTTATGTGAGGTTCTAATAGAGAAGGCTTTTTAAGAAGGTAAATGCTAATTCCTTGGCAAAAGGAGATGAAGTCATATACATACATGACCAAAAGTATAGGTAACCAAAGTTTACATTTAATCACTACCGTATATCTGATAGGAATCCAAGATTACAGATTATTGGTTTTGATAACATGATCTAAACTTCTCAAGCTTTCCAGTTTGAGAAGTCATAAAAAGAGATATTAACTCAAATTGATATAGTATTTTATAAATATATAATAATTAGAAACAACTCTGTCCATGTAAGCGATCACCCTTACATTGCCGGTCCCAAGCCTGCATAAAGGAAGAGGGTTGTGTTAGGCTTCTGACAACCAATGTAAAATTTTGTCAAATTTTTATACTATTGATTATATAAATTATGAGCATTTATTTGGGGCATCCCCACCTAGCGACGTGTTGTAGAGCCCAAATGCAGTGATAAGTAAGCAAGAGCTACTACATTTTCGCTCGGATATAGTGAATCAATTGCAGAGAGGGTTCTCATATTATTGATGGGTATGGGTAAAGAAGTTAGTCCCACTATATTGCCGCTCCAATGTAGTGAATAATTTACAAAGAGGGTCTCTACATTTTCAATATGAACGAATGTGGGGGGGGTAAGGAAGCTAGTCTTAGATAATAAGATTCGTTTTGGTTCTTGGAATATCGAAACATTATCTAGTAAGCTAATGAAGATGGTAGATACTATGATTCGTAGAAAGATTCATATTCTATGTTTATAATAGACAAAATGGATTAGAGAAAAAGCAAAAGAGGTATAGGATACAAGTTTTAAATTATAATACCTAGGTAAAGAAAAAGCTCGAAGCGGAGTTGGTATTATCATAAATAAATATTTAAAAGATAGCGTAATAGACATACAACAATATGGTGACCGAATCATAACGTTGAAATTAGTGTTAGGAACAGAGGTTTTGAATATAGTTTTTGCTTACACACCCCAAGTAGGACTACAAGATAGTATAAAGATAACTTTTTGGAAAGAGTTAGATAAAGTGATTCAAAAGATTCCACAAAGGGAGATGATTTGTTTAGGAGGAGACTTAAATGGACATGTTGGTAAAGAGACGTTAGGATATCAAGGTATTCATAGAAACTTTGGTTTTGGTGATATAAATGAGGAAGGCAGGGAGATTTTAAATTTTTCTATGACATTTGATCTCTTTATAGTGAATACAATCTTCAAAAAATGAGATAAACATTTAATTACTTATAATAGTGACTTATCACAAACACAAATTGATTACTCTATTTGTAGAAAAAAAAGATAGAGCGTATTGTAAAGATTATGAGGTAATTCTAAGAGAAAGCTTAACCACCCAACATCGACTTTTAGTTATGGATTTACAAATTAAAAAATGGACAAAGAAGAAAAATGTGCATCGAACTATTTAGACTAAATAGTGGAACCTCAAAAGCGTGAAAGAAGATATATTTAAACAGAAAGTCTTTCAAGGAGATGATTGAAATTATGTTGGTGATATGTGGAACAATATGGCTATACATATTAGGAAAGTAGCAAAAGATATGTTAGGTGTATCTAAGGGAATTGTACTGACAAAAAAAAAGCTTGGTATGTTACAAATTACATTATGCTAATAAAACTAGTGAAACTTTAGAGGCTTATAAGAAAGCAAGGAAGGAAGCGAAAAAAGCCGTAAATAAAGCAAAAGTTAAAATTTGGGAGGATTTATATAAAAAACTCAACTCAAAGAGGGTAAAAGAGATATTTTATAATAGCTAGGGCTAGAGATAAGAAAATCAAAGATTCTAATCATGTTAGATGCATCAAGGACGAGGATGAAAATATTCTAGTGGAAAATGATGATATAAGAAATAGATGGAAAACTATTTTTATAAGCTTTTTAATGAAAATAAAGATGTTAGTATTAGCTTAGGAGAGTTAGCCAAATTAGAAAGGTATATAAAGTACAATTTCTACTCACGTATTAAAAAGAATAAAGTCAAGAAGGCTTTTAAATATATGAAAGGTGGTAAATTGGTAGGACAAAACAATATTCCTATATAAATTTGGAAAATACTAGGAGAAATAGGAATCACTTGACTTACAAGACTATTTAATGAAATATGGAGAAACCACAAGATGCTCGAGGAATAGAGTGCGAGTACACTTATACCCATATATATGAACAAGGGAGACATTCAGAATTGTGCGAATTATTGAGGTATCAAGTTAATGAACCATACTATGAAATTGTGGGAAAGAATTGTCGAACATAGGTTAAGACAAGTATCAAGTATAAGAGATAACCAATTTGGATTCATGCCAGGCAGATCTACTCTTGAAGCAATTCACCTTTTGAAACGTCTTATAGAATATTTTAGAGTAAAAAAGAAAGACCTTCACATGATATTTGTTGATGTAGAAAAAGCTTATGATAAGGTATGATGGAGGTTATTTGGAGAACTTTGGAAAAAAGAGGTATGCAATTGACATACATTAACCTTATAAGAGACATGTACAATAGTGCAGCAAAGGCCTCCGACTTAGTAGAACAAAGACATAATATATGGAATGTAAGTTTGATCATTTGGTTACCTTAGGGGACATAGAAATTAAAATTGACACACATTGTATCCCCAAAAGAAAAGTTTTAAATACCTAGGGTCAATTTTTCAGAGTGATGGAATAATTGATGGAGATGTTACGCATAGAATTAATATTGTTTGGTTAAAATGGAGAGGAGCATCAGGTATTCTTTGTAATAAGAAGATACCATTAAAGTTAAAAGGTAAATATTATAGAGCAGCAATTAGGCCTGCCATGTTTTTTTGTTCTGAGTGTTGGGCAGTTAATCATCACATGTACAAAAGATGTCTCTAACAGAAATGAAGA
This sequence comes from Brasenia schreberi, assembly GCA_036023115.1. Classification (NCBI taxonomy): domain Eukaryota; kingdom Viridiplantae; phylum Streptophyta; class Magnoliopsida; order Nymphaeales; family Cabombaceae; genus Brasenia; species Brasenia schreberi. The sequence continues at coordinate 7,461,305 of JAYKKT010000063.1, forward strand.
TATTGAGATGGATGAGTGGTCATACAAGGAAAGACCGTATACATAATGAGGTTATTAGAAACAAATTAGGAGTGACACAATAGAGGATAAAATGAGAGAATATCGTTTAAGATGGTTTGGACATATAGAAAGAAGATCAAAAGAAGAACCTTTAAGAAGGTATGAAAAATTGAATTTGGAAAGTATTAAAAGAGGTAGAGGACAACCACAAAAATGTTGAAAAGAAACAATAAAGAATGATCTAGCTTATTGTGAGTTAATTGCTAACAAGGCATACGATAGGGATATGTGGAAACAAAGAATCAATGTAGCTGACCCCGTATAGTATGGGAAAAGGCTTAGTTGTTATTGTTGTTGTGTGTAATAATTAGAAATTAAAACAACATTAAGAACAGGTTCATAGCTCAGTGACAAATTTTTTTCTCGTCCATTAGAAAAATGATATGTATTAGGTCTTTGGAGGTATATAGTCTCATTTTATGGAGTCTCCCTTCATCTTCAGATCCTTATTATAAAGCTTTACATGCGTTGGGACCGAGTTACATTTTGATTATTAAATAAAGTTTGTGATCTCAACTAGGAGAAGGCATTTGCCATCCGAAAATTTTTCACGCAAATGCATTTAATATCCGCTGTGATAGAGTTACATTTTGAGGAGAGCATTTGTTTCATCAAAGAAAAAGAAAAGAGAACATTCATATATATGAGCTGGTCCCTTTTAGCGGTCTAGTCCTCCTAGCTGGGCCAACAACCTTCATATATATATATATATATATATATATATATATATATATATATATATATATATATATATATATATATACGTGGAGAGAGAGAGAGAAAACATATACAATGGCTTTACATAGATGTGTGACCTAGAAGTGATTTTAATAAACATAGGTACAAAATATAGAACTTGATTGCACCAAAAGATTCAGACGCTGAATCAAACAGGGAACAAGGGCAGTGTATACAGAGCATCAGGCTTTCAAATTCACAGTCAAACACGCAGTCCATGACAAGCACATTATTGTTCTAGACGTCCGAAATCAGAAAGCATTGGGGGATCAACTTATAGCAGCCAAACTCTAGCCTGAGATTGCACGATAATCAACCCTCCTTTCGCCTTCTCCGTCGGAGGGAGAAATGGGTTGCCTGTTGGTCAAGCATAAAAGTTGTCTCAAGATCCATCCTTGATGTTTTCCACTGGATCGCCACTCTCTAATATTGGTGAAGGCCCAGTTTCTTCATTAGCTGCAAGCCCATGGATTCCACCAGGGATGCATAACAGTCATTTGTGAGCCATCATTGTCGAGGACAGAATCAGCGCTTTGACTAGCAGTAGAGCCTAAAGTCTCATTTCCCATTTCACCTTTCGAGTTTTCCTTCTTGCCCAAAGCCACCTCTAAAACCATTGCTGCAATCTGAAGCTGCGGTTGGGAGTCTAACGGCATCCATGAACAAGAAAGTGTAGTACCATTACCCTCATTATCAACTTTCTCAGGATGGGGAGGGCTCGCAAAATTCAAAGGGTGCACGCTACCATGTGTTTGATACCCCTGAGAGGGTGATCTCATCACCATGCCAGGAGCAAAAGTTTCCTCCGAAGCTTTATGAACATGTTGAGAGCAGTGCCTGCCTCGAAAATGATTGCTCCCCCTCCGTGACTGCAAAGGTTTCCCGAGGACGAGTAGAATCGAATAGAACAAACTCTGTTATGATGTAGGTATCTAGAGAACCAGTCTTTCTCGTTCTGGAGCTTAAATTACAGGAAATCTTCATTTGCCCAACAATTGGGGACCCCATATATCATTTTCAGGCAGCCATGCAAGTGAGATGGTGAGAAAGCTGATACTGGATACTGATCTGCTGAAAGAGCATGCACTTCTGATATATATATATATATATATATATATATATATATATATATATATATATATATATATATATATAGCATAATATATATAAATGTATGGTTTCTTCCATTACCTGTATATATAGCATAATAAATATTATGTAACTTAAGTTTAGTGATCTATGGTTTCACTAATTAACTTTATCACAATTGTACCTTAAAAATAACATTATCAACTTTATACCTTAAAAAGCAAGGAATAAATATGAGTTAGCAGAGGTTTTCTCTCTCCCCCTCTACATATATATACGCACACTCACACACACACACACACACACACACATATATATATATATATATATATACATATATATACATATACATATATATATACATACATATACATATACATATACATATACATATATATACATATACATATACATATATAATATATATATATATATATACATTATATATGTATATGTATATATATATATGTATATGTATATATATATATATACATATACATATACATATACATGTATATATACATGTATATGTATATGTATATGTATATATATATATATATATACATATACATATATATACATATATATATATATATACATATATATACATATATATATATATATACATATATATATATATACATATATACATATATATATACATATACATATACATATACATATACATATACATATATATATACATATATATATATATACATATACATATACATATACATATACATATATATATATATATATATATACATATATATATACATATACATATACATATATATACATATATATATATATATATATATATATATATATATATATATATATATATATATATATATATATATATATATATATATATATATATATATATATATACATATATATATATGTACAATCTTAGCTCATGGTCACGCTAGTTTGGCTAAAAGGCCAGTTTTTAGAAATCATCCTTCAATTTTCAGCCCAGCCCCTTATCTTTTCCATGCATTGGATGGTTATCCAACAATATGGCCCTTTTTTACAGCTCTATTTGATTTTGTGACTCAAAATTGGTATGCACTAATGGAATCCATGGGAATGACAGTAGTTAATCATCTCAAAGACTGTCATCGATTCCTTGGTTTCTACTAGTGTAGTGATGGTACCCAAATGGAATATAATGCATCATCACATAGAATATCATATAACTCGGTCTCACTGTACAATAGTTAGGCATATATGAATACTATTTAGGAAAAGAGAAAACTTAAATTTAGTGACCTATGGTTTCACTAATTGTCACCCTAATGACGTGTTTTTTTGTAACCTATGGTTTGTGCTGTTGTATTACTTAGTGCTAAACAACTAAAATTGTTTCATTTTCCCGAAGTGGCACACGTATATATCGTGCAAGCAGCCTTGACATTGTATATGTTAACATATTATAGCATTATAATTTGAATTCATTCGTATTTAAACTGTATTATTATAATTTGTATAATATGATCTTAATTAATATAATACTTATCCTAGTTATATCAATACAAGCCATGTTCGTTTTGGGTTGAGATTCATGTTGGGTCAAAATTACATAATATAATATTACAATATATAGCAATTTAGTATAATACTATATACAGAGAGTACAATTCGTTATAGAATGCTATCATGTAATATATGTATAAATATGTTATTATATAATTTAATAACATATAATAATATTATGGATATTCATGGAGAGGGGATCCCTCGCTTCTTGGGAACACAGTTGCGACTCTTCCTCTAATTGTTTCCAGAAAGTTACGTTCATCTTGGAGTAATAATAAAGGTATACTCAAGCTGTTCGAAGGTGTCATTTCAAGCCATCCAGTCCGTTACCAGCATCTCGGGTTGTAGATACGACAGCCATAAGAGTCGAACAATTATCGGTTATATCGGTAACGGTCTGGATAAGAATGCTTCAGACGAGAGAAGCTCAGTGGAATAACCGGGAAAGAGGGAGCGGGAAAGAGGGAGCACGCGCTGCTCTATAAATAGAGAGCAGCGCATACTCAACGATGATTGGAAAAATATTCAGCGAAAGAGAACTTTCCTTGGAAAACTCCACTGCGAGGAAACCATGAAAAATCAGAAACTCAACTGAAGGAAGACAACCTAAAGCTTGAAAGTAGCCGGAATCAGGCGTAATAAGCGAACAATATTAAGATCTTCGATCTATATTAGAGTACTGAGCTCTTCCAACAGAAAACAAGGAGAGAAACATTATAATTAGCCAAGAAGGTGAAGGAAGATCAAGAAAGTAAGAAGGAAGGTCAAGCAAATGTGCAATAACTCCACAGGTGTTATAAAAGTCTGTTCATAGTAAATAAATCTCATAAAGTTGTACGTTGGTTGATTGTGAAAAATCTAATATAACCTTTTTTCTTTATTTGGGATTGAGACCGAAGATGAAAAGGTGATCCGTCACATTGAGCGGAGTTGTCTTTAATACTACTATAGCCTTTTTCTCATACCAGATCTGATGGACTCTGAGAATTCTTTGTTTCCACAAAGTCCTAGAATCCATGATTATTCGACAAAGTTTTAATGCCCCTCTTCCTTTAGCTGGACTTCGGACTGGTAATAAGGGTGATCGCTTTTACATTGAACGGAATTGTGTTTAATAATAACAATAATATCATCCTTCATTACCATTGTTTTGTTATTGTTATTTAGTTGTTGTGAGGAAAGTGAACTCATGAGCAATGAACGAGTTGTTCGCTTACTTAATAATAAATGGTGATCAGAAGGAGATAGGCATACATCATGGACAGCAGCCCACAGCAATTCCAGCTGATCCTTTGAAACTGTCCTCACCTGTGAGATAGTGCGTCACGATCGTCAGACTTCTTACTTCTTACCTTTCCGGATAACCAAGAACTCGAACTTCTCACACTTAAACAACTACAATCCCAAAAATATTACAGTGGAAATCTCAAAAAGTGTTGGGTTTCCCTTCTCGTTCAAAAATCACGCCAAAAACAATCACAAAAGAAGGAAACGTCTGAGGCAGAAACTCCACAAGTATGCTTATGAGTTATTTTTAGCTAATTTTTCAGATATTATGCATCGTTATAACAAGATTCTTGCTATGTGTGTTTGTTGCTTATTGTTTGTTTTCTTTTTAGACTGTCTAATTATTATAATTGTCAAACACATAAAAATTAATTTTAGAATATGTGTGTCGGAATTGACAAAACCTAAAAAACTAAACGGTCTGAACTTCCAAACATGGAAGAGAAGAATCCCACTTACTCTAATACTTAAATGTGTTGAGTATGTTTTGAAGAAAACTGTGTCCGCTACCACCATACGCAACTGAGCAACAAATAGAAATATATAAAACATTTATCAAAGATGACACAATAGCAAGGACAATCATGTCAACATACATGGGGGATGACTTTATTAGGGTCTTCAAATAATACGATACCGCAAAAGAGCTATTTGATTCTATAACATCTAAGTATGACCCAACTGTCAAACTACATGTGTTGTTGTTACTACAAAGGTACAACTCCTTTAAAATGAGAGGAGATAACGTGATGTAAATCACATGTTTGTAATGGCTAGGGACCTAGCCATGACAAAGTCAGTCATCCCAGAACTGATGCAAATATCAACAATCCTAAACAGTCTACCTCTATCATGCAACATGGTCACTACTGCCCTTAGATTAGGGCCAAAGATTAGCCTTTATAAATTGTTCCTGAAACTAACAATATAGCAAGAACATATAAACAAAAATGAGAAAGAAAAATTGCTAGTGGTAGAAGATTAGATAGGGTATAACTCCAAACCCAACTAGAAGAAAAATAAACTAAACAAAAGGTTTGGCAAGAATAAAAAGAAGGCGATCAAAATTTTAAGAAACCGCAGGAAACCGCTTCTCGGGCTAAGTGTTTTAACTGTGGAAAGATGTGACACTAGAAGAGTGATTGCCGCAACAAGAAAGGTAGAGAAAACAACCTAAAGTGAGAACAATCAGAGAAGTAGGATATAATCTGTGTAATATCACAATATTTATACATGGACCGCCTGGTGACAGGTTGGTAGATAGACTCCGAAGCTATGAGAAACATCTTAAAGACCAAAGAAGGTACAATGGATCTGAAGGAATAAAAACCAGACGAACATCGAGTATATATGGGTAACAACACCTTCTCAGATGTTTTGGGTATTGGGTCCTTTAGAATCTTTTTACAATGCAAATCGATTGTATTAATTGTTGTATTAATTGTGACATCTATAAGTCATAATCTTGTCTCGATCTCTACCTCAGTAAAGAAAGGTTTTGAGGTCTGGTTTATTCTTGGCAAGGTGACTGTAGGGAAACATGGGAGAATATTATTATTTGGGAATTTGATGTAGAGCATGAACTGTTTAAGTTAAGTGATAATAAAGTTAGTAGTTCTTCTACTTATATTGAGTGTGCCTTTAATGTTGATGTGAATATGTAGCATAAACGCCTTGGCATATAAGTCTAGAAAAATTGAGGAAATTATCCAACTTTGACTTACTGCGTTAATTTGAGGAAAATACTTTGAAAAAGTGTGAAGCTTGTGTAGAAGGAAAAATGACAAAGAAAGTCTTTCCCAAAGAATCAAGGGCAACAACCCTATTGGAGGTCATTCACACGGATTTATGTGGTCTATTTAGAGTAAGGTCACATCGTGAAAAGGTTTATTTTATAAGTTTTATCGATGATTACTCTAGATATACGTATTTATATCTTTTGACACATAAATTTGAGGCACTAAAAGTTTTTAAAGAATATAAGGAAGAAGTGAAAAACCAATTAGGGCATTCAATTAAAGTCTTAAGATCAGATAGAAGCGGTGAATATACCTTTGCATAATTTCTTGTATTCTGTGAAGACTTTGGTATTGCAAAGCAAAATACAATACCGAGAACACCTCAACAAAATAGTGTAGCTAAAAGATATAACAAAATCTTGTTGAATATGACAAAGTCAATATTGATCGATGTCTCTCTACTAAGGATACTTTGTAGAGAAGTAGTAAGTACAACGATTTATATACTCAATAGAGTACCATGTAAAATTGTATTCACTATATCATATGAGATGTGGTTTTGAAGAAAACCCAAACTAGGTCATCTTAGGAGGTGGGATCTGTTGCACCTGTAAAGATTCTTGATCGGTCTAGAGATAAGCTAGACAATAGGTCCTTAAGAAGATACTAAGAATGACATCTTGGAAAATAATGATGAATGCATTGACGATTTAGTAGACCGATATCAATCATCATTTAAACCCATAGTAGATCTTCCTAAAACAACCGAAACCTTAAGTGGATATAAAAGGCTAAGGGTCACTCCGTCATACTTAAAGGATTATCACACTCATCTTAGAGAAGAAGTGTATAATTCTGTGAATTTAGATGAGTTGACTCATAACTTGATTTATCAGGGAGCTATGAACTCATCGAAGCAACAAATTAGGGCAAAGCCATGAATGAGGAAATTGAATCCATTCAGAAAAACAAGTATGAGAATTTGGTGATTTGCCAAAAGGAAGGAAAGTCATAGGTTGTAAATGAGTTATGAAAAAGAAATACAAAGGCTCAATAAATAAGTTTAAATCGAGTTTGGTTGTAAAGGTTTTTTCGTAAAAAGAGGGGATAAATTATGTTGAAACATATTCTCTAGTTGCGAAATTTGCATCCATAATAATAATCCTAGTAATATCTGCATATTATGATTTAAACTTACATCAATTAAATGTAAAGACTACATTTCTAAATAGAGATTTAGATGAAATCATATACATGCAGTAACTTGAAGGATTTATAGCTGAAGGCTAAGAAGATAAAATAAATAGGTTGAAAAAATCTCTATATGGCCTCAAACACTCACCTCGCTAATGATATTTGACTTTTTAAAATGTCATTGTAGAACTTGTGTTTGTGGCTAATAAACTTGATCACTGTGTATATGTCTGGAACAGTGAGAGCCACTTTGTCATCTTATCATTATATGTAGATGACATATTGTTGATTGGAAACGACAACGAGATGATTGTCAAAACTAAGTCATGGTTAAACTCAAAGTTTGAAATGAAGGATATAGGGAAAGTATCCGATATCATGGGTATAAAGATCTCTCAAGATAGAGAATCTAGACTTTTATGCCTAAGTCAGGAGAGATATATTGACTATATCCTCAAGAAGTTCAAAATGGGTGAATACAAGTCTTTTGTTACACTTGTTGCAAAAGGGGTCAAACTAAGTAAGACTGATTGTCCCGGTGAAGGAGATGATAAACCTAACGTTCTTTATGCACAAGTTGTGGGTAGCTTGATGTATGTTATATTGTGTAAAAGACCTGATATCAACTTTGTTGTTGATCTTATAAGTAGATATCAAAGTAATTCTGGATTGCAACATTGGATAGTTGCAAAAAGGATTTTAAGATATCTAAAAGGAATAAAAGACTTGAAACTGTGTTTTCAAGCAGATGAACTGAAAGTGGTAGGATACTCAGATGCTGACTTTGCTAGAAGGAAAGATGATAACAAACCATCTTCAGGTCAAATATTCTTATTTGGAGGTAGTATTGTTTATTGGGAATGTAAGAAAGAGGGTTGTGTAGCATTGCATATATAGGAAGCTGAGTATGTGGTTTGCTGTATGACTGCAATGAGTGTTGTCTGGATAAACTGCTTTATACGTGATTTGAAGTTGAAAATAACCGACGAGCCAGTTGATAACACCACAACAATTACTCTTATTAAGAGTGAAACTTATTGCTAAAAAAGCAAGCATATAATGGTTAAATACCACTATGTTTATGAGAAAGGAAATATCCATCTCATACATAGCAATAAAATGATATGTTGGCAGACCTCTTGACTAAAGGCATAACACAGGAACTCGGGTATTGATTACAACAACAATCATGAAAGGACATTACTAGGTAAACCCTATAAAAGTGGGAGGAAAACTAGTATGTCACTACACTTGTCTCGAATGAAAAAGTGAGAGATGTTAGGTTGTGTCCATTCTCGGCAACCTAACACAGGTAACGGTTGGCTGACCATCCAATCCGTTACCTATATCTCGGGTTGAACATACGACGGCCATAACAACCAGACGGTTATCGAGAATATTGGTAATTGTCCGGATAAGAACGCTCCGGATGAGGGAAGCCCAATAGGATAACCGGGAAAGATGGAGCACGTGCTGCTCTATAAATACAGAGCAATGCATACTCAATGATACAACAACAACAACAACAACAACAACTAAGCCTTTTCCCATACTAGACGGGGTCGACTACATGGATTCTTTGTTTTCACAGATCCCTATCGTGTGCCATGTTAGCAGTTAACTCCCAATAAACTAGATCATTCTTTATTGTTTCTTTCCAACACTTTTGTGGTCGTCCTCTACCTCTTTTAATACTTTCCAAATTTAGTTTTTCTAACCTTCTTACAGGTTCTTCTTTTGATCTTCTTTCTATATGTCCAAACCATCTTAAACGATGTTCTCTCATTTTATCCTCTATTGGTGCCACTCCTAATTTGTTTCTAATAACCACATTATGTATACGGTCTTTTCTTGTATGACCACTCATCCATCTCAACATCTTCATTTCTGTCACAGACATCTTTTGTACATGTTGATGATTAACTGCCCAACACTTAGAACCATAAAACATGGCAGGCCTAATTGCTGCTCTATAATATTTACCTTTTAATTTTAATGGTATCTTCTTATCACAAAGAATACCTTATGCTCCTCTCCATTTTAACCAACCAGCATTAATTCTATGTGTAACATCTCCATCAATTCTTCCATCACTTTGAAAAATTGACCCTAGGTATTTAAAACTTTCCTTTTGGGGAATGCAATGTGTGCCAATTTTAATTTCTATGTCCTCTTAAGTAGCCAAATGATCAAACTTACATTCCATATATTCTGTCTTTGTTCTACTAAGTCGGAGGCCTTTGTTTTCTAATGTTTCTCTCCATAGTTCCAATTTTCTATTAACTTTTTCCTTAGACTCCTCCACTAATACAATGTCATCTGCAAATAACATACACCAAGGTACTTCATCTTGAATATGTTTTGTTAACTCATCCATCACCATTATAAATAAGTATGGACTTAAAGTTGATCCTTGATGTAACCCAATATTAACTTCAAAGAAGTCTGTCGTTCCTTCATGAGTCCTCACACATGTTTTTGCACCATCATACATGTCTCTTATAAGGTTAATATATGTCAATGGGATACCTCTTTTTTTCAAAGTTCTCCAAAGAACCTCCCTCGGTACCCTATCATAAGCTTTTTCTAGATCAATAAATATCATGTGAAGGTCTTTCTTTTTTGCTCTAAAATGTTCCATAAGACGTCTCAGAAGGTGAATCGCTTTAATAGTAGATCTACCTGGCATAAATCCAAATTGGTTCTCTGTTGTACTTGATACTTGTCTTAACCTACGTTCGATAATTCTTTCCCATAATTTCATAGTATGACTCATTAACTTGATACCTTGATAATTCACACAATTTTGAATGTCTCCCTTGTTCTTATATACGGGTATAAGTGTACTTGCTCTCCATTCCTCGGGCATCTTTTGGTTTTTCCATATTTCATTAAATAGTCTTGTGAACCAAGTGATTCCTATTTCTCCTAGTATTTTCCAAACTTCTATAGGAATATTATCTGGTCTTACCGATTTACCACTCTTCATATGTTTAAGAGCCTCTTTGACTTCATTCTTTTGAATAGGTCGGTAGAAATTGTGGTTTATATACTTTTCTGACTTGGCTAAATCTCCTAAACTAATACTAACATCTTTATTTTCATTAAAAAGATTATAAAAATAGTTTTTCCATCTATTTCTTATATCATCATTTGCCACTAGAATTTTTTCATCCTCGTCTTTGATGCATCTAACATAATTAAGATCCTTAGTTTTCTTATCTCTAGCCTTAGCTATCCTAAAAATATCTCTTTCACCCTCTTTTGAGTTGAGTTTTTTATATAAGTCCTCCCAAATCTTAGCTTTTGCTTCACTAACGGCCTTTTTTGCTTCCTTCTTTGCTTTCTTATAAGCTTCTAAAGTTTCACTAGTTTTCTTAGCGTAATGTAATTTGTAACATGCCCTCTTTGCCTTGATTTTATTTTGTACTATTTCACTCCACCACCAAGCTTCTTTTTGTCCCAGTACACCTCCCTTAGATACCCCTAACACATCTTTCGCCACTTTCCTAATATGTATAGCCATGCTGTTCCACATATCACAGGGTGTGCCAACATAATTCCAAACATCTCCTTGAAGGACTTTCTGTTTAAATATACCTTCTTTCTCGCTTTTGAGGTTCCACCATTTAGTCCGAATAGCTCGATGCACTCTTTTCTTTTTTGTCCATTTTTTTATTTGTAAATCCATAACTAAAAGTCAATGTTGGGTGGTTAAGCTTTCTCCTGGAATTACCTTACAATCTTTACAACAAGCTCTATCTTTTTTTCTACAAATAAAGTAATCAATTTGTGTGTGTGATAAGCCACTCTTATAAGTAATTAAATGTTCATCTCGTTTTCTGAAGATTGTATTGACTATAAAGAGATCAAATGACATAGCAAAATTTAAAATCTCCCTACCTTCCTCGTTTATATCCCCATAACCAAAGTTTCCATGAATCCCTTGATATCCTAATACCTCTTTACCGACATGTCCATTTAAATCTCCTCCTAAACATATCATCTCCCTTTGTGGAATCTTTTGAAACACCTTATCTAACTCTTCCCAAAAAACTGCCTTTATACTATCTTCTAGTCCTACTTGGGGTGCGTAAGCACAAACTATATTCAAAACCTCTGCTCCTAACACTAATTTCAATGTCATGATTCGGTCACCATATCGTTGTATGTCTACTACACTCTCCTTTAAATCTTTATTTATGATAATACCAACTCCGTTTCGGGCCTTTTCTTTACCTGAGTACCATAATTTAAAACCTGTATCCTCTATCTCCTTTGCTTTTTCTTCAACCCATTTTGTCTCTTGTAAACATAGAATATGAATCTTTCTCCGAATCATAGTATCTACCACCTCCATTAGCTTACCCGATAATGTTCCGATATTCCAAGAACCAATACGAATCTTATTATCTAGGACTAGCTTCCTTACCCCCCGCATCCGTCCATAATCAAAAAGCGGAGACCCTCTCTGAAAATTTTTCACTACATTCGGGCGGCAATGTAGTGGGACTAACTTCTTTACCCACACCCGTCCATGATGTGGGAACCCTCTCTGCAATTGATTCACTACATTCGGGCGAAAATGTAGAGGCCCTTGCTTACTTCTTACTGCATTCGGGCTCTGCAGCACGTCGCTAGGCGGGGACACCCCAAAACAATGCTTATAATTTTTGTAATCCATGTTGTAGAAATTCGACGAAGTTTTACGCTGGCTGTCGGAAGCCTAACACAACCCTCCTCCTTTATCCGGGCTTGGGACCGGCAATGCAAGGGTGATCCCTTACATGGGCGGAGTTGCATACTCAATGATAACTGAAAAAATATTCAGTGAAAAAAAACTTTCCTCGAGAAACTCCACTACGAGAAAACCTTGAAAAATAAAAAATTCACCTTGTGTTCCGTTACCTGAGAGAGCCGGAAGGAAGACAACCCAAAGCTCGGAAGTAGCCAGAATCAGGTGTAAGAAGCCAACAATATTAAGATCTTCGATCTATATTAGAGTGGTGAGCTCTTTGAAGCGAAAAAAAGAAGAGAAACATTATAATCAGCGAAGAAGGTGAAGGAAGATGAGGAAAGTAGAAGGATGGTCAAGCAAATGTGCAATAACTCCACGCGTGTTTTAAAAGTGTTCATAGTAAATAAATCTCACAAAGTTGTATAACCTTTTTTCTTTATTTGGGCTTGAGACCGAAGATGAAAAGGTGATCCGTCACATTGAGCGGAGTTGTCTTTAATACTACTACAATTACAACTAAGCCTTTTCTCATACCGGATATGGTCGGCTCCGTAAATTCTTTGTTTCCACAAAGTCAATTTGTAGAATCCGTGATTATTCAACAAAATTTTACGAGATAGCTGTCATAAGCTTAATGCAACAACCCCTCTTTCTTTAGCTGGACTTGGGAATGGTAATAAGGGTGATCCCTTTTACATTGAACGAAGTTGTGTTTGATAATAACAATAATATCATCCTTCGTTACCATTGTTTTGTTATTGTTATTTAGTTGTAGTGAGGAAAGAGAACTCATGAGCAATGAACGAGTTGTTCGCTTACTTAATAATAAATGGTGATTATAAGATCGGCTTACATCATGGACAGCAGACCACAGCAATTCCAGCTGATCCTTTAAAACTGTCCTCACCTGTGAGATAATGCGTCACGATCGTCAGACTTCTTTACCTTTCTGGATAACCAAGAATCGAACTTCTCACACTTAAACAACAACAGTCAAAAAATATTACAGTGGAAATCTCAGAAAGTGTTGGGTTTCCTTTCTCGTTCATAAATCACGCCAAAAACAATCAAAAAAGAAGGAAACGGCTGAGGCAGAAACTCTACAAGTTGGCGTATGTTTAAAAGAAATTGATTGAACACTACCTTTTTAACTTAGTCCAAGTAACACCCTCAGTGCATGGAGGCGTCGTTAGAGATCCTTTGTATCTGTAGTATTTTCTGCTACCAATTTTCACGTTACGATTCCAGCTTCAATTTCTCCATCTTGAAATTGAAAAATCAGAATCTTAATCAGCTCATAGACTTGAACTTCCTTTTACATTGGCTGAATATGGAGCAGTTGAGCACATATGCAGAATAAGAGAGAGAGAGAGAGGCAACTTCAGTAAGAAAAGTTGGGACGGCCAATCTTATAAAGGATTCCCACCACTGCGACTTGTTTGTCACTGTTCTCATGGACCATGTGAATCTCCAGATCGTATTTCACTCCGTTGAGTGTGTAGTTGTTCTGATGGAGAATGCCAGTGTAGTTGCTTCAAAATGCATTCCGTTCCGTTGATGTAAATGTCCCCTGCTCCGTTCTCCCACTTCAACTACGCAATGCAAGAACACATTAGACTTGTAGAACAAAAGTGGTAGAATTATTCATTACCATGATATCGTGGCCTCCGTTTGTAATCTAGGCTTTTGCAAGTTGTAAGATCTCTCCAGTCTGCCTAAATGAGAATGCAACTCTTGTCTCTCATGCGACAGATCAATGGGAGACTGCATTTGCCCACTACCGTAGCTTCCCCATTCCTTCTTAATCTTCCCCAGTTTTCAAGCCTTTTCACGCTAGCTTTAACATGATAAAACTCCGCTTCTTCCTCTGGATTCATAAATATGCAGAACCAAAAACTACAAACCTGAGCACCAAAATCAAACGCACTCGTGTTACATTTTCGAGATGACCAATAACCGTAACTGTAAAACAGAGCCCAAAATCCTAATAACGAATGGAGCTGTAAAAGTCGCACTTACATTCTGATAACTACAAATTAGGAACTGTTCACTTTTTTTGGAATAAAAAGTGGAGGAAAATCTCACTTACCAACTTCCTGTGAGGCAAGCAACTAAATGATGATAGCCAGCAAGAACAACGGAAACCAGGAGCACACTGAGAAGAGGAGCCATTGTTGTTCTTCCTCAAGCTGTAGTTGCGGTTTCTCTTCTGTAGAGTGATATAACTTGTACTAATCATCCTCGGTGTGACAGTCGAAGATTAGATGGTATTTTACTCGATCTGTTTTGCCCTCGATATGAGCCATCTTGATCATGCAGAAGTAAATGCCTAACCGTTTCCGTGGCCGGAGATGGTGGAATCCATGCTGAAACACCACCGAGTGGGTTCCGCCGACTCGACCTCAGCCGAGTCATAGGGTCCGAGTTAATATCAGGCCGATTCAGCCTTGTGAGCGGGTTCCGAACCAATTGATGATTAAGAAGGAGCTCATGTCTCGCTCGTCTGTCACGGATGCGTGCCCATTGATCCTCTAAAGTAGCCTGTGTTAGCGACACCCATAATGGATCATGAACAGATCCATATTCATACTTCAAACTCAGTTAGACTGTTTTATGACCCGATTGAAGTCTTTGGGCTGTATCAGGGCCGTATTGACTCCAATTTTAATAATTGGGTTCTGATAGAGTAGGCAATATTGATGTATTATTTTATAACTGGTTTAAATATAGGAGACTTTAATAGGATCTATTGTAGTATTATGGTTGTTTTGGAGCAGTTTGGACTCTAATTCGCATGCGATTTTAGTTTTTCGTATTATTAGTAAGTAGTCTTTAGTAATATATTATTTTTATTATTATTTAGTGATTGGTTCAATGGAACCTAGAGTTACAGATATTGGAGCTAAGTAGTAAGACTTGGAATTTGGAGCATGAGGTATATGGGTGTGTTTTGTGTGATTGTTAATTGTAGTTTCAATGATTTGATATTATACTTATTTCAGTGAATTGTTAAATGGTTTGTAATTATCAATGTTTATATGTATGTGTTTTGGGTGGGAGGATTATGGATGTGTTTTGGGTGTGAGGATTGTTTATATTAATATTGCAAAATTATGTTCATGATGGATTTGATTTGAATATGACAACTATTGAACTTAAAAAGAGATTGATTTGAATATAACGACCATGTTATGTATTGTTGCATGTAGATTTTCAGAAGTGAGAAGTAATGTGGAGTCTCTTGGATGTTGAATGATTCGTGCACCCTTGGTTTTTTACATGCAGTCGACCTTAGTTATTGAAACAAAATTTTGAGATTTTGTGTGTGTGGATTCTTGCAATGCTTGTTACTTGTTATACAGTCTTACAAGTGGTTTTCCAATAAGTTGGGACGGCCTAGATCTTTATAAAGGATTCCCACCACTGCGACTTGTTTGTCACTGTTCTCATGGACCATGTGAATCTCCAGATCGTATTTCACTCCGTTGCAGTCTGTAGTTGTTCTGATGGAGAAGTGTAGTATTCAAAGAATTTTTTCATGATACAACCCGAAATCGAAATGGTTTCCAAATGCAGATGTCGCCTTCTGAGTATTCATGATGGAAAGGGGAGCCAGAGATTCCTCCTTAGCCGCCTCCTACTCCCGCGTGGCGCCCACTAACACTACCAGTTAAATAACTAATATTCTTTTTAATTAGTTTTAAATAGAAAGTGGGTGTTATGTAGCGAGTCACATGGAGCAAAGATCCATTCATCTCAAACATTTTTACCATCCGATGAACGTGAATCTAAAAAGTATACTTGACCATTCACAATGGTACAATTTACTTTTTTAATTCAAAATTTCATACACAGAAAAATACACACATATTATATGGTTAAGAAGGTTTTGCTTAATTAGGTTCATCTTGAAGTAATAATAAAGGCATACTCAAACTGTTCGAAGGTCTCATTTCAAGCTACCAATTAAATCACTATATCCATTTTTATTATAATTGACCAACATTTTGGATAGTTGTAAGTCAATGTTTATATGTATGTGTTTTGGGTGGGAGGTTATGGATGTGTTTTGGGTGTGAGGATTGTTTATATTAATATTGCAAAATTATGTTCAATGGATTTGATGTTGAACTTAAAAAGAGATTGATTTGAATATAACGACTATTTTCCAATACATAATTAAGGTGTCCACCCTCAACTTGATTTTCTTCTCGAAGTGGCCCGAAATGGAAGCTTCTTTAGTTTCTCACTCGATTTCAACCCAAAACTTGGTACCCAAGCGACTATTTCTCACCCAAAACGTGAATCTAAAAAGTATACTTGACCATTCACAATGGTACAATTTACTTTTTTAATTCAAATTTTCATACACACAAAAATACACATATTATATATATTTATATTATATGGTTAAGAAGGTTTTGCTTAATCATAATCGATTGAAAAGGTAAATTTGATTTAAGAAAGCTGGAGTTGATCATGTGTACGACGAAGTCTCTTACAACGCAACATACAAGTCGATGAGCTCTACCACCACAAGGCTTCTCCAATTATTTTCGTGACCCATCTCTCTCTCTCTCTTTCCATGTGTGTTGTATATATGTCTTATTTTACGACCACTCTTCAGGCAAATAAGAGGTGAAGATTGCTGTGGTCTTTGGCACCTTCGTGTCCGCCTACAGCGCCAACCTCCCCGTCTAAACCAAGGAGATCCTCTTGAGCAGTTCTTCATCGTCTTTGCATCCATCTCAACCTTGATCACCATCTCCGCTGCAGCATTTTACCGTAGATTGTGGAGAAGATGTGGCTTAGGGAGGTGGTGATGGTGAATCTGGTGACCTGCAACTAATGAATGAAGGAAGATTTTGCTTGGTGAAGACCTGGAGGTAGGCGTTGTAGGTGAAGAGGAAGATGCCAGATGGTCACTCTATATACATGAACTTTGCAGGTAAAGTAAATTTCATAATATATATATGTGTGTGTGTGTGTGCGCGTGTGCGTCTGTGTGTGTGTGTTTTCGTGTGTGTAGAGAGAAAGAGGAGGGTTGCCGTCGCTCTTACAGGAAATCAACTGCCCTCTCTCTCTTATTGAGATTAAAGGAGTCTAAATCAAAGAACAATGATGAGAATAGGCTCCAAAAGTGTCCCAAATGTTTTCCTATATTTGATGTTTATACTCTTCTTTTTTTTGTTAGAAGAGGAGGCCAAAGCCTAACATACACTCGTAAATTTTGACACTTATTTCCGGCGGCTATTTTGCAAAATTCTTTGACTTGGTCTCACACATAAACACACACGTACACACCATACACGCACGCACACACACATATATAGAGAACATAATAAATATGTATTCTTCTTTGAAGATTTTAACCGTTTAATCAGTGAGATCATAATTTCCATGAGTTCAAATTAATCTCGCAATCCTTTAGAAATCAAGTCTCTGGAAGCAAGATTGATTATCAAAATAGGATCACAGACAACTGCGCGTATATATGCCTGTTTTCCACCCTCTGAGAAGAAAGAGAAATGTGTCATCTTCTTCAGCAAATGGAGTTAATCAAACTTCTATCAACGTCCTTACAACTGTATTACAGTGGTAACAAACAAGTCAATGCGATTATGCTCTGTTCCTCCACTTCATTCCAGAGGCTAATGTCCATATTCCTTTACTTGGTCATTGAGTTATGATCACCAACTTATGCACCTTGAAGTCAATCACTCTCTCTCTCTCTCTCTCTCTCTCTCACTCTCTCTCCATGTGTGTTGTATATATATCTTGCTTTACGACCACTCTTCAGGCAAATAAGAGGTGAAGATTGCTGTGTTCTTTGGCACCTTCGTCTCCGCCTACAGCGCCAACCTCCACGTCTAAACCAAGGAGGTCCTCTTGAGCAGTCTATTAGAGGTCTAGTCCTCCCAGCTGGGCCAATAACCTTCACATTAACGGCTATTGGCTCCACATCACATATATATTATATGAAAAGAGGGAGAGAACATATACAATGATTTTACATTGATGTGTGAACTAGAAGTGATTTCAATAAACATAGGTACAAAATATAGAACAGTTTGATTGCACCGAAATATCCAGACGCTGAATCAAACAGGGAACAAGGACAGTGTAATGAGAGCATCAGGCTTTCAAATTCACAGTCAAACACGCAGTCCATGACAAGCACATTATTGTTCTAGACGTCCGCAATCGGAAAGCATTGGGGGATCAACCTATAGCAGCCCAACTCTAGCCTGAGATTGCATGATAATCAACCCTCTTTTCGCCTTCTCTGTCGGAGGGAGAAATGGGAGGCCTGGTCAAGCATAAAAGTTGTCTCAAGATCGATCCTTGATGTTTTCCACTGGATCGCCCCCTCTAATATTGGTGAAGGCCCAATTTCTTCATTAGCTAATTCCTCCAGGGATGCATAACAGTCATTTGTGAGCCATCATTGTCGAGGACAGCATCAACGCTCTGACTAGCAGCAGAGCCTAAAGTCTCATTTCCCATTTCACCTTTCGAGTTTTCCTTCTTGCCCAAAGCCACCTCTAAAACCATCATTGCAATCTGAAGCTGTGGTTGGGAGTCTAATGGCATCCATGAACAAGAAAGTGTAGTACCATTACCCTCATTATCAACTTTCTCAGGATGGGGAGGGCTCGCAAAATTCAGAGGGTGACGCTACCATGTGTCTGATATCCCTGAGAAGGCGATCTCATCACCATGCCAGGAGCAAAAGTTTCCTCAGAAGCTTTATGAACATGTTGAGAGCAGTGCCTGTTTGGAGAATGATTGCCCCCCCTCCGTGACTGCAAAGGTTTCCCGAGGACGAGTAGAATCGAATAGAACAAACTCAGTTATGATGTAGGTATCTAGAGAACCAAACTTTCTCGTTCTGGAGCTTAAATTACAGGAAACCTTCATTTGCCCAACAATTGGGGACCCCTTTATGTCCATCTTTTCTTCCCAAGTTTCCACTGCTTTTCCTTTTACTGGTAGCACAATGAAACGTACACAACCAGTTAAAGGCATGGTCTGTTTTACATGCTTTTGCTGCAAAACTACTTTCGAGGTCCTTCAAAGTACTCGGAATATGGAGCACCATGCTTATATGTAATTTTCAGGCAGCCATGCAAGTGAGCTGGAGAGAAAGCTGATACTGGATACTGATCTGCTGAAAGAGCATGCACTTCTGAGATATATATATATATATATATATATATATATATATATATATATATATATATATATATATATATATATATATATATAGCATAATATATATAAATGTATGGTTTCTTCCATTACCTGTATATATATAGCATATATATACATACATATATATATCCTGCTCGGTTTCGCCCATCTTAGCTCCCATGGTCACGCTAGTTTGGCTAAAAGGCCAGCTTTTAGAAATCATCCTTCAATTTTCAGCCCAGCCCCTTATCTTTTCCATGAATTGGATGGTTATCCAACAATATGGCCCTTTTTTACAGCTCTATTTGATTTTGTAACTCAAAATTGGTATGCATTAATGGAATCCATGGGATTCCCTATGTTTTTTTATGCTGATAATAAAAGCAAAACTGTGATTCTGCTGTGGGGAATGACAGTAGTTAATCATCTCAAAGACTCATCGATTCCTTGGTTTCTACTAGTGTTGTGATGGTACCCAAATGGAATATAATGCATCATCACATAGAATATCATATAACTCGGTCTCACTATACAATAGTTAGGCATATATGAATACTATTTAGGAAAAGAGAAAACTTAAGTTTAGTGACCTATGGTTTCACTAATTGTCACCCTAATGACGTGTTTTTTTGTAACCTATGGTTTGTGCTGTTGTATTACTTAGTGCTAAACAACTAATATTGTTTCATTTTCCCGAAGTGGCACATGTATATGTCGCGCAAGCAGCCTTGACATTGTATATGTTAACATATTATAGCATTATAATTTGAATTAATTCGTATTTAAACTGTATTATTATAATTTGTATAATATGATCTTAATTAATATAATACTTATCCTAGTTATATCAATACAATTTATATTATATTATTTAAAATATCATTTACAATAATATTCAATATTAATATTCATTAATGTAACTAATATGCTATTGTTTAATATTTATTATATTTAATATTCAAATACAATATTATTTAATTTATTTACTATTATTACAAATACAATATTATTTGGTTAATGTAGTCATGAATATGACCAGTATAATAATATACACAATTTTTGGGTCAAGTCCCGGTCCATAAAAACTCTACCCCAGGTGGCTCAAAAGACATGGATCCGACCTTCTTGAGTTTGGATCGACTGGACTAACCCATTTTCTGTAAACACCTGACCAAGCCATGTTCGGGTTGGGTTGAGATTCATGTTGGGTCAAAATTACATAATATAATACTACAATATATAGTTATTTAGTATAATACGATATATAGAGAGAGTACAATTCGTTATAGAATGCTGTCATGTAATATATGTATAAATATGTTATTATATAATTTAATAACATATAATAATATTATGGATGTTCATGGGGAGGGGATCCCTCGCTTCTTGGGACCCTCGTCCCGAACTGGACAAATTTGTGGAGTGAAAACAGGGACGAAATAGTAAGGAAATCCCGGACGGGGATGGGAATAGCATCTCCCTGCCCCGTGAACCCGATTCCAACTCTTCTTCTAATTGATTCTAGAAAGTTAGGTCCATCTAGAATTAAAATAAATTATAAAAGAAAATAAATAAAAGAAAGTGGTACCTCTCTTTTTAATTCATGAACTCATCATCATTCTCCACATTTCATCTGTAATAATATGTTTCAATTTAGATGCATTTTTGTAAATTAGGTTTTATAAAAGTATGTTATAACTTCTCTTTGAGCATTTCTTTTTCTCGATAGATCCCCGTGAGGGCATGGGAATGGTGATGGGGTATTTTTGGTCTCGTCATGGGATGAGAATGAGATAAGGTTCAGGGATGGAGGACCCCGCCCCACCCCATGAACATCCTTAAATAATATATTATAATAGTATTTGATAATAAATTAATATAATTACTAATCATTTAACAAATACTATTGGTTGAATAATGTTTACTATTAGTTAAATATCTAGTAGTTTTTCTTATTAATCATTTGATTACTAGTAATAACAAAGATTAGTAGAGTACGAATCATCTATCTAATAATATTGGTTAAATAATTTTTTTATTAGTTATATTTATTCAACATAATTAGATATTCATCATTAATAAAAAAATGTTTTACATAATTAGTTATTAGCTAGTTTCCATTTTTAGTGATTTAATATCAAAGATTACTAAAGTTAGTTATTGAATTTATTCATGTATAATTTTTTAATTATATTATATAATTAATCAATTTAATATCTTAATTATTTTTAAATAATATTAATTACATTTAAAATAGATTGATTAATGACCTAAATCCAATATAATATTTAATATCTAATCTAATATGATATTGGGTCACTTGACTTGGGTGAATCTATTATAAATTGAAAATTAGATCCATATATGCTTATGTGGATGATGACATGCTGACATGCATTCCACATAAAAAAAAGACACCTTTAGTTGTTTGTCTGACATAATAGCACAAACCATAAGTCAATAAAATATATAAAAAAAGGACCACATGTCACCATAATTCCTCACTTTTGTCTTGTCTCAAGGCGACCTTCATGTGACATAACTAGATAATATCATACAGCTCGGCAACAAATCTATAAGAATTTAATAAATATACATAAATATTATTTAAGAGATGTTAATGACAAAATTTGAGAAGACATAA
This sequence comes from Brasenia schreberi, assembly GCA_036023115.1. Lineage (NCBI taxonomy): Eukaryota > Viridiplantae > Streptophyta > Magnoliopsida > Nymphaeales > Cabombaceae > Brasenia > Brasenia schreberi. The sequence continues at coordinate 7,483,536 of JAYKKT010000063.1, forward strand.
GGAGCCTCTCTCAAGAACTAATTGTCTATCTTCCGAATATGAGCACATACAAAAAACCTTCCAACTACCTTCCACTGTTCCTTGGAGTAATGAACTTTACTATTAAGATAACGTAAAGACCCAAAATAAATATGTTTTTGAAAAATCTCAAGAAAAAGTTTTAGAAAAATTCGTTAAGTTTTAAGTTCAATTCATGAAGATCTTTTCAAAAAGTTCAAAACTTGGAATTCAACTTGTTTAGAAAAGTTTTCAAAATTTACAAGTTTAAAACAATTCAAGTCCTATGTTTTGAACGAAGATTCATTTTCAAGGCCGAATCAACCAAGCCTAAATTCCCTCGTATGAAGGAGTTCAAGTCAAGTGCAGTAAGTGTCACTCGACTTGGAACCAATCCACCATGCAATCCAAGCCCCCAACCGTGATGAAGCACAAACCCGATTCAATCAAAGGCATGATCATCAAGCTCAAGCCCAAGTGGATGAGCCCAAATCAAGTGGGAGTTGAGACTTAAGAATAGAATCAAAACCCAACTTGCCCATATGAAATTGAATAGGGAGCTGAATGAATCAAGAAATAAAAGCAAGACATGAGGCATGGCTAGTTTGCATCGAATCCTAGCCAAAGTTGAAGACCGGCCAGATGAGCCTAGGCCAAGATCAAGTCAAATCGGCTAGAACCTATGTCCAGCCCACATGGGTTGGCTTAGGTGGATAAAAGGGGGACCACTTAGGGCTGCCCTGGAGTAGATCAAACCTCTCCACAAGCTTCTCCAACCCATCTCATTGGAAGATGCTAGAACAACCCCCTTGGCCTATAAAAAGGGGTCAAGGGAGGCGTGAGACTTATCCACAAAGAGAGAGAGGAAAGGTTGCTCAAAGGGGTTTGGGTGTGATAGTTAGGTACACGAAACTCCAGCCAAGGGAAGTCCAAGTTTGGGAAAGAAAGGTGAGTGCTAGATAGGTGAGAGGTGAGATAGAAGATAGAAGAAGAAGATCAAGCTTTGATAGGCCGAATTCATTCTAGAATTTCAGTCTTCTAGTAATCCAAATACGGGTAAGTAATACATTATTTCATTCAATTCTTATCTTCTTCCTTTCAATTTGATTAAATTGGGGTTGTAATAATGGAGCTCAGCCTCCCCCCACATTGTAATAGTGATTAGCTTTCATTGCTTGTCATTTTAATTGATGGATGATCACTATTACACCCACATGCACTCTATATGTTTGTTCTTCTACCCCAATATGCTCTATAAACCCTCTATACTTCGAATTGCCTCTATGCTTAAGTTATAAAATACTTTCAATTTATTTACATTCCAGTCATTTACTTTAGGGATTGTAGAGTTGTTGCATTTAAATTCGTGTGAGTTTGCATCATTACATTCATAAAAGCATAAAACAAGATTTCAACATCTCTGCATATGTCTGTTCCTGTAATTTTCATTTCTTGATACTTGCTCCGATTAGATTGAAACTTAACACACATATTTCACACACGTTACTCCACTCTAAATAAAATTTATAAGATTTTTAGGGCTACCAACCCCGTGATAAAACTGAGAAAAATCGAAACACTTTCTAAACACTTTTTGCACAGTCAGATTTCCTAAAATAGAGATTGGGTAAAAGTCTCATATCTCTGTCCATAGGAATCCAATTCATGTTATTTTTTCTGCATTGGAAAGCTAACATCTATAGATTTCCAACAACACCAAAATCATTAAATTTGGAATTCGGATCACAGAGATACATGCTCATCTTTAAGCCTCTGTATTTTTAGGATAGAGTAATTCCGGTTCAGTGAGTTAGGTCTGTCCAAACATTTAATTTTGATTCAACATATCTTCAAATTGAGATATGTAAAAGGCACAGGATTCTCCACCAGCTTCGTTTGGTAAAATTTTGATAATTTTTGGAGACCTGTAGCACATCCAGATCGACTTTAGAAATAAGCCCTGAAAACAAAAAACTTTGTTTTCAGGATGTGTTCATTTCAAAACATTGAATCAAAAGTGCACAAACCAAATTCCTTCAAAGCATTGTTTGTTCACGTGATTTGAAGTAAAACCCGTTTTAAATTGAAGTTTTCTAAGCGCTTAAACCGAACCTTGAGCATCGGTTCAAGAAGGTTTAAGCGAAAAGAGTCTGCTTACCTACAATCACCAAAAGTCAGAAAATTGTTTAAGTCTTTGCTAGTTTGTATAAAATAGCTGGCATGCTCGCTAACCGTAGATATGAAAAGGTTCACTTCGAGTTTTCATAGCTTGGGAGTGAAAATTTTCATGTCTACAGATAACAATAATAACCTATTGACAGATATAACCAACTACCTTCTAAAATTACGTACAAGATTTATCATCCGACATTTCTTGGAGAAACACGGAGAAGTGAGGAACACTCTAGAAACGGACATGTCCTTGTTTATAAAAAGAGTGGTTGATCACCTTGAACAAATCAAGCACACACATATCAAATTATTATTTATATTACTTTCTTGCTTTTTCATCTTATTCTTTCTAGTTTAATCCTTAGTTTTTTTTTTGAGTTCGGTGTTCTTGAATTCAGCAGTATAGGCAAACTAACAACCGTCAAACCATCACTCTATCCCAAGTTTTAAAATCTGCCAAAAATCCATCTCAAGGCAGATTTTTCCGGTTCTTCAACGTTAGAAAGATCATCTTGTGTACTTTCTAATGGATCAAGAAATACCCAAATCCGAATTCAGACAATCGAGATACAAAAGAAACAACTTGCTCAGAGGTACTCAAGGTCTTGGTCGACTAAACATACCTTCATGAATAAATGTTATAACTTTGTCGATTCTAGTTAGAACCAACCAACTTTTATTCTTTGAAAAGGTCTATGTATTTTTTTCATAAAATCAAGAATCATGCTTAATTAGAATTCAAACCGAAAAATAATAACAAAAAAGGTATACCAAAACTGCTCGAAGGTCTCATTTCAAGCTACCAACTAAATCACTATAAAATTAGAAAAATCACCAAAATTCGATTTTTATTATAATTGACCAACATTTTGGATAGTTGTAAGTGCCTATTTTCCAATACATAAAGATTCATGTCACTATATCAACAGAGACAAGATAGAAGTCCGGGACCCTATTAAGGTGTCCACCCTCAACTTGATTTTCATCTCGAAGTGGCCCGAAATGGAAGGTTCTTTAGTTTCTCACTCGATTTCAACCCAAAACTTGGTACCCAAGCGACTTATAAGGGACCATTGAAGGTGTTCATTTCGATCGGCACACAACAAGACAAGAAAATGGCTCATGCAGGATGCTTTACACAGATTCAGCCACCTTCATGTGATCGATCTAATGCGATCTTGTGCCAAAATCGGTTGTCATGTTGTGCAGTCGTGGTGTTTCCTCTTCCTTCTTTAACATTTGTATTATTTGCATACTGATGAAATTGCACCACCCTTCTAAAGAGTCTAACAAAGCTGAAGTTGTACTTATTATATTACATGGTATGACAACTCTAAGTGAGAAAATAATTGAAAAAGCTCACTATTATGTTTATTGGCGTCTGATCTTCAACCTTGCGTGATTGCTCCTTCTATGGATTATTGTTTATAGAAAATTAAAGGGGAACAATAATTAAACACTAGTCACCTATTTCATCAGTACTGCATACCTAAGTACTTCCCAGAGCTCCCTTAACATTATTTGACTAAGTGGCAAACGAGAGAGAGAGAGAGAGAGAGAGAGAGAGAGAGAGAGAGAGAGAGAGAGAGAGAGAGAGAGAGAGGATTAAACCATTGTCCATATGAAGATGGAAGGTGTAGGGGAATGGTAAGAGATGAATACATAATCAATAGAATTATGAGTTTGGTTTCTTTTCTCTCATTATGATTCTGGATATCTTTAAACAATTACAGTTTTGGTGGAAATTTAAGAATGGGTTTTCGTTTCACTGCATCACACACATGGTCAGACAAAATCTCAACTTAATTTTTTTGCCTTTTACTTTATACGGAAGGGAAATGTAAAGCAAGTGTGGTCCTTTTTTCCGAATATAAAACAAATGTAATCATAAATTAACACGGAAAAGTGCAAGACAACATCGTATGCTACGCAACAGGATGCGAGTAAAATAATATCCGCCGACGCAAAAGACATTATTCACGTGCATGAGATGTTTGCGCTCCACCTCAGGACAAAGGGTCAGGATTTTAGGCCATTTGATCACCACAGGAAGCCAAGAGCTTTCTTGCAATATTAAGATCTTCGATCTATATTAGAGTACTGAGCTCCTCCAAGCGAAACAAGGGGAGAAACATTATAATCAGCGAAGAAGGTGAAGGAAGATTAGGAAAGTAAGAAGGATGGTCAAGCAAATGTGCAATAACTCCACAGGAGAATTGGATTCTAGTGGTTTTACCAAGCCATTGCCATACATCGGTCTGTACATTGCACTTACCTCGTCTCTCTGCCTTCTTTTTTTATCAATTGATATTGCCACGAGTTTTCGCCTTAAAACTCTATGGGTTAGATGCAAGTTATTCAAACTGAATTCCATCACTTTGACACTTTTATCTGTTGCAACCAAGATACCAGTGGATTTAAACACGTCAATGCCCAGGCCAATTCACCAACTCACTAAGCTCAGTGGCACCGTCATGTTATGCACGACAATGGCTTTTACGCTTCCGAGTTTAGGAGCCATGGAAGACGAGGAGATCCTCTCCAATGTGGTTGCCTTGGCTCTTCTCGTTATCACTGTTGCTGTGGACATCTGCATTCAAATTGGAACCGGCGCCATCTTGAGCACCTTCTGGCCTGAACATATTTTAAATACATGCTTCATGATGCTCTCTCTGTTGATCTTGTCTTCTTCTGCGCCGTGCATCAAGTTCCTCAGGCAACGAATTTCTAAGGAGGTATCCATGCGTCGGGAAGATTGGGCCGGCCTTCCTGATAGCACAGATATCAAAGATAAGTTCGAAAATTGCGAGAAGTTGCTCCACAAAGCGTGGTTGGTCACATCCACAGGAAATCCACAATTCTCAGTGAGTGTATCTTCACAATGCTTCTCAGCTGGATGGCTTTCGATTTTGAGTGGTATCCTGTTGTTGGAAGCAGAGGTCAGATTTTACCTTCTTCCCTCACTTTCAAGAAGAAAGAGGGCTGATTTCTGTGTGGGAGGGTCAGATTATGGTTGGTCGATTCCAATAATATTGTTATCTCAAACTCTTTTTGTTGTACTATCGTGTGCCGTGATCTCCATTCGCGTGTATTATAGCCGTGCTTTTAGAGAACCCAGTAGGACCATCACGAGGCTTCGGCTTTGCCATTATGAATACAAGGAGACCGTCCGTCGGATCAAGTCGTGGATATACTCAAACTGGGAATTTCACGTTGTTGATTTTGGGTTACCAAAGTGGTTAGCTGCTATCGTGACCCATATTTGGAACGTGATGGTTACTTCTTTTGGCATAATATACAAGGCTGGATGGTGGGTGTCAGGAATTCTCTCCACACCTTTCTTGATGCTTTTTTTCCATTGGGGATTAGCAACCTGTTTCTCGACCGGAATTAGTGACAGAAATCGAGACCCTACAGAAGTGGACGAAGAGGAAATCATCGGCCCTGTACCGTTTAATTATTTCAAGAGGGAATTCCATGCGAATGAGATGTCAGCACGGGCTCATAAGGTGATAAACTCATGGATAAGCAGCGGAACCGAATATGCAGAGGACAAATATAATGTGGATTTCATTAATTTTATCACCACCAAAACAGATCGTGCTCATGTAATCATGGTAGGGGAAGAGGGAAGAGACCCTCTTTTCGTTTTCTTCAAGGCTTGCATCAACACCTTCAGCATGGATTTCTTCTTGGGCATTTTGGCCAACATCAACAAATGGGTCTTCATGGACATGCCGTCACAAGACGCGAAGGAATTCATGAAACTGGTGCGGTATGCCCGAGGGCTCGCTTTGTTCATTGACAAGCACGCGTTTGCCAAGAAGAAGGATGGTGCCCAAGATGGAGAAAACGTAGCGAGATATACGTGGTTTATGCTGGAGAGAAAGCCATCTGATCCTAAATTCCGTGAAGCTATTTGGCTTTGGGACAAATTAGTTGGGATAATGAAAGATAAATGGCCCAGGCACAAGAAGGAGCGTGTACAAGTAGACGACGATGGGAGGATAGCTGAGTACGATTACGAGTGCCCTCTGTTTAATCAATTGCCAAGCAACTCGGAACTTCCTTTGGAAACAGATACGCAGGTACTTAATTGGTTTTGGCAATGCGCCGCGCACGCCATAATCTACGGCATGTTCACCGTTGTAGATAAGATGCACACACTCGGGCAGGCTAAATTTGATTTAACGGAAGAACATGTAAGGGAGGTAGCTAGTATGTTGGGAATGCTTGATAAATTCAAGCAAAAACTTTTCCCTAGCAATTCAGTAGAACCGTAGGTTACAGACCAAGGAAGATGATTTCAGACCTGCTTTGGTGGTGCACGGTGGCAACAATCGTTGTTTCCTTTACATTTTAATGGTGGGTGACACTGAAACAATGTCTCACAGATCTTTAATTGAAGACGAAATGGTGCAGAGGTCGCTGTAACAGAGATCAGCAACAAAGCAATTGGTAAACCCGCGATAACAAAAGTTTCACACGTAAAAAAGCGTTATCAATAAGATAGAAACCTAGGTCTGCATTCTTCATCAGGTTTTGTTGCATGCGAACTGACATCCTTTGGCGTGTGTGTACTACCTTGGAATCCTGCTTAAAGGCAAATAAAGCTAGAGAATCCTCCCATGCCATGGTCGGCATTTACAGCGTTGGAGAAAGCATCTATATGGCGCCAACGTGAAAGGGCGGTTCCATAATTACGTTATGTAGTTGATGTATCGGGAGCGCATGTGTTTACCATGGAAAGGACCGGACGAGGAACGGGCTTTACCATTTGCGGGAGGGAACTAGTGTTACGCCCTGACTGTCATAAGAGCCAACGGAGCTCACAATGTCCGGCACCCAACCTTAGGGCCGGATCAGCCTTAACAGATTTCTCTCAAAAAGTTGGGATAGCACATTGGCACCAACACGGACCGTGAGTATCTCTCCCCGAGTGCAAGGATTTGACTGAGTTCTTAGCACTCGAAGACTCACACAACACAATGCAGCAAACGCAAGAGAGAAAAGTGTGCAGAAAACTTGAAAGAAGAAATTTAATTGATAGCAGAAAAAAGATTGTGTGGTCCCAACACGCAAGAATATTCGGGACTTTTTCTTCAAAGAGGGTTTATTACAAGAAAGCCTTCAACGTCGAAGGGTTACATTCTCCCCCACCCAAATTTTTGCCATCCTCGAGAATACCTTTGTCTTCGTCCCCGCTTGAGACCATTCGAGTAACACGTTCTGCATCAGTATGGCACAATAACTCTCAACGTGTACTGGGATGGTCCTCTTGTTGGTGTTTGTTGGGGCAGCGGCAGTAAACGCAGACATCCAAGTAGTATGAAGGGTCCTGTCGAATCTAGGGTGGTAGTGTGAGCATGCCTTCAGTCTTATCAACCTCATGGTCAAGCCTCTTTTTGTTCATTTTGGAATGATCTATGGTCATTCCCTCATTTTTTAGTTTGAGTGAGTGCAGTAGTGCCTCCATTATCGATGGCAGACTTCTTTAGGCTCTAGGGGAGACACGGTCGATCTTCCTTTCAAGGTTCATCATTTGCCAAAGCAGCCGCTACGAGGGCCGAAGCTAAATCCTTCACCTAAACTCTCTCTCCGCCTCATGCTATAATATGTTCATGAAGAAGAAGAATCAATCTGCCTCTGCCATGTTTGAGATGTTCAACATCAAGGAGGTGAACTTGTTGATGTAATCCCGAATAAACTGATCATGCATCGATCACATAAGATCCTTTCGAGCCAAGTAGTCAGGGTCTTTAGGGAGAAATTGATTTTGAATCTCCCGTTTGAAAGCATCCAATGTCGATGGTGTAGAGTCCTCGATCGATATGAGTAGAACGACGTCACAATTAGAGTGAAGCATCGCCTTTGAGGAATGATGTAGTAGTACTGATCCTCCTATCCTCTCTTCTAATCTCCCTAGCCTTGATGTACTCGTCAACGTACCATAAGAAATTCTCAAGATCCTTCAAGCTGCGAGTTCCTGAGTAGGCATCTGACCTTGGGATACTATCCTCTCGATAGGGACGATGGTTACCCTTCAAGCCTTTCATGTACGATTGTATTGTTCCCATCATAGTTGGCATTACGGACAGTCAGATCCACAACCCTTTCCTCTAGATTAGTTAAGGTTTCACACCAATTCTTCATGAAGATATTGATGGTGCCACGCATTATCTCGAAATTCTTATATGACGAAATTCTTGATGTGGTTGACATCTTCCCTCAAGGCTTTGATGCTAGCCTCATAGATTGCTACATTTGCTTCCACTTTACGCAGCCGACTTTCGATCGTGGCCTCATTGATCGAGCGCTCCCGCCAGCATCCCTTCTCCATTGTAGGGAGTGTTTGATCCATAGGCGACATAATGTGTGTTAAAGTCTTTGGGTCCATCTTAGCTAAGTCAAAGACACTAAAGTGGGTCATTACTGCTCTGGTACCAAAGTAAATATCAGAAGAATCGTCAGAGCTTGAACTTAACCAACACTAAGTCTCAACTAAGTCCTTAGCACTCGAAGACACACAACACCATGCAACAAATGCAAGAGAGCAAAAAGAACAAAGTACACAGAAAACTTGAAAGCAGAAATTTGATTGATAGCATAAAAGAGATTGGTGATCCCAACACGCGACAATATTCGGGGCTCTTCTCTCAAAGAGTGTTTTTTACAAGAAAGCCCAAGAGCCCAGTATAATTCAACGTCGAAGGGTCACACTAGGCAATAAGGAGACTCCACGTAGCATTAAAGAAGTGTGGGAGGTCATGCCGCTCATAAAAGGAGAGCTCGGGAGAATGGCAGATCGCTCCACATACGTGGAGAATGGCAACCCACCGATGCTCTTACCTTTACCGATGACTCTCTCTCTTTCTCTTCTTGTTTATCATTCTAGACTTACTTCCGTCTTATCTTCGTTTTTCTCTCTATATGGCATTTATGTTGATTGAATTGGATTTTGATGTGCGATAAGCAAAATGGGCAAATGGCATTATCATCGACATGGTGTTACGATAATTCGACTCTCACCCGCAGTTTACAGATTTAATTTCCACATGAAAATACGAATTTTAATGTCTAATTAATGATGATTGGGCTAATTAAGCCTTTATGATATTAATTATATTTAGTTTTTGTTAAGTATTTTTAAATATTTATTTGATATATCTTTGGTTAAGGTAGAAGTCTAAAGTGCGAAAGTCATGTGTTAGTGAGGGACTTATGCGTTAATGTGAATACCATTGGGCATTCTTTGGTTTCTTTGGTTGAAAGAATCTCACATGTCTTTTTATTACATGATAGCTAATGAACCTTAGTTCAAAGAGGTTAAAGAGGACATTGAAGGTCATATGCACATACATGTTGGATTGAGCTCAGGTATAGAAATCATTTCGATATTCTTTTTACACAAAATTTTTTGGTTTGCCTTATATACAAAAAGATGTGCAACGGATGCTCTACAAACCCGAGGAGGTGTAACTGTTGCAGTAAATTCTATTGGCTTATTATAAAATCTTATTTCGGAGAAAGATTCATATTCTATGTTTACAAGAGACAAAATGGGTTGGAGAAAAAGCAAAAGAGATAGAGGATACAGGTTTTAAATTATGGTACTCAGGTAAAGAAAAGGCTCAAAACGGAGTTGGTATTATCATAAATAAAGATTTAAAGGAGAGTGTAGTAGACATACAACGATATGGTGACTAAATCATGATGTTGAAATTAGTGTTAGGAGCAGAGGTTTTGAATATAGTTTGTGCTTACGCACCCCAAGTAGGACTAGAAGATAGTATAAAGACTATTTTTGGGAAGAGTTAGATAAGGTGTTTCAAAAGATTCCAACAAGGGAGATGATTTGTTTAGGAGGAGATTTAAATGGACATGTTGGTAAAGAGGCATTAGGATATCAAGGGATTCATGAAAACTTTGGTTTTAAGGATATAAACGAGGAAGGTAGGGAGATTTTAAATTTTGCTATGGCATTTGATCTCTTTATATTCAATACAATCTTCAAAAAACGAGATGAACATTTAATTACTTATAAGAGTGGCTTATCACAAACACAAATTGATTACTTTATTTGTAGAAAAAAAGATAGAGCGTGTTGTAAAGATTGTAAGGTAATTCCAGGAGAAAGCTTAACCACTCAACATCGACTTTTAGTTATGGATTTACAAATAAAAAAATGGACAAAGAAGAAAAGAGTGCATCGAGCTATTCAAACTAAATGGTGGAACCTCAAAAGTGAGAAAGAAGATATATTTAAACAGAAAGTCCTTCAAGAAGATATTTGGAATTACGTTGGCACACCCTGTGATATGTGGAACAATATGGCTATACATATTAGGAAAGTGGTGAAAGATGTGTTAGGGGTATCTATGTACCGGCATAAAAAGAAGCTTGGTGGTGGAGTGAAGTAGTACAAAATAAAATCAAGGCAAAGAGGGCATGTTACAAATTACATTATGCTAAGAAAACTAGTGAAACTTTAGAAGCTTATAAGAAAGCAAAGAAGGAAGCGAAAAAGGCCGTTAGTGAAGCAAAAGCTAAGATTTGGGAGGACTTATATAAAAAACTCAACTCAAAAGAGGGTGAAAGAGATATTTTTAGGATAGCTAGGGCTAGAGATAAGAAAACTAAAGATCTTAATTATGTTAGATGCATAAAAGAGGAGGATGAAAAAATTCTAGTGGCAAATGATGATATAAGAAATAGATGGAAAAACTATTTTTATAATCTTTTTAATGAAAATAAATATGTTAGTATTAGTTTAGGAGATTTAGCCAAGTAAGAAAAGTATATAAACCACAATATTTATCTACGTATTCAAAAGAATGAAGTCAAAGAGGCTCTTAAACATATGAAGGGTGGTAAATCGATAGGACCATATAATATTCCTATAGAAGTTTAGAAAATACTAGGAGAAATAAGAATCACTTGGCTCACAAGACTATTTAATGAAATATGGAAAAACCAAAAGATGCCTGAAGAATAGAGAGCAAGTACACTTATACCCATATATAAGAACAAGGGAGACATTCAAAATTATGCGAATTATCGAGGTATCAAATTAATGAGTCATACTATGAAATTATGGGAAAGAATTATCGAACGTAGGTTAAGACAATTATCAAGTACAACAGAGAACCAATTTGCATTCATGCCAAGCAGATCTACTATTGAAGCGATTCACCTTTTGAGACGTCTTATGGAACATTTTAGAGCAAAAAAGAAAGACCTTTACATGATATTTATTGATCTAGAAAAGGCTTATAATAGGGTACCAAGAGAGGTTCTTTGGAGAACTTTGGAAAAAAGAGGTATCCCATTGACATATATTAACCTTATAAGAGACATGTATGATAGTGCAAAAACATGTGTGAGGACTCATGAAGGAACGACAGACTTCTTTGAAGTTAATATTGGGTTACATCAAGGATCAACTTTAAGTCCATACTTATTTATAATGGTGATGGATGAGTTAACAAAACATATTCAAGATGAAGTACCTTGGTGTATGTTATTTGCAGATGACATTGTATTAGTGGAGGAGTCTAAGGAAAAAGTTAATAGAAAATTGGAACTATGGAGAGAAACATTAGAAAGCAAAGGCCTCCGTCTAAGTAGAACAAAGACAGAATATGTGGAATGTAAGTTTGATCATTTGGTTACTTCAAAGGACAGAGAAATTAAAATTGAAACACATTGCATTCCCCAAAAGGAAAGTTTTAAATACCTAGGGTCAATTTTTCAAAGTGATGAAAGAATCGATGGAGTTATTACACATAGAATAAATGCTGGTTGGTTAAAATGGAGAGGAGCATCATGTATTCTTTGTGATAAGAAGATACCATTAAAATTAAAAGGTAAATATTATAGAGCAACAATTAGGCCTGCCATGTTTTAAGTGTTGGGCAGTTAATCATCAACATGTACAAAAGATGTCTATGACAGAAATGAAGATGTTCAGATGGATGAGTGGTCATACAAGAAAAGACCGTATACATAATGAGGTTATTAGAAACAAATTAGGAGTGACACCAATAGAGGATAAAATGAGAGAACATCGTTTAAGATGGTTTGGACATATAGAAAGAAGATCAAAAGAAGAACCTTTAAGAAGGTTAGAAAAACTAAATTTGGAAAGTATTAAAAGAGGTAGAGGACGACCACAAAAGTGTTGGAAAGAAACAATAAAGAATGATCTAGCTTATTGGGAGCTAACTGCTAACATGGCACACGATATGGATCTGTGGAAACAAAGAATCCATGTAGCCGACCCCGTCTAGTATGAGAAAAGGCTTAGTTGTTGTTGTTGTTTGTTGTAGTGAGATTCATGTACAAAGGAAGAGATGAAACCTCACAAGGAATCCCAATCAAAGATCTATTTACCGAATCTTGGAGAGATTACATAAATTGCTCACTTAGAAAGAAGGAAGTTCATATAGAGATCAACAAGTAAAGCCCTAAATTCCTTGTTTTTTTTTAATAATATAGGAATGGAGTTAGGATGATGATTGACTATTAGTATGAGTTGGCGCAATCTCTGGAAGCATGAGAAGAGCTCGATGAATTAGAGGTGTAGAGACTATCATAAGAACAAAAACACCGATTTTTATTTCAATGTTGAGACTAGAAGATACAATGATGAGTAGAAGAGGAATATGATTGCATTCTTTGTGAATCATCTTCATCTTCTTACTCAGGCAGGCGATTGAATCCTTCACCTAGCATGCCCACCTAATCCGATAGGTGAATGAATCCTAGACTTACTATACCCATTGATTCCCTCTAAGTTGATTATTTTACTTTCTATCCTTGATGGGGTTGGATTGGGTTGACTTTCCATGTTCTGTGAATAAGTTTGGCTTTGTCTAATGAGTACTTGTCCAAACCCTCTCTTGTACTTGCAATGATGTTTTCCATACACATGTTCAATCGCCTTTGGCTAGCAGGTGCTCCATATCCGAAGAAGACTTAGATGATTCACAGAGAATATTGACATATTCATTTTTGCCTCCGAGGAACACCAGGCATATTTGTGTTTGACTGTTGTGATGGTTTCTTCTCTTGGTTCGCCACTCAGTATCTCATGTATCAGAAACGAAAGCACCTGAATTGTATCATAAGCAAGAGGAAACTTACGTGTACTTATAATCGTGTAGCCCCTCTTTTGGTCAAGAGGTAGACTACTTTTCTCTTCTTTGGGACATTCTTTCTATTATCTTTAAGCCCTCGTAACCTTTATCTTTAGAAGTACTTCAAAACTTTATACAGTATGTCTTCCATGCATGCGTCTTGCCACACTTTAGACTTTATGAAGTTAGTTTCATCAATACTTGTCTGCAAGCCTGATCGAGCACCACCATTCTCTAAGTAGAAGAGGGTGTCGCCACCCCGTGTGATAAAACCACCAAGAAAGATGGAGAGGAACCACTTGCAAGAGATTGTGAGAGAGAGAGAGAGAGAGAGAGAGAGAGAGAGAGAGAGAGAGAGAGAGAGAGACCTTGTTGTTGATTCATTATTTCCAAGAAAAAAGAGAGCCGCTCTCATTTACTCAGCCCCCTCTTCTACCCCTTGCATGAAAGGCCTCTCCTTTTAAAGATCTTTCATCAGTATTTATAGATAGGGTTTTCCCAATCTAGGTCCTTTCTTGGATCTTGGATTCCCCAACAATGACTTAAATTTATGAGCAATCGGATCTAACCCTTTACCTTCAAATTAGAGTACATGCTATGATCTTCAATATCATACTAACTATATTTATTTGGGTCTAAGTGACATACAGTTGATGCTCTTCTTCTCATTTAGACGCAAAGCTCCCATCACAGGGTCACATACTTCTCCTTGAATGAGCTTGGAATACCTAAATTAGGTGTTACTTAATGTTCTTATCCTCATTCAAAATAAAATTTCAAAACTACAAGTTAGTTGGTGCTTTTTCATATTTTCAAATTATTGTGTTCTCAAAGTGATTTTGTTTAAAATTTTGGTTTCCAAAGGAATAAGACCTGCTATGTTAGACAACGTTGAGATGTCCATGTAAAAAAAAAGGTGTATCGTATCATATTGTATCATAAATACTTTAAAAAACAGAAAAAAAAAATCAAGAAAATGAAGAACGATCCTTATAAATCAAAATTTAAGTAAACATTCATCCATTGAATGTTAATTCAAATTATAAGTACAAGTTTCATCATTGAACAAGTAGCAAATATTCTTTAAAATTATAACTTTCATAATTAAAAAAGAAGAATCACATATTGTAATATATTGTAATCAGGATCATCAACTAAATAATTTTCTCCTTCTACCTTTAACAACAAAATCAATGTCATCACCTCCCAGCTAATATTATTGCACTCCTTCAAATACACACAACAACAACAACAACAACTAAGCCTTTTCCCATACTAGACGGGGTCGGCTACATGGATTCTTTGTTTCCACAGATCCCTATCGTGTGCCATGTTAGCAGTTAACTCCCAATAAGCTAGATCATTCTTTATTGTTTCTTTTCAACACTTTTGTGGTCGTCCTCTACCTCTTTTAATACTTTCCAAATTTAGTTTTTCTAACCTTCTTGCATGTTCTTCTTTTGATCTTCTTTCTATATGTCCAAACAATCTTAAATGATGTTCTCTCATTTTATCCTCTATTGGTGTCACTCCTAATTTGTTTCTAATAACCTCATTATGTATATGGTCTTTTCTTGTATGACTACTCATCCATCTCAACATCTTCATTTCTGTCATAGACATCTTTTGTACATGTTGATGATTAACTGCCCAACACTCAGAACCATAAAACATGGCAGGCCTAATTGCTGCTCTATAATATTTACCTTTTAATTTTAATGGTATCTTCTTATCACAAAGAATACCTTATGCTCCTCTCCATTTTAACCAACCAGCATTAATTCTATGTGTAACATCTCCATCAATTCTTCCATCACTTTGAAAAATTGACCCTAGGTATTTAAAACTTTCCTTTTGGGGAATGCAATGTGTGCCAATTTTAATTTATATGTCCTCTGAAGTAGCCAAATGATCAAACTTACATTCCATATATTCTGTCTTTGTTCTACTAAGTCGGAGGCCTTTGCTTTCTAATGTTTCTCTCCATAGTTCCAATTTTCTATTAACTTTTTCCTTAGACTCCTCCACTAATACAATGTCATCTGCAAATAACATAAACCAAGGTACTTCATCTTGAATATGTTTTGTTAACTTATCCATCACCATTATAAATAAGTATGGACTTAAAGTTGATCCTTGATGTAACCCAATATTAACTTCAAAGAAGTCTGTCGTTCCTTCATGAGTCCTCACACATGTTTTTGCACCATCATACATGTCTCTTATAAGGTTAATATATGTCAATGGAATACCTCTTTTTTCCAAAGTTCTCCAAAGAACCTCCCTCTGTACCCTATCATAAGCTTTTTCTAGATCAATAAATATCATGTAAAGTCTCAAAATGTTCCATAAGTTGAATGTCTCTAAAATGTTCCATAAGACCCTTTGGACCAACTTCACAACAGTCCAAATCAATTACAAAGGATTTTCATATACACTTCTTCACTGGGAGAGGAGAGAAGAATCTGCACACCATGAGAGAAGAAACTTTTTGTGCTTTAGCTGGTTGTATTCTCATCAGACATTCAACTGGTATGCACCTTTAGCAGGCCACTGCACAATAGAATTTCTAATTCCTACCACAACAATGTCGAGATGAACTCTGATGATGGTATGTTTTTATTTATGAAATGAAATTATTCAGAGTCGATCTCTCTTCTCTTTCTTCTCAACACCCAAACCTAAGCAGCTGCACTGACCCCCTGGAGCTGCCAAGATCCCTCTTCTCTTCTCTTTCTTCTCTCTCTTCTCTTTCTTCTCTTATAAAACCCAAATCTTGCTTCACCTAGAGATCTATTGCTGCTGCTGACCTGCAAAATTACCACCAGTTGCGACCATGTTTAGCACCAACAGAAACACCAAACTTAGCCGTTTCGCCATGACTTTGGAGTTGTTAATGCTGTCATGGACTGGCTGGAAGCAGCTGGTTTTCTGCCCATGATCAGATTTGAAATTCGACTTTTATCAATCAAATCCAACATTTCTATGGGTGCTTTTGAAGCCGGATTACATCATTACTTCACAGTATATTGAACAACTGTTAATCTACTAGTGAATAATAACTTTATCAAAGTTTTCCCTTCCGTTTTTGAGATATTATGAATTATCTAAAAATGCATACAATTTACATATAGATTTTTGTGTCCACGCAACATTTTTGAAATCATCATGGCTCATACATGCATGGAGCCCATGTCTTGCACCTGCAACCACATTGTGGTGGCATGGTAAGACATGAATGAACACCTGTATACAATAATTATACACAAAACCGGGCTAAACACATGGAAAATGTTACACAAATTCATCTAATGAGCCAAATAGTTTCCAAGATAACGGCTCATATTATGTTGATTGCGGCAGATTGAAGAATACTTTAGGTACATCTGCGTACTTCTGCCTTTCTTTCTTTCTTCATGTTAGATGATGAATTTGTCACATTGATGATCTATGAAATGAATCACAAGGACAATTCTGCAAATATGGAGATATATTGACGGATTTCTATAATAGTCTTAATAGATAGTATATAGCATGAACAATTATGAAACAAGGACATACTCGTGCTGTATATTAACTGGTACTCCTCTATGCTTTCTTTTCTATTTGAACACTCTTACGGTGCTATTCTAGACAAGATAAATAAACAAAGCTGCAACATCACATAGTCCTCAAATAGTAGTAACTAAGAACGTGTGTTTATGTCATCTGCTATAAATGCCTAATCTTATTCCTTTACTACACATCACACTGAAATTTAGATGATCAATTTTTTCAGCTTCTGAAGCATTAGACTGATGCTGAATTAACAATAGCAAAGCAAGTCATAGATACCACCACTAGTCTGCAACCAACCTAAAGTCTAAGCCTTTTAATTGAATTCGTGACCGCGTTTGATAAAGTATATCAAGGCATCTCTTAGTGTTGGTCCTAGTTAAGTGCATTTTGATGGTAGAAAATTAGAAAATATCACAATGAATGCTACACGAAATAGCTCAAAGAAAAAAAAAATCAACTTCAATAGCTCTTAAAAGATCAGATAAAGGTGGAAAAAGCGAAATATCAAAAAACCTAAAACTTACCTTTTCTCCTCTTTCACGAACTGAAACCAAAGGAGACATAAACAGCGTCGAGCCCCCACTGCTACGTTGTCCTTCCCTATGTAGGGGAGAATTTGAACACGGACCCGCCCAAAGGAAACGCGAGATACTGCGGACAATAGCTGCCCGTGGGGGTTACGACGAAGAGAGGAAGGAAGATTCGGCGGGACCACCACCCGAGCCTTCGATTTCCTCATCATCCGATCGGTCATATCTCGGTAATATCAGACTGCCCAAAGCGAGGAAAGCGTGTAGCCCGTGGCCTTCTACGAAAACCCACAAGCAGCGGGCGTAAGAAGCCGAAAGACACACATGGTCGGTGACATGAAAGTTGTTGAAATTCATCATGGGGATAAAATTAGAAGAATTAATAGGATTACTTTTTTCATGCATTACATGAGAGTTAGAAACTTAGAATCACTACTTCATGTAATTGAGAGAGGCCATATTTGGTATTCTTGTTCATCTAGCAGACGAGTAAATATAAATGACAGAGTACAACCTACAACATGCATGTGTAACATATAAAAGAAATACCTACCTAACATTTTGCGAGAATATTAATAATTTTGTTATTTAGAACCTTCCGCTTCCACCTCCATACTTAGCAAAAGAGAGGAGAAACAATAAAGATTCCAGGGAGGTAAGACACCTTAACTATAGGGAGAGGCAATCGCCTCTGTCATCCAGTTTGCAATATCTGCATTTATGACAATTGAATATCATGCAGAAGTTTTCACTCATCTTCAACAAGGTTAATTAACCAATTTCACCATTAACACAGCACTGGAATGAGAACCAACTCAGGCAACTAACAAATACAAACAACTACAATAGAACGATAGAGCTACGACATCCAGTTAGATACCTGCTTCATTCATGCCTGCACTACAAGACGTCTTATAGAATATTTTAGAGTAAAAAAGAAAGACTTCTACATGATATTTATTGATCTCAAAAAACGATAAGATACCAAGGTATATATTGACATACACAAACCTTATTTTACGATGGTCAAAAACTATGAGAGACACAAAGAGAGTGACCAACATGGGTCCTCATGAACTCAAAATGTCATCCTATGAAATGGTGTACCACAAAACAAATAGAAAAGCCATGTTCTTATCCACAACTATAAAGCTTACGTGTTAAACTTACATCAAACATTAGTGCATCTCAAGATTCTTGACAAAAATAACAACAGATTGCTCGATTCAAGATCAAGGCTGACACATGTTCATATCCTATGAAATGGTAACTTCCCATTAACGAAAAGATCTATTGTCATGGCAAACTTTTGATTATTTTGCTTAATGTAACTTTGAATCTAAAATATACCAATATCGCAATAGCTTCTCTACATGTTCCTAAGCAGAAATCATAAAAAAGGAAGAGAAAGCGGCAAAAAGAAAAAGAAAACAGTAGACCATGCCTACATAATTTTGAAGATATAAAGATTGACTTGTTCAATGTCTAAAGCAATCTCAGTTCATGCTAACCTTTGTAGAAGAAATTTATTTCATAAAAAGAATACCAAAAAGATGAAAAAAGGAATATGAGAAAAATCTTACAAGGGAAAAACACCCAAAGAGGAAAAAGAGAAGATGAAAAAGTTCATAAAAGTTAAGTTTTGATGATTCACATTTAAATTTTGCATTATACATACATATATATACACTTTGGCACTCGTAGCGGTTAGCTCACTTCGCATGACTATCGACTCGGAAGATCTAGGTAGTGAGTTCAATTCCTTGGGCATGCTTTCCTGGCAAGGACTTCAGAACTAAACATGCCTACGTAAAAAACTAAGCTACAACGACATTTTAGGTTGGGTTTGATTCTAGTTCCATGGAAAATATACATTGACTTTTGTTACTTGTAGTTCCAAATTTAATTGTACGTCAAACGGAGAACCTATCATTGTGAAACTATAGTTCTTCAATCTATTTGAGTAAAAACTTCTAACAAAAACATAATCTCTTTCTTCTCTTTTGTATTGCTATTCCACCTCATAAGAAAAATATAAGCTTTATCTTTAGTCTAAATCAAATACAAAATCATGAGTATGAAGAACTATGATAGAATCTATAGTTGTGGAACTATAGTTCTTCAATTTATTTGAGTAAAAAACTTCAAACAAAAATTTAAGTTCTTTCTCTTTTGTGTTACTACTCCACCTCATAAGAAAAACACAAGCTTCATATTCACTCGTAAATCAAATACATAATTATGATCCCGAAGAACTATGATAAAACCTATTATTGTAGAACTTCTTTAATTATTTGAGTAAAAAACTTCTAACAAAAACTCAAACTCTTCCTTCTCTTTTGTATAGCTACTCCACCTCATAAGAAAAATACAAGTTTCATCTTCACTCATAAAATGAAAGAAAGCAACTGGTTTTATTTGTAAGAGGCATAGTTGTAAAAATTTAAGCAAAGAGACATGTGCTTTCACTGTGCCGTCATCTTGTAACCGTTGCATACTAGAGAAGTGTAGGATGAACGGTAAGGAGGCTAAGTATGTGTGACAATCATCAGAGATCAAGGAAAGGGGAGGTTCAAGGGACTGGATCGAGAGTGATGAGTGCATCAATGGCTATGGTGTGGACAAGGATACTCTCGGGATATCCTCAAACTCAATTCTTTAGTCCCAATTTTTGCACAAGCTTTGCTCCCCATAGTGCTACGTACAGTAGATGCCCCAACATTGTGGACTTCTACTCAAATATTGCAGTAAGCGAAGGCATTATATTCTCTCTCTATATATATATATATATGTATGTGTGTATACATACTATAGATATGTTCAAACATGTGTCGCCCAAGATTCTCTAATTTTCTTTAAAATTCTAGAGAGAAGCCATGTTGTTAACATATTGATTTGCCTGAGGGAGGAGTTCTTATAGAATCATGCTCGCATACTTCTTTCTATAGTAGATTATGGAGCCATAATTCATGGTGTGAGTTTAGTTGTTTGGTGATACTAAGTGTTTACACATTTGTTGATCATCTATGTAGGTTACATGCTTTTCCACTTATATGGGGAGAAGCAATGTTTACAATCATGTATTTATTAAACAAGTTTTTTTAAGGTTGTATTCATTACGCCATATGAGTTATGGTTTGATAGAAAAACAAACCTTAAATACATATTAAAGGAGGCTCCATGGAATTTTAGATGAGTTTAGAGATAATTAAACAATAAATCTTTAAGACACATCTTTATTGGATACCTAAAGGGTTAAATGATATCGATTTTTTCATAAGAACTTCGGGTTGATAGAAATTAATAATGTTGAGTTCATAGAAGATTCTAAGAATGATATTCTTTCGGATAATGATAATAATGTCAATGATTTTCTAGCTTTATGAATCATTTGGACTCATAAGTACAAAGGTCAATGATCTTTTCTTGGAAAAAGAAAACTTAAGTGGTTATGAAAGACCATGAGTTTTCCTATTATATTTAAAGGATTATCATAATTGTTTAGTTGAGGAGATTACTCAGTAATGAGGTATTTGAGTCCATCTTAATTATAAGAATAGATAAAGACAATAGATGAAGAAATTGAATCCATTAATAAAACAGTGAGAATTTATAATTTTATTTAAGAAAAGAAAATCAATTGGTTGCAAATGGGTACTAAAAAATATACATTTGATGGGTCAATAGATACATTTAAAGAAGTTTAGTTGCAAAAGATTTCTACCGAAAGAGGGTATAGATTATATTGATATATATTCTCCTATTATGAAATTTATATACATAAGTATGAAAATTATATACATAAGAATAATTCTAGTTATTACAAAATTTATGTTACTTACATATAAAAACTCTATAATGATGACCTAAAAATACTATTTACATGAAACAACCAAAAGGTTATATAATAAAAGGTCATAATGACATGGTCCATAAGATGAAGTTCTTATATGGCCTGAAACAATCACTTCACCAATGATATTTTACTTTTTAAAATGCTATTGTAGAACTTAGATTTACAGTGTTTATATTTAAAATAGTGGGAGTCACTTTGTCATCTTGTTGTTGCATATAGATGACATGTTTTGTTGATTGAAAATAACAATGACATGATTGTTAAAACAAGTCGTGATTGAGTTTGATGTTCGAAATGAATGATATAAAAGAAGCATAATATATCTTAGGTATAAAGATCACTAGTGTTAGAGTATCTAAATAGCTTAATACAATCCTTATTTTGCATGAAAAGTCTTTCCAATTACATCGGAAGAGACCACTTAAGCCTTTTGAAGGACAGAATGTCAATAAGAAAAAAAAGAAACAAAATAAGTTTGTCATTACCCATATGTAAATTGGAGTTCACATGAAATACAATATATATATATATATATATATATATATATATATATATATATATATATATATATATATATGACATAGTAGGAGATGATAACTCTTATAGATTAGTGGCAGCATACATAAGTCATACAATAAGAAAGGAGGACTCTCTTATGTATTGCATGAACCACTTATGATTCTAAAACAATTTTGGAACTAAAACAATTTTAGAGAACATAGCAGTTTCTATTTATAAAATAAAACTGGAAAGACAAGGAGTCTTTTCTCTAAGCTATAACATCCAACAAAGACAAAGAAAAATAAAATAAAACTATATGAGAGTTTACACAAAATAAAAAAAATGACTATTAAATCTCTCTCTTATAGAATCTCTTAAAAAACGTCTTAGAAGAAGGGGTGTACGGTGATTCAAAGTCTACCTACTCCTGGTGAACAAAAGAAACAACAAACTGTTAGAATTAACTTGAAAATATTGACATATATGTAGAAATAAAACCAAGATAACTTGGAGCAAAATGATAAAAAAATTGTACCTTATGTTTCTCTTGACAAAATACTCTACTAGACGCAAATTAAATTACGATGGGTTAGGTAGTGCTTTATGGGTCTAGTCTGTCCACCCATTTGCATAAAAGAGAAATCAAATGCATTTACTTACACTTGGCATTGCTCCTCCATTGGAGTAAAAATACAAAGCAGACACATAGCTAAAAGAGAAAGTACTATAGGGACGAGTATCATGATGTACCAAGGAGGTATCCCGCAATGAACACGAAAACGAAGCAGACTGCAAACATCGTTGAAGCTCTCGTAGAAGCAGCCATACTTCCTGTCTCCGGCGCCGTCCACGATGTTCCAGTGGCTTGATCCTTGAGTTCCTTTTGACTGCTATAGCAACAAACATGTGCACAGGGTTCGACTGTCTTGAGCTCCACGGGCCTTGACTCAGGCTTGAGCTTTGCTCGTTCTGCACCTCTAGCAGATTTTGCACACACAGGGATGATGTTGGGACCTTATACGTGTGAGGTTCTAATAGAGAAGGTTCTGTTAAGAAGGTAAATGCTAATTGCTTGGCAAAAGGAAATCAAGTCATATACGTACATGACCGAAAGTCTAGGTAATCGAAGTTTACATTTAATCGCTACCGAATCCGAGATTACGGATTATTGGTTCTAATAACATGATCTGAAGTTCTCAAACTTTCCAGTTTGAGAAGTCATAGAAAGAGATATTAACTCAAATTGATATAGTATTTTATAAATATGTATTAGGTCTTTGGAGGTATATAGTCTCATTTTATGGGGTCTCCTTCATCTTCAGATCCTTATTATAAAGCTTTACATGCATTGGGACCGAGTTACATTTTGATTATTAAATAAAGTCTGTGATCTAAATTAGGAGAAGGCATTTGCCATCCGAAAGTTTTCATGCAAATGCATTTAATATCCGCTGTGATAGAGTTACATTTTAAGGACAGCATTTATTCATCAAAGAAAAAGGGAACAATCATATATATGAATTGGTCCCTATTGGCGGTCTAGTCCTCCTAGCTGGGCCAACAACCTTCATATTAACAGCTATTGGCTCCACACCATATATATATATATATATATATATATATATATATATGGAGAGAGAGAGAGAGAACATATACAATGACTTTACATTGATGTGTGACCTAGAAGTGATTTTAATAAACATAGGTACAAAATATAGAACAACTTGATTGCACCAAAAGATCCGGACGCTGAATCAAACAGGGAACAAGGGCAGTGTATAGAGAGCATCAGGTTTTCAAATTCACAGTCAAACACGCAGTCCATGACAAGCACATTATTGTTCTAGACGTCCGCAATCGGAAAGCATTGGGGGATCAATCTATAGCAGCCCAACCCTAGCCTGAGATTGCATGATAATCAACCCTCCTTTCGCCTTCTCCGTCGGAGGGAGAAATGGGTGGCCTGTGGGTCAAGCATAAAAGTTGTCTCAAGATCCATCCTTGATGTTTTCCACTGGATCGCCACCCCTCTAATATTGGTGAAGGCCCAGTTTCTTCATTAGCTGCAAGCCCATGGATTCCACCAGGGATGCATAACAGTCATTTGTGAGCCATCATTATCGAGGACAGCATCAGCGCTCTGACTAGTAGCAGAGCCTAAAGTCTCATTTCCCACTTCACCTTTCGAGTTTTTCTTCTTGCCCAAAGCCACCTCTAAAACCATTGCTGCAATCTGAAGCTGCGGTTGGGAGTCTAACGACATCCATGAACAAGAAAGTATAATACCATCACCATCATTACCAACTTTCTCAGGATGGGGAGGGCTCGCAAAATTCAAAGGGTGCACGCTACCATGTGTCTGATACCCCTGAGAGGGTGATCTCATCACCATGCCAGGAGCAAAAGCTTCCTCAGAAGCTTTATGAACATGTTGAGAGCAGTGCCTATTTTCCATTTTTATTATAATTGACCAACATTTTGGATGGTTGTAGGTGCCTATTTTCCAATACATAAAGATTCATGTCACTATATCGACATAGATACGATAGAAGTCCGGGACCCTATTAAGGTGTCCACCCTCAACTTGATTTTCATCTCGATGTGGCCCGAAATCGAAGGTTCTTTAGTTTCTCACAAGATTTCAACCCAAAACTTGGTACCCAAGCGACTTATAAGGGACCATTGAAGGTGTTCATTTCGATCGGCACACAACAAGACAAGAAAATGGCTCATGCAGGACGCTTTACACAGATTCAGCCGCCTTCATGTGGTCGATCTAATGCGATCTTGTGCCAAAATCGGTTATGTCATGTTGTGCAGTCGTGGTGTTTCCTCTTCCTTCTTTAACATTTGTATTATTTGCATACTGATGAAATTGCACCACCCTTGTAAAGAGTCTAACAAAGCTGAAGTTGTACTTATTATATTACATGGTATGACAACTCCAAGTGAAAGAAAATAATTGAAAAGCTCACTATTATGTTTATTGGCGTCTGATCTTCACCCTTGCGTGATTGCTCCTTCTATGGATTATTGTTTATAGAAAATCAAAGGGAACAATAATTAAACATTAGTCACCTATTTCAACAGTACTGCATACCTAAGTACTACCCGGAAATGGGGTCCCTTAGCATTATTTGACTAAGTGGCAAGTGAGAGAGAGAGATAGAAAGAGAGAAGATTAAACTTGAGTTCATTATTTTTTGCATTATTTGATTAAACCATTTCCATAAAAAGATGGAAGGTGTAGGGAAATGGTAAGAGATGAATACATAATCAATAGAATTATGAGTTTGGTTTGTTTTCTCTCATTATGATTCTGGATATCTTTAAACAATTACAGTTTTGGTGGAAATTTAAGAAGGGATTTTCGTTTCACTACATCACACACATGGTCAGACAAACACTCAACTTTATTTTTTTGCCTTTTACTTTATACGGAAGGGAAATGTAAAGCGAATGATGCATTTCACTGAGATGCTCATCTAAAAGGAGAAAATGTGGACTGTGATCCTTTTCTCCGAATATAAAACAAATGTAATCATAAATTAACACGGAAAAGTGGAAGACAACATTGGATACTACGCAACAGGATGCGAGTAAAATAATATCCGCCGACGCAAAAGACATTGTTCACGTGCATTGCGGCGACAAAGGGTCACGATTTTCGGCGAGTAAAATAATATCCGCCGACGCAAAAGACATTATTCACGTGCATGAGATGTTTGCGCCCCACCTCAGGACAAAGGGTCAGGATTTTAGGCCATTTGATCACCACAGGAAGCCAAGAGCTTTCTTGCAATATTAAGATCTTCGATCTATATTAGAGTACTGAGCTCCTCCAAGCGAAAACAAGGAGAAACATTATAATCAGCGAAGAAGGTGAAGGAAGATCAGGAAAGTAAGAAGGATGATCAAGCAAATATGCAATAACTCCACAGGAGAATTGGATTCTAGTGGTTTTACCAAGCCATTGCCATACATCGGTCTGTACATTGCACTTGCTTCGTCTCTCTGCCTTTTCTTTTTATCAATTGATATTGCCACGAGTTTTCGCCTTAAAACTCGATGGGTTAGATGCAAGTTATTCAAACTGAATTCCATCACTTTGACACTTTTATCTGTTGCAACCAAGATACCAGTGGATTTAAACACGTCAATGCCCGGACCAATTCACCAACTCACTAAGCTCAGTGGCACCGTCATGTTATGCACGACAATGGCTTTTACGCTTCCGAGTTTAGGAGCCATGGAAGACGAGGAGATCCTCTCCAATGTGGTTGCCTTGACTCTTCTCGTTATCACTGTTGCTGTGGACATCTGCATTCAAATTGGAACCGGCGCCATCTTGAGCACCTTCTGGCCTGAACATATTTTAAATACATGCTTCATGATGCTCTCTCTGTTGATCTTGTCTTCTTCTGCGCCGTGCATCAAGTTCCTCAGGCAACGAATTTCTAAGGAGGTATCCATGAGTCGGGAAGATTGGGCCGGCCTTCCTGATAGCACAGATATCAAAGATAAGTTCGAAAATTGTGAGAAGTTGCTCCACAAAGCGTGGTTGGTCACATAAACAGGAAATCCACAATTCTCAGTGAGTGTATCTTCACAATGCTTCTCAGCTGGATGGCTTTCGATTTTGAGTGGTATCCTGTTGTTGGAAGCAGAGGTCAGATTTTACCTTCTTCCCTCACTTTCAAGAAGAAAGAGGACCGATTTCTGTCGGGGAGGGTCAGATTATGGTTGGTCGATTCCAATAATATTGTTATCTCAAACTCTTTTTGTTGCACTATCGTGTACCGTGATCTCCATTCGCGTGTATTATGGTCGTGCTTTTAGAGAACCCATTATAACCCATTATGAATACATGGACACCGTCCGTCGGATCAAGTCGTGGATATACTCAAGCTGGGAACTTCATGTTGTTGATTTCGGGTTACCAAAGTGGTTAACTGCTATCGTGATCCATATTTGGAACGTTATGGTTACTTCTTTTGGCATAATATACAAAGCTGCATGGTGGGTGTCAGGAATTCTCTGTTATGGTTACTTCTTTTTTTACTATTGGCTAGCAACAAGATTTTTGTTCTACGGAATTAGGAACATAAATCGAGAACATACAGAAGAGGAAATCATCGGCTCTCTAATCCATTCCGGGGAATTCTATGCGAATGAGATGTCAGCACGGGCCCCTAAGGTGATAAACTCATGGATAAGCAGCGGAACCGAATATGCAAAGGACAAATATAATGTTGATTTCATTAATTTTATCACCACCAAAACGGATCGTGCTTTTGTAATCATGGTAGGGGAAGAGGGAAGAGACCCTC
Source organism: Brasenia schreberi (assembly GCA_036023115.1). Lineage (NCBI taxonomy): Eukaryota > Viridiplantae > Streptophyta > Magnoliopsida > Nymphaeales > Cabombaceae > Brasenia > Brasenia schreberi. The sequence goes on from JAYKKT010000063.1 coordinate 7,510,618, forward strand.
TTTTCGTTTTCTTCAAGGCTTGCATCAACACCTTCAGCATGGATTTCTTCTTGGGCATTTTGGCCAACATCAACAAATGGGTCTTCATGGACATGCCGTTACAAGACGCGAAGGAATTCATGAAACTGGTGCGGCATGCCCGAGGGCTCGCTTTGTTCGTTGACAAGCACGCGTTTGCCAAGGAGAAGGATGGTACCCAAAATGGAGAAATCGTAGCGAGATATACGTGGCGTATGCTGGAGATAAAGCCATCTGATCCTATATTCCGTGAAGCTATTCCGCTTTGGGACAAATTAGTTGGGATAATGAAAGATAAATGGCCCAGGCACAAGAAGGAGGCGCCCGAACTATTAGCTGAATTAGTTGTTCTCACAAGATTTCAACCCAAAACTGGTACCCAAGCGACTTATAAGGGACCATTGACGGTGTTCATTTCACTCGACAGCTTGCGATTACGAGTGCCCTCTGTTTAATCAATTGCCAAGCAACTCGGAACTTCCTTTGGAAACGGATACGCAGGTACTTGATTGGTTTTGGCAATGCGCCGCACACGCCATAATCTACGGCATGTCCACCGTTGTAGATAGGATGCACACACTCGGGCAGGCTAAATTTGATTTAAGGGAAGAAGATGTAAGGGAGGCAGCTAGTATGTTGGGAATGCTTCAAAGCTTCATGCAACAACTTTTCCCTAGCAATTCAGTAGAACCGTAGGTTACAGACCAAGGAAGATGATTTCAGTCCTGCTTTGGTGGTGCACGGTGGCAACAATCGTTGTTTCCTTTACATTTTAATGGTGGGTGACACTGAAACAACGTCTCACAGATCTGCTGTTCTTTTTACCAAATGTAGATCTTTCATTGAAGACGAAATGGTGCAGAGGTCGCTGTAACAGAGATCAGCAACAAAGCAATTGGGAAACCCGCGATAACAAAAGATTCACACGTTAAAAAGCGTTATCAATAGAAACCTAGGTTTGCATTCTTCATCAGGTTTTGTTGCATGCGAACTGACATCCTTTGGCGTGTGTGTACTACCTTGGAATCCTGCTTAAAGGCAAATAAAGCTAGAGAATCCTCCCATGCCATCGAACCTTTGAGTTGAGTGAATACGTACCACCATGGAAAGGCAAATAAAGATAGAGAATCCTCCCATGCCATGGTCATATGGCATTTACACCGTTGGAGAAAGCATCTATATGGCGCCAACGTGAAAGGGCGGTTCCATAATTACGTTACGTAGTTGATATATCGGGAGCACATCCGTTTACCATGGAAAGGACCGGACTAGGAACGGGCTTTACCATTTACGGGAGGGAACTAGTCTCGCCCACCATCATAAGAGCCGACGTAGCTCACAATGTGATCAGCACCCGGCCTCAGGGCCGGATCAGCTTTAGCAGATTTTTCCTAAAGAGTTTGGATTACACACTGACACCAACACGGAACGTGAGTGTCTCTCTCCGAGTGTAAGGATTTGATTGAGTTCTTTGCACTTGAAGACTCACACAATACAATGCGACAAACACAAGAGAGCAAAGAGAGCAAAGTGCGCACAAAACTTGAAAGTAGAAATTTGATTGATAACAGAAAAGAGATTGCGTGGTCCCAACACGCAAGAAAATTTGACTCTTTCTTCAAAGAGGGTTTATTACAAGAAAGCCTTCAACGACGAAGGGTCACATTCTTTCTCACCCAATTTTTTGCCGTCCTCAGCAACACCTTTGTCTTTGCTCCCATTGGGGGCTGTTCGAGCAACACGTTCCACATTAGTACGACACGATAACTCTCAACGTCTACTGAGATGGTCCTCTTGTTGGTGTTTATTGGGACAGTTGCAGTAAACACTCGCATCTAAGTAGTTTGAAGGGTCATGTCGAATCTAGGGCGGTAGTGTGAGCACGCCTTCGGTCTTATCAACCTTAAGCTTGAGAGTCGTTTAAGCTTGGACTCGTTAAGCATAAAGAATCATGAGAACTTAGTGCTTCATCAAAGTAAAGTCGTTGTTCTGAATGGTACAAACATGCGCGAAGGAACGATAAACCCAGCACCATTGGGTGATCTACGTCTGCCATAGAGAAGTTCATCTTGCTATATAGACCACCAATCTTGAGGGTGACAGGACTAATTGTTGTGCTTCTGCCAGGAAGACGAAGTTGTGTGTAGCTCCTGAGTCAATCAGTGCCCAAACGTGTGTTTCTTTTAGTTGTATTTTGATATAGAATAACCCATACCGTTTGCGAGGCATAGGCACCTAGAGTCGTCGAATTGAGTTTAGATTTTGAATGGCACCACAATGACGTACTGGTTCATCATATTCATTTGCATTGTTTGGGGCTCCGCAATGGCCATGGTATTAGCTTGATGCATCGATGGTCTATTTGGCCAGTCCCGCGCATAGTGGTTCCCTTTGCAATAGAAGCATGTAAGTGCAGCCTTCCCTTTGTCTTGGTATGGTCGACCCTCTTTTTGTTCATTTTGGAAAGATCTCTGGTCATTCCCTCATTTCTGAGTTTGAGTGAGTGCAGTAATGCCTCCATTATCGATGACATACTTCTTTGGGCTCCAGGGGCGATGGAGCCGATCTTCCTTCTGGGGTTCCTCGTTTGCCAAGCGTTCAGCCGCTACGAGTGCCAAAACTAAATCCTTCACCCGCATCTGTCGAACCTCTCGCTCTGCCTCATGCTGTAATCCATTCATGAAGAAGAACAATCGATCTGCCTCTACCATGTTTGAGATGTTCAACATCAAGAAGGTGAACTTGTTGATGTAATCTCGAATAAACTGGCCATGCTTAAGTTGCATGAGATCCTTTCGAGCCAAGTAGTCAGGGTCTTTAGGGAGAAATTGATTTCGAATCTCCCATTTGAAAGCATCCAATGTGTCGATGGTGTAGAGTCCTCGATCGATATCAGTAGAACGACGTTGCAATTAGAGCGAAGTGTCGCTTTTGAAGAACGATGTAGCAATACCGATTCCCCTATCCTCCCTTCTAGTTTCCCTAGCCTTGATGTACTCATCGACGTATCATAAGAAGTTCTCAAGGTCCTTCGAGTTTCGGGTTCCCGAGTAGGCATCCGGCTTTGGGATACTATCCTCTCAATAGGGGTGATGGTTACCCTGTTAATGATAGCTCGGTCGAGGTTCGCGCAATGTGTCTCGAGAGCTTCAAGCCTTTCATGTATGACTGTGTTGTTCCCATCGCGGTAAGCATTGCGGACAGTCAGATCCTCAACCCTTTCCTCTAGATTCGTTAAGGTTTCGCCTCAATTCTTTGTAAAGATATTGATGGTGCCACGCATCATCTCGAACTCTTGTTTGACAAAATTCTTGATGTGGTGGACATCTTCCCTCAAGATTTTGATGTTAGCCATGCGTTCATTCTCCATTCTAGGGAGGGTTTGATCCATGGGCGACAGAATGTCTGTTGAAGTCTTTGGGTCCATCTCAACTGAGCCGAAAGACACTGAGTTGGGTCGTTACAGCTCTGATACTAAAGTTGTCACGCCCTGACTATCGGAAGAATCGTTGGAGCTTGCAATGTAATCGACACCCGACCTCGGGGTCGAATCAGCCTTAGCATATTTCTCCCAAAGAATTGCAATAGCACACCGACACCAACACGAACGTGAGTGTCCCTTCCCCGAGTGCAATGGTTTGACTGAGTCCTTAACACTCGAAGATTCACACAACACCACGCAATAAATACAAGAAAGTAAAAAGAGCAAAGTGCACAGAAAACTTGAAAGCAAAAATTTGATTAATAGCATAAATGAGATTGCGTGGTCCCAACACGCGATAATATTCGGAACTCTTCTCTCAAAGAGGGTTTATTACAAGAAAGCCCAAGAGCCCAACATAATTCAACATCGAAGGGTCACACTAGGCAATAAGGAGACTCCACGTAGCATTAAAGAAGTGTGGGAGGTTGTGCCGCTCATAAAAGGGGAGCTCAGGAGAATGGCAAATCGCTTCACAGACGTGGATAATGGCGACCCATCGACGCTCTGACTTTTACCGGTGACTCTCTTTCTTTCTCTTCCTGGTTCTCATTTAGACTTGCTTCCGCCTTATCTTTGTTTTTCTCTCTATATGGCATTTATGTTGATTGAATTGGATTTTGATGTGCAATAAACAAAACGGGCAAATGGCATTATCATCGGCATGGTGTTGCGGTAATTTGACTCTCACCCACAGTTTAGAGATTTAATTTTCACATGAAAATACGAATTTTAATGTCTAATTAATGATGATTGGACTAATTAAGCCTTTATGATATTAATTATATTTAGTTTTTGTTAAGTATTTTAAAATATTTATTTGATATATCTTTGATTAAGGTGGAAGTCTAAAGTGTGAAAGTCATGTGTTAGTGAGGGACTTATGCGTGTGAATACCATTAGGCATTCTTTGGTTGAAAGAATCTCACATGTCTTTTTATTACATGATATCTAATGAACCTTAGTTCAAGAGGTTAAAGAGGACATTGAAGGTCATATGCACATACATGTTGGATTGAGCTCAGGTATAGAAATCATTTCGGTATTCTTTTTACACAGAAAGTTTTGATCTGTCTTATATACAAAAAGATGTGCAACGGATGTTGTACAAACCCGAGGAGGTGCAACTGTTGGAGTAAATTCTATTGGCTTATTATAAAATCTTATTAGCACCTAATCAAACGGGTAATGAAAGTCTTTGTGCACTTTCTCTATGTCGTCTTACTTTGCTTGTTTCATTTGCTTATAGATTTTCATAGATCGGTTGCTTTTGTTGATGTTGGCATATTTGTGTTTGTTGTATATTACATATTTCTATTGTTTCTTCCAATACTACCTCTTCTAACAATGTCTAATTATATTGTGGGAGCAACTATTATTAGTTGAAACCCTCTTGTATCCTAAATCATCCGTTAACTTTTGGACTTATTAAGTATCCAATTTAATAGATCATTTTTTTCAAAAAGTGTACTTAAACGCATGCGCTTATGCTTATAACTTACATATAGAGTCCCTAAAGTTTCAATATAGCACCTAAAGAATTGAGAAAGCTGTTGAGAAAAGAAGTTGAATAACGATTTAAGGAAGCTTAAAGAAACATTTTTCCAATACCAAATTTGTTAAATAATCATAAGTGACAAATACATATGATCTCCACACATGTATGTGCGAAAGAGAATGCATAATTTTTATGTACAGAACTCGATGCCAAAGGTAAAACCATGGAGCTTAACTCGAAAAAAAATAACCATATATAGTATTTCCCAACCCTTCTTCCTTCAATGAATTCATATTTAACATATCCTTTCAAGTGTATATCTTTGACTTGATGCAGGATTCATATTTGACTGGAGGAGCAGTTGGGAGGGGATCCCGCCATGGCTGCTAATTTGAGAGTTCAACAATATTTCATGTTTGTTTGACAGTTTCTCTTAGTTCAACAGCTTTTCTTGTTTGGTTCTCTAATTTTCCTTTGTCGAATATTGTGTTGTAACTTATGACTTGTACCTTGGATGTTATCGTATGCATTCCCTTTGATTTTGTAAAACAACCCATTTACTTTGTTATGTATTGATATTTACTTTGTTATGTACTAATTTTTTATCTTTAATATTGGTTGTTAATTGATTTTAGGAGATGTATTCTTGAATTTGAATTAAGAGGTTTAAGATTCATCTCATGTATCCTTGAATGATTCTCTTTGTTTGTTTCTATATCATGATAGAAATTTTGGGTGTTTATAAGAAGTTATAGTCAAATATTCCTTTTAAGTATTTTATTATTCGACAAACACTATGTTAGTAGTTCTTACTTTGATTCCTTGTATAACAAATCAATCTGCCTATTTCATAGGTAATATTAGATTGATTGTATGTCATAATAGCATACATTAAACATATAATAATTTTAACATACAATAATTATGTCATGAGACATCCTTTGTTTGACATTAATTTAACATTACAGCAAATAGAAAAGAGATGTACTAATTTAATATTTAATTAAATGGAGAAGAGATAGGATAACAATCAAAACAATTGAACTTCTTTAAAACTTTTTCAATATAATGTGATTGTGTAAGTCCTATGTTGTTTTCTTCTCTTATTATTCTAATACCTAGAATAACATTCATTTTTTCTTGTCTTTGATATTTTTTTAACATTTTCAACTTCTTCTAAACTAATATAAAAAATAATAATGTCATCAATATATAAATAAATCAAATAATATTTTTTATAATTTGCTGGAAACACATATGTTAGATTCATTAATTTTAAAATCATTCGTAAGAATAATTTGATCAAAACTTTGATATCATTGCATAGGAGGTTGTTTTAAACCAATTTAAGACTGACTAATTTACAAACTTTGTGTTCATGTTCAGATACAACAAATCCTTCAAGTTATTTTATATACACATTTTTATCTTGTTTACTATTTAAAAATATTATTTTAATATCTATTTTGATAAATGATACATTTATAGGTAATATAAGTACTAAAAACACTCTACTTTTAGTTATTTTAGCCGTTTTTTAGTACTTCAATTCCTAGAAAATAATAGAGAGGTCTTATATCTTTCATATCAAACAAGTTCAGTAGCACGTTTTTTAACTCATTGATTTCATTGATAGATAATACCATGTTTTCTGAAATAATATTTCAAGGAACTTCCACTAAATTCTCCAAACAACAACTAATATAACAACAACAACTAAGCCTTTTCCCATACAAGATGGGGTCGGCTACATGGATTCTTTATTTCCACAGATCCCTATCGTGTGCAATGTTAGCAGTTAACTCACAATAAGCTACACAACTCTATTGTTTCTTTCCAACACTTTTGTGATCGTCCTCTAGCTCTTTTAATACTTTCCAAATTTAGTTTTTTATACCTTCTTAAAGGTTCTTCTTTTGATCTTCTTTCTATATGTCCAAACCATCTTAAACGATATTCTCTCATTTTATCCTCTATTAGTGGCACTCCTAATTTGTTTCTAATAACCTCATTATGTATACGATCTTTTCTTATATGATCACTCATTCATCTCAACATCTTCATTTCTATCACATACATCTTTTGTACATGTTGATAACTGTCCAACACTCAGAACCATAAAACATGGCAAGTCTAATTGTTGCTCTATAATATTTACCTTTTAATTTTAATGGTGTCTTCTTATCACAAAGAATATCAGATGCTCTTCTTTATTTTAACCAACCAGCATTAATTCTATGTGTAACATCTCCATCAATTCTTCCATCACTCTAAAAAATTGACCATAGGTATTTTAAAACTTTCCTTTTGGGGATGCAATGTATGCCAATTTTAATTTCTATGTCCTCTAAGGTAACCAAATGATCAAACTTATATTCCATATATTTTGTATTTGTTCTACTAAGTTGGAGGCCTTTGCTTTCTAATATTTCTCTCCATAGTTTCAATTTTCTATTCACTTTTTCCTTAGACTCCTCCACTAATACAATGTCATCTGCAAATAACATACACCAAGGTACTTCATCTTGAATATGTTTTATGAACTCATCAATCACCATTATAAATAAGTATGGACTTAAAGTTGATCCTTGATGTAACTCAATATTAACTTCAAAGTCGTCCTCACACTGCACATCATACATTTCTCTTATAAGATTAATGTATGTTAATGGGATACCTCTTTTTTCTAAAGTTCTCTAAAGAACCTCCATCGGTACTCTATCATAAGCTTTTTCAAGATCAACAAATATCATGTGAAGGTCTTTCTTTTTTGCTCTAAAAAATTTCATAAGACGTCTCAAAAGGTGAATCGCTTCAATAGTAGATCTACCTAGCATGAATCTAAATCGGTTCTCTGTTGTACTTGATACTTGTCTTAATCTACGTTCGATAATTCTTTCCCATAATTTCATAGTATGACTCATTAATTTGATACCTCGATAATTCGCACAATTTTGAATGTCTCCCTTGTTCTTATATATGGGTATAAGTGTACTTGCTCTCCATTCCTTAGGCATCTTTTGGTTTTTCCATATTTCATTAAATAGCCTTGTAAGCCAAGTGATTCCTATTTCCCTTAATATTTTTCAAACTTCTATAGGAATATTATCTGGTCCTACCGATTTACCACCCTTCATACGTTTAAGAGCCTCTTTGACTTCATTCTTTTGAATACGTCGGTAGAAATTGTGGTTTATATACTTTTTTTATTTTACTAACTCTCCTAAGTTAATATTGACATCTTTATTTTCATTAAAAAAACTTATAAAAATAGTTTTTCATCTATTTCTTATATCATCATTTGCCACTAGAATTTTTTCATCCTCATCCTTGATGCATCTAACATAATTAAGATCTTTAGTTTTCTTATCTCTAGCCCTAGCTATCCTAAAAATATCTCTATCACCCTCTTTTGAGTTGAGTTTTTTTATATAAATCCTCCCAATTTTTAGCGTTTGCTTCACTCACGACCTTTTTCTCTTCCTTCTTTGCTTTTTTATAAGCCTCTAAAGTTTCACTAGTTTTCTTAGCATAATGTAATTTGTAACATGCTCTCTTTGCCTTGATTTTATTTTACACTACTTCACTCCACCACCAAGCTTCTTTTTGTGTCGGTACACCTCCCTTAGATACACCTAACACATCTTTCACCACTTTCCTAATATGTATAGCCATATTATTCCGCATATCACAGGGTATACCAATATAATTCCAAACATCTCCTTGAAGGGCTTTTGTTTAAATATATCTTATTTCTCGCTTTTGAGGTTCCACCATTTAGTTTGAATAGCTAGATGCACTCTTTTCTTCTTTTTCTATTTTTTATTTGTAAATCCATAATTAAAAGTTGATGGTGGGTGGTTAAGCTTTTTCTTGAAATTACCTTACAATCTTTACAACATGCTCTATCTTTTTTTCTACAAATAAAGTAATCAATTTGTGTTTGTGATAAGCCACTCTTATAAGTAATTAAATGTTCATCTCGTTTTTTGAAAATTGTATTGACTATAAAGAGATCAAATGCTATAGCAAAATTTAAAATCTCCCTACCTTCCTCATTTATGTCCTCAAAACCAAAGTTTCCATGAATACCTTGATATCCTAATGCCTCCTTATCGACATGTCCATTTAAGTCTCCTCCTAAACAAATCATCTCCCATTGTGAAATCTTTTGAATCACCTTATCTAACTCTTCCTAAAACGTTGTCTTTATTACTATCTTCTAGTCCTACTTGGTGTGCATAAGCACAAACTATATTCAAAACATCTGCTCCTAACACTAATTTCAACATCATGATTCGATCACCATATCGTTGTATGTCTACTACACTATCCTTTAAATCTTTATTTATGATAATACCAACTCTTTTTCGAGCCTTTTCTTTACCTGAGTATCATAATTTAAAACTTGTATCCTCTATCTCCTTTGCTTTTTCTCCAACCCATTTTGTCTCTTTTACACATAGAATATGAATCTTTCTCCAAATCATAGTATCTACCACCTCCATTAGCTTATCGGATAATGTTCCGATATTTCAAGAACCAATACAAATCTTATTATCTAGGATTAGCTTCCTTACCCCCCCGCATCCGTCCATAATCAAAATGCGGAGACACTTTCTACAAATTATTCACTACATTCGGGCAACAATGTAGCAGGACTAACTTCTTTACCCACACCCGTCCATGATGTGAAAACCCTCTCTGCAATTGATTCACTACATTCGGGTGAAAATATACTGGCTCTTGCTTACTTATTATTGCATTCGGGCTCTACAGCACATCGCTAGGTGGGGACACCCCAAAGCAATACTCATAATTTTTGTAATATATGTTATAAAATCCGACGAAGTTTTACGTTGAAGCCTAACACAACCCTCCTCCTTTATCCGGACTTGGACCGGCAATGCAAGAGTGATCCCTTACATGGGCAGAGTTTCCTCTAAATTCTCCACCATTAACAAATCTAATACACTTAACAGAGTACTGAAACTGAGTTACCACAAACTTATGAAATATAAGAAATATAGTGAAAACTTCACTTTTGTTTCTCATGAAGTAAACCATTATGAATCTTGTACAACCATCCATAAAGTAATAAAGTATTTATAGCCAGACATAGCAACTATAAGACTAAGATCCCACACATATGAGTGAAGAAGCTCAAATGAGTTTATTTTTCTAGACTCACTGGTAGGAAAGCTAACCTTATGATGCAGCTTTCTGATAAGTGTCACACTCAAAAGACAAATTACCAAAATTTAAACTCAAATCAGGAACCATTGCCTTCAGTTTTGAAACAAGAAGATGATCAAGTCTTTGATGTCATATTTTGATTTTCTTGATATTTGCATCCACGTTCCCTTTATTAGCTGTCACCCGTGACGAAGTTTCATTCAACATATATAGTTCATCTTTTGCTCTATCATGCCTAAGGATCCTTCCTTTCCTTCGATCCTAAAATACACAACCATTCTCATCAAATATAAGTAAGCAATTTAATTCTTTAGTAATAACATGAACTCATAAAAGGTTGGTAGGGAATTTGAAGACATATAAGACTGAAGGGAGACTGTCAATTTTTGTCTTCACTTTTCCTTTACCTTGTATGTGAAGATGAGAATCATCTTCAAGTTTTATACTACTTCCCACTCTCATACATTCATAAGAATTGAATATATATCTATTATCATACATATGATGGGTAGCTCCTAAATCAATAATCTAAAAAGTATAAGAAGAAAAACTAGTAGAGTTTCTACTACTAAAGCCTCATGCTTGCACCAATGAAGCTTGCAGGTCAAAAGAAAGAAGAACCGGACTCATGTCCCTCTCTAGATTTATTAAGGTCATCTAGTCTCTTCAATACAAATCTGTGACCATTATAAATTTGGAATATCTCTTGATGAACAACAATGAACATTTATCACTTGCATGTTTAATCCATCTTCTAATAATTACAATTTTTATCATCTGTTAATGCAAACTTCCTCAACAAATACTTTATCTTGTTTTTCGTGGGATCTTTCAAGATATGTAGTTACCTGGGATTGAATAGTTAAAAAGTTTTCAAAATATATAGAAAATACCAAAAAAAAGCAATAACCCTGAGTGCAAGTTTCTAATGAATTCTCTTTAAAAAGAATAAAAGGCCTTTACAGTAAAAGAAACAGAAGATGTGCTCACAAATATAAAACAGTACCAAAATGTTTCATTTGTAATAAAGATATGACAATCCTTATGTTTCATCAGCTGACCTGGAGAACCCAAAAATATTGTTGCATATGTATAAATAAAGTGATATCGGTGTTAAGAAAAGCTTTGCTATATGTGTATATAACTATATATTGCTCATCTATTATAGGGGCAACTAGAGAATATTTAGAGCAACATGCAGTGGTGGTGCTTCACCCAATTTAAGGGATAACCCTTGCATGACCGGTCCAAAGACCGGATAAAGGAGGGTTGCGTTAGGCTTCCGAGAGCCAGCGTTGTGTGGGAAGAGACGATTTCCCAGCATTAATGGACCACACATAAGATGCCAAACTAAACAACCTTCATGTCAGTGAACTGCAATAATGGAAAGAGGTGATTTCCTACCAACCTCGAAGAAACCTTTTGAACTTTTCCTTTTAGATTTGCCAGCATTAAAGGTAAGAAAGTGGACACAATCAGAAAAGCACTAATACAAGGGTATTGACCTTTCAGTGTTGTGTCGGAATTAGTAAACGCACAACTAAAGAATTGATGAATTTTTTGAGAACACACCTAACTTTGAATAGTAGTGAAGTTAGACCTAATCTCTATGCACAAAAGATTCATAGGCTAAATTCTGATGAAAGCAGGAATAAATGCATGGAAATTTATCATGTTGCCCTGGAATAAGTTTTTAAACGATAAATCAACCTATTATAACTTTGTTATAAATAACAATAACCAGGGATTTTGCGCTCAACCCTAACAAACCATCAGCAGGGGTACCCGTGATATAGCACAGCTAAAGCTACACCACCATTAAGCAACAACTAAAAGGGTGAAAATATACAATTAACTCTAAAAAATATATAGCCAACATTTATGAACACGAATCAGTCAAAATATATACCCGTGATATAGCACATGTCGAATTGAGTTTAGATTCCGAATGGCACCACAATGACGTACTGCCTCATCATATTCACCTGCATTGTTCGAGGCTCTGCAATGACCATAGTATTAGCTTGATGCGTTGATGGTCTGTTTGGCCAGTCCCGCGCATAGTGGTTTCCTTTGCAATAGAAGCATGTAAGTGCGGTCTTTTCTTTGTCTTGGTATGGTCGACCCTCTTTTTGTTCATTTTGGAATGATCTCTGGTCATTCCCTCCTTTCTGAGTTTGAGTGAGTGCAGTAGTGCCTCCATTAGCGATGGCAGACTTCTTTGGGCTCCAGGGGCGACGGAGCCGATCTTCCTTTTGGGGTTCATCGTCTGCCAAGCATTCAGCCGCTACGAGGGCCGAAGCTAAATCATTCACCTGCATCTGCCGAAACTCTCGCTCCGCCTCATGCTATAATCCGTTCATGAAGAAGAAGAATCGATCTGCCTCTACCATGTTTGAGATGTTCAACATCAAGGAGGTGAACTTGTTGATATAATCCTGAATAGACTGGTCATGCTTCAGTCGAATGAGATCCTTTCGAGTCAAGTAGTCAGGGTCCAAAGTAATAAACACATTCAACATGTAGGAAAAAAGAAGATGAAATGGAACTGACAAAAAGAAAAGCAAGAAAGAGCAAGGAGATGAAGAAGAAGAATAGGAAAAAGAGCTAATAAAGAAAGAGAAGAGGAAGAACAAAGGATCAAAGGAAAGAAAGAAAGAAAGAAGAATATTATAGAAAAAGGAAAAGAAGAGGCGGGAAAAGATAATAAAGTTGAAGCAAAAGCAGAAGGAGAAGAAAGAAGAAAGAGAGAAGAGAAGAGCAAAGGAGGAGGAAGAAAAAGAAAATAACACCTCATCAAGGAACAGTAAAAGCCCACTGGAGATGTCGGTCTGTTATAAACCACAAATGGTGTCTGCTATAGAACTAAAGGTCTGAGATATTGCTATAGAGGGATACTCGTGTTATTGGTTGACATGAGAAATGTTGAGAATAAAAATGCAGCTTTGATCAATTAACCGACTGGAATGAAGTCAGTTAAACGTCAAAATTTCTTCCAATACACTGAGTTAACCCTTGGCAATTTCTATACTACATATAACTAAATGCAAGCGCCTCAAATTTTCCTCCTAAAGGCAAAATTTAGACAAAATTTTCTGGTAAGCAAGCCAGGTGCCTTCGTTGTCTGGTACACAAGAAGCAGAGTGGAAAACCAAGAGAAGAAACAAAATTAACGTGAGAAAGCAAGTGATGTAAGAAGGCAACCAATGCAATGAAGAGAAAGAACATGAGGATATAGAAGTGACTCAAAAGCAAAAAAGGAAGTAAGGCACGTTCATTGAAATGCATACTTCCACGAGGTCAGACATATACCATGAAGATATAAAAGGTCAACCACTAATGACAATGAGAAACAATAAAAGAGTGCCCCTGGTTGTTATGTGAAAAATAGATCACTTTTTTTCTATTTATAAGATGCAGGATGGTGATGACTAGAAAAAGCAACCATTGAATGAAATATTTGGAAAAATTTGTACCAAAATAAACTTTTGAAGATTGTGCAACAGGTGAAGCCATACCATTACACTTGTAATTGATAATAGTAGGAAGTTCATACACAAAAATCTAAAGCAATAATTTAATACTTTTAAATAGAATTAGTGAGATTCATGTACAAAGGAAGAGATGAAACCTCACAAGGAATCCCAATCAAAGATCTATTTACTGAATCTTGGAGAGCTTACGTAAATTGCTGTCACTTAGAAAGAAGGAAGTTCATATAGAGATCAACAAGTAAAGCCCTCAATTCCTTGTTTTTTTTTTAATAATATAGGAGTGGAGTTAGGATGATGATTGACTATTAGTATGAGTTGGCGCAATCTCTGGAAGCATGAGAAGAGCTCGATGAATTAGAGGTGTAGAGACTATCATAAGAACAAAAACACCGATTTTTATTTCAATGTTGAGACTAGAAGATACAATGATGAGTAGAAGAGGAATATGATTGCATTCTTTGTGAATCATCTTCATCTTCTTCAGAGATATATGACTCAGGCAGGCGATTGAATCCTTCACCTAGCATGCCCACCTAATCCGATAGGTGAATGAATCCTAGACTTACTATACCCATTGATTCCCTCTAAGTTGATTATTTTGCTTTCTATCCTTGATGGGGTTGGATTGGGTTGACTTTCCATGTTCTGTGAATAAGTTTGCCTTTGTCTAATGAGTACTTGTCCAAACCCTCTCTTGTACTTGCAATGATGTTTTCCATACACATGTTCAATCGCCTTTGGCTAGCAGGTGCTCCATATCCGAAGAAGACTTAGATGATTCGCAGAGAATATTGACACATTCATTTTTGCCTCAGAGGAACACCAGGCATATTTGTGTTTGACTGTTGTGATGGTTTCTTCTCTTGGTTCGCCACTCAGCATCTCATGTATCAGAAACGAAAGCACCTGAACTGTATCATAAGCAAGAGGAAACTTACGTTAATCGTGTAGCCCCTCTTTTGGTCAAGAGGTAGACTACTTTTCTCTTCTTTGGGACATTCTTTCTATTATATTTAAGCCCTCGTAACCTTTATCTTTAGAAGTCCTTCAAAACTTTATACAGTATGTCTTTCACAACAGTCCAAATCAATTACAAAGGATTTTCATATGCACTTCTTCACTGGGAGAGGAGAGAAGAATCTGCACACCCTGAGAGAAGGAACTTTTTGTGCTTTAGCTGGTTGTATTCTCATGAGACATTCAACTGGTATGCACCTTTAGCAGGCCACTGCACAATAGAATTTCTAATTCCTACCATAACAATGTCGGGATGAACTCAGTTGATGGTATGTTTTTATTTATGAAATGAAATTTTTCAGAGTCAATCTCTCTTCTCTTTCTTCTCAACACCCAAACCTAAGCAGCTGCACTGACCCCCTGGAGCTGCCAAGCTTTCTTATAAAACCCAAATCTTGCTTCACCTAGAGATCTATTGCTGCTGCTAACCTGCAAAATTACCACCAGTTGCGACCATGTTTAGCACCAACAGAAACACCAAACTTAGCCGTTTCGCCATGACTTTGGGGTTGTTAATGCTGTCATGGACTGGCTGGAAGCAGCTGGTTTTCTGCCCATGATCAGATTTGAAATTCGACTTTTATCAATCAAATCCAACATTTCTATGGGTGCTTTTGAAGCCGGATTACATCATTACTTCACAGTATATTGAACAACTGTTAATCTACTAGTGAATAATAACTTTATCAAAGTTTTCCCTTCCGTTTTTGAGATATTATGAATTATCTAAAAATGCATACAATTTACATATAGATGTTTGTGTCCACGCAACATTTTTGAAATCATCATGTCTCATACATGCATGGAGCCCATGTCTTGCACCTGCAACCACATTGTGGTGGCATGGTAAGACATGAATGAATGGAAAATGTTACACAAATTCATCTAATGAGCCAAATAGTTTCCAAGATAACGGCTCATATTATGTTGATTGCGGCAGATTGAAGAATACTTTAGGTACATCTGCGTACTTCTGCCTTTCTTTCTTTCTTCATGTTAGATGATGAATTTGTCACATTGATGATCTATGAAATGAATCACAAGGACAATTCTGCAAATATGGAGATATATTGACGGATTTCTATCATAGTCTTAATAGATAGTATATAGCATGAACAATTATGAAACAAGGACATACTCGTGCTGTATATTAACTGGTACTCCTCTATGCTTTCTTTTCTATTTGAACACTCTTACGGTGCTATTCTAGACAAGATAAATAAACAAAGCTGCAACATCACATAGTCCTCAAATAGTAGTAACTAAGAACGTGTGTTTATGTCATCTGCTATAAATGCCTAATCTTATTCCTTTACTACACATCACACTGAAATTTAGATGATCAATTTTTTCAGCTTCTGAAGCATTAGACTGATGCTGAATTAACAATAGCAAAGCAAGTCATAGATACCACCACTAGTCTGCAACCAACCTAAAGTCTAAGCCTTTTAATTGAATTCGTGACCGCGTTTGATAAAGTATATCAAGGCATCTCTTAGTGTTGGTCCTAGTTAAGTGCATTTTGATGGTAGAAAATTAGAAAATATCACAATGAATGCTACACGAAATAGCTCAAAGAAAAAAAAAATCAACTTCAATAGCTCTTAAAAGATCAGATAAAGGTGGAAAAAGCGAAATATCAAAAAACCTAAAACTTACCTTTTCTCCTCTTTCACGAACTGAAACCAAAGGAGACATAAACAGCGTCGAGCTCCCACTGCTACGTTGTCCTTCCCTATGTAGAGGAGAATTTGAACACGGACCCGCCCAAAGGAAACGCGAGATACTGCGGACAATAGCTGCCCGTGGGGGTTACGACGAAGAGAGGAAGGAAGATTCGGCGGGACCACCACCCGAGCCTTCGATTTCCTCATCATCCGATCGGTCATATCTCGGTAATATCAGACTGCCCAAAGCGAGGAAAGCGTGTAGCCCGTGGCTTTCTACGAAAACCCACAAGCAGCGGGCGCGAGAAGAAGCCGAAAGATACACATGGTCGGTGCCAATTGATCGAGTTGAATCATTTTATATCCAGATATGGGATCGAGTAATCGAGCTGAAAGAGACACGGGTTGTTCGTGTTCGGGTTGTTTCGTACACGATCTTGCTTATGTTTATTTGAACATGTTCGTAAGCTATTTGTTATTGCTTAACAAGCTGAGTTGCAAATAACAAGTTCGTTCAACTAATCCATAAAAAACTGAAAACTAAATGTAAATCATTGAGCACAAAGGTCATCATAAGACACTTTGAGGCTCAACTAGTCCATGTAAAACTTGAACTAGTATTCTTTGTAACAATCACATGGTAGAGCTAAATCAGAATGTTATTCAACCATGAAATTCTAAATTAAGATCATGAAAATGATTAGATAGAAAAAATAACAAACTTAAAAGTTGAGCTCAACACAACAGATCAACCACATGAATACAAAATGAATTTAACAATCAAGCATGGTTTAAATTATATGAATTCTTTGCAATTATCATAATTTTTCCTGATTTTATTTTTTTAGATTTTTTCTAATTTTTAATATTAAAATATGATGTGAGTGATATGTTACATATCATGGATCAAAACGATACACGATACGATACACATCGAACAACACTCGTAAAAATATTGGTTTTTGTGCAAAAGAAGGGATAAAAACATATGATCACTTTGTAATATCCAAAAAAAGTTATGAAGTGCATTTTGAAGTAAAAAGATGAGTTGCATATGTATATAAAGCAAAAAGGAACATTTATACTGAAATTGCACATGTAATGCCTAAGAGATAACAAGTTAAGAAGCATACAAATTCCAAATTGTAGATTATGAAAATTATTCATTTTCACAAAAAAAATATAAGAATCACTGAGAGTCAATTTACTGAATTGAGCATAATGAGAACCAAATACAGGTGATGGTAGCAAATCATAAATCTAATACAGCTAAAGATTGACAAGACCATCAAACAACATCTAGAAGATTTAAAACTGATCAACCATAAATAGTGGAAATAAAAGAATAAAAGGGTGACAATGCTCAGCTCTCCCAAACTAGATTGTTCAAATCATTAGAAAATTATAAAATAGAAGAATTACCTTCTTTTGGAAAGGCAAGTGGATATATGGAGACCAATACCAGTTAATTTCCTAGAAAGTCATATACAGTTTATACAATGGTTGGGTACCAAATAGGAGGAGGATACTTCATGGATTCCTCATTCCTTGCGTAGCTAATTTTGCTAAGTATATAAAACAAACTTAAATAGACACGTTGGTAAAGAGGCATTAAGATATTAAGGTATTCATGGAAACTTTCTTTTTAGGGATATAAATGAGAAATGTAGGGAGATTTTAAATTTTGCTATGGCATTTGATCATTTATAGTCACATTTGATCATTTATGGTCAATAAAATCTTCAAAAAACGAGATGAACATTTAGTTACTTATAAGAATATTTATCACAAGCACAAATTGATTGTTTTGTTTGTGAGAAAAAATATAGTGTGTTGTAAAGATTGTAAGATAATTATAAAAGAAAGCTTAACCACCCACTATCGATTTTTAGTTGTGGATTTACAAGTAAAAAAATAAACAAAGAAGAAAAGAGTGGATGGAGTTATTGAGACTAAATTGTAAAACCTCAAAAACAAGAAAAAATGTATATTTAAACCGAAAGTCCTTCAAAGAGATACTTAGAATTATGTTGGTACACCTTTTGATATGTTGAACAATATGGCTATATGTATTAGGAAAGTAGTGAAAGATGTGTTAAGTAAATCTAAGGGAAGTGTACCGGCACAAAAAGAAGCTTAGTGGTAGAGTGAAGCGGTGTAAGATAAAATTGCATGTTATAAATTAAATTATGTGAAGAAGACTAGTGAAACTTTAGACTTATAAAAAGCAAAAAAAGAAACGAAAAGGCCGTAAGTGAAACAAAAGCTACAATTTGAGAGGATTTATATAAAAAAGTCAACTCAAAACAGGGTAAAAAAATATTTTTAGGATAACTAGGGTTAGAGATAAGAAAACTAAAGATCTTAATTTTATTAGATGCATCAAAGATGAGGATGAAAAATTCTAGTGGCAAATGATGATATAAAAAATAGATGGAAAATTTATTTTTATAAGCTTTTTAATGAAAATGAAGATGTTAGTTATAGATTAGGAGAGTTAGCCAAATCAAAAATATATATAAACCACAATTTCTACCAATGTATTTAAAAGAACAAAGCCAAAGAGGCTCTTGAACATATGAAGGATGGTAAATGTGTAGGACCAAACAATATTCCAATAGAAGTTTGAAAAATCTTAGAAGAAAATGGATAGGTTGGCCTACACGACTATTTAATAAAATATGAAAAATTTAAAAGATGCTCAAAGAATGGATAGCGAGTATATTTATACTCATATATAAGAACAAGGAAGGCATTTAGAATTGTGCGAATTATCATAGTATCAAGTTAATGGGTTATACTATGAAATTATGAGAAAGAATTATCGAACGTAGATTAAGATAAGTATTGAGTAGAGTAAAGAACCAATTTGGATTTATGTTAGGTAGATCTACTATTGAAGTGAGATTCACTTTTTGAGATGTCTTATAGAATATTTTAAAGTAAAAAATAAAGACTTCCACATGATATTTATTGATCTCAAAAAGGCTTACGATAAAATACCAAGGTATATTCTCTAGGTAACTTTGGAAAAAAAAGTATTTCTTTGACATACATAAACCTTATTAGATACATGTACGATGGTGCAAAAACATGTATGATGACTTATGAAGGAATGACAAACTTCTTTGAAGTTAATATTGGGTTATATCAAGGATCTACTTTAAGTCTATAGTTATTTATAATGGTGATTGACAGCTAACAAAACATATTTAAGATGAAGTACCTTAGTGTATGTTATTTACATATGATATTGTATTATTGGAGGAGTCTAAGAAAAAAGTTAATAGAAAATTGAAACTATAAAAAGAAACATTAGAAAGTAAAGGCTTCCGATTTAATAGAACAAAGATAGAATATATGCAATATAAGTTTGATCATTTGGTTATTTCAAAGGAAAGAACAATTAAAATTGGCATACATTGCATCCTCAAAAAGAAAGTTTTAAATACCTAGAGTCAATTTTTCAAAGTGATAAAAAAATTGATAGAGATGTTGCATAGAATTAATGATGGTTGGTTAAAATGAACAGGGACATCAGTTATTCTATGTAATAAAAAGATACAATTAAAGTTAAAAGGTAAATATTATAGAGCAACAATTAGACATATTATGTTTTATAGTTTTTAGTATTTAATCATCAAGCATAAAACATATATATGAAATGAAACAGACCAGAACAAGATATGTAGAAAGCCTGCTGCCAAATATCTTGACATGAAAAGCCAGGTGGATCCATCCTATGCAATGATGAAAATCCAGGAAGTATTATTCTGGTTGGCGCCACAATTCCAGGTGGAGCGGCAGTCAGGGGTCTTGATGCTGCATTTCAGAACATTTTACATGTCAATGATAAATCCAACCAAAACTAAGCATTTGCCCAGATTAAGTGGGGTTCACTACATAGTCATAATTGTTGCTGTCTCAATTATCTCTTATTACCATTTAATTATAAATGTGTAAGATCATGACTTATCATTTCCTTTCACCATTAGTGACGTCTTCTGCTTCATTTAAAGTGTTCACCTATAATTTCACACCTAAATGAAGTTTAACGTCAAACCACCTTAAGTGCATGTTGCTTGTTTTATCTGTTCTCGTCATACCAACTTTTTCTTTCCTAGTAATCTCATTATTGTGATCTTTCCCTGTCCCCTATACGTCCACCTCAATATCTTCATTTCCATCATCAACTGCCCAGCACTCGTATCATAAAGCAAACCCGGTTTCACCACTGCACTATCTAACTTTAATTTGAGTTGTATCTTTTTGTCACATAGAAAACCTGATCCATCACTCCATTATTGCCAATTTGCATTAGTTTCATGTATGACAACTACATCAAAAAGATTTTCACCGAAAGAGGATATAGATTATATTGATACATATTCTTTTTTTATGAAATTTATATACATAAGTATGAAAATTATATACATAAGAATAATTCTAGTTATTACAAAATTTATGTTAGTTAGATGTAAAAACTCTATAATGATGACCTAAAAATACTATTTACATGAAACAACCAAAATGTTATATAATAAAAGGTCATAATGACATGGTCCATAAGTTGTAGTTCTTATATGGCCTGAAATAATCACTTCACCAATGATATTTTACTTTTCAAAATGCTATTATAGATTTACAGTGTTTATATTTGAAATAGTGGGAGTCACTTTGTCATCTTATCGTTGCATATAAATGACATGTTTTGTTGATTGAAAATGACAATGACATGATTGTTAAAACCAAGTCATGATTGAGTTTGATGTTAGAAATGAAGGATCTAAAAGAAGCATAATGTATCTTAGGTATAAAGATCACTAGTGTTAGAGAATCTAAATAGCTTAATACACTTCTTATTTTGCATGAAAAGTCTTTCCAGTTACATCGGAAGAGACCACTTAAGCCTTTTGAAGGACTGAATGTCAATAAGGAAAAAAAGAAACAAAATAAGTTTGTCATTACCCATATGTAAATTGGAGTTCACATGAAATACAATATATATATATGTATATATATACATATCTACATATATGTATATATATGACATAGTAGGAGATGATAACTCTTATAGATTAGTGGCATCATACATAAGTCATACAATAAGAAAGGAGGGCTCTCTTATGTATTGCATGAACCGCTTATGATTCTAAAACAATTTTGGAACTAAAATAATTTTAGAGAACATAGCAGTTTCTATTTATAAAATAAAACTGAAAAGACAAGGAGTCTTTTCTCTTCGCTATAACAAACATCCAACAAAGACATAGCAGTTTCTATTTAATAACATATAATAATATTATGGATGTTCATGGGAAGGGGATCCCTCGCTTCTTGGGGACACTTGTCCCAAACTGTACAAATTTGTGGAGTGAAAACATGGACAAAATAATAAGGAAATCCCATACGGGGATGGGGATAGCATCTCCCTGCCCCGTGAACCCAGTTCCGACTCTTCTTCTAATTGATTCTAGAAAGTTAGGACCATCGAGAAGTAAAATAAATTATAAGAGAAAATAAATAAAAGAAAGTGTTTCCTCTTTTTTTAATTCATGAACTCATCGTCATTCTCCACATTTCATCCGTAATAATATGTTTCAATTTAGATGCATTTTTGTAAATTAGGTTTTGTAAAAGTATGTTATAACTTCTCTTTGAGCATTTCTTTTTCTCCATAGATCCCCGTGGGGGCATGGGAACGGAGATGGGGTATTTTTTGGTCTTGTCATGGGATGAGAATGAGATAAGGTTTTGAAATGGGGATGGAGGACCTCACCCCACCCCATGAACATCCCTAAATAATATATTATAATAGTATTTGATAATAAATTAATATAATTACTAATCATTTAACAAATACTATTGGTTGAATAATGTTTACTATTAGTTAAATATCTAGTAGTCTTTCTTATTAATCATTTGATTACTAGTAATAACAAAGATTAGTAGAGTACGAATAATCTATCTAATAATATTGGTTAATTTTTTTTATTAATTATAGTTATTCAACATGATTAGATATTCATCATTAATAAAAAATATTTTACATAATTAGCTATTAGCTAGTTTCCCCTTTTAGTGATTTAATATCAAAGATTACTAAAGTTAGTCATTGAATTTATTCATGTATAATTTTTTAATTATATTATATAATTAAGCAATTTAATATCTTAATTATTTTTAAATAATATTAATTACATTTAAAATAGATTGATTAATGACCTAAATCCAATATAATATTTAATATCAAATCTAGTATGATATTGGGTCACTTAACTTGGGTGAATCTATTATAAATTGAAAATTAGATCCATATATGCTTATGTGGATGATGACATGTTGCCATGCATTCCACATAAAGAAAATGACATCTTTAGTTGTTTGTCTGACATAATATCACAAACCATAAGTCAATAAAATATAAAAAAAAGGACCACATGTCACCATAATTTCTCACTTTTGTCTTGTCTCAAGGCGACCCTCATGTGACATAACTAGATAATAATATTATAAGATGTTAATGACAAAAATTGAGAAGACATAAGGAGCCTCTCTCGAGAACTAATTGCCTATCTTCCGAATATGAGCACATACAAGAAACCTAGGAGAAGAAACCAAGATAAGAAGTAATGAACTTTACTATTAAGATAACAATAATAACCTATTAACATATATAGCCAACTACCTTCCAAAATTACCTACAAGATTTATCATCCACTTTTTCTTGGAGAAATACGGAGAAGTGAGGAACACTCTAGAACCGTACAAGTCCTTGTTTATAAAAAGAGTGGTTGATCACCTTGAACAAATTAAGCACACATAT
The DNA here is from genome assembly GCA_036023115.1 of Brasenia schreberi. Taxonomy (NCBI): domain Eukaryota; kingdom Viridiplantae; phylum Streptophyta; class Magnoliopsida; order Nymphaeales; family Cabombaceae; genus Brasenia; species Brasenia schreberi. The sequence continues at coordinate 7,533,815 of JAYKKT010000063.1, forward strand.
ATCAATTATTATTTATATTATTTTTTTGCTTTTTTCTCTTATTTTTTCTAGTTTTAATCCTTAGATTTTTTTTTTAGTTTGGTGTTCTTGAATTCAGCGGTATAGTCAAACTAACAACCGTCAAACCATCACTCTTTAAAATCTGCCAAAAATCCATCTCAAGGCAGATTTTTCCGGTTCTTCAACGTTAGAGAAATCTTGTCTACTTTCTAATGGATCAAGAAATACCCAAATCCGAGTTCAGACAATCTAGATACAAAAGAAACAACTTACTCAGAGGTAATCAAGGTCTTTGTCGACTAAACATACCTTCATGAATAAATGTTATAAATTTGTCGATTCTAGTTAGAACCAACCAACTTTTATTCTTTGGAAAGATCTATATATTTTTTTCATAAAATCAAGAATCATGCTTAATTAGAATTCAAACCGAAAAATAATAACAAAAAAAGGTATACCAAAACTGTTCGAAGGTCTCATTTCAAGCTACCAACTAAATCACTATAAAATTAGAAAAATCACCCAATTTGCATTTTTATTATAATTGACCAACATTTTGGATGGTTGTAGGTGCCTATTTTCCAATACATAAAGATTCATGCCACTACATCAACAGAGATACGATAGAAGTCCAGGACCCTATTAAGGTGTCCACCCTCAACTTGATTTTCATCTCGAAGTAACCGGAAATCGAAGGTTCTTCAGTTTCTCACTCGATTTCAACCCAAAACTTGGTACCCAAGCGACTTATAACGGACCATTGAAGGTGTTCATTTCGATCGGCACACAAGAAGACAAGAAAATGGCTCATGCAGGACGCTTTACACAGATTCAGCCGCCTTCATGTGATCGATCTAATGCGATCTTGTGCCAAAATCGGTTGTCATGTTTTGCAGTCGTGGTGTTTCCTCTTCCTTCTTTAACATTTGTATTATTTGCATACTGATGAAATTGCACCACCCTTCTAAAGAGTCTAACAAGGCTGAAGTTGTACTTATTATATTACATGGTATGACAACTCTAAGTGAAAGAAAATAGCTGAAAAAGCTCACTATTATGTTTATTGGCGTCTGATCTTCACCCTTGCGTGATTGCTCCTTCTATGGATTATTGTTTATAGAAAATTAAAGGGGAACAATAATTAAACACTAGTCACCTATTTCAACAGTACTGCATACCTAAGTACTTCCCAGAGCTCCCTTAGCATTATTTGACTAAGTGGCAAGAGAGAGAGAGAGAGAGAGAGAGAGAGAGAGAGAGAGAGAGAGAGGATTAAACTTGGGTTCATTATTTGATTAAACGTGAGTTCATTATTTTTTGCATTATTTGATTAAACCATTGGAAGGTGTAGGGAAATGTAAGAGATGAATACATAATCAATAGAATTATGAGTTTGGTTTGTTTTCTCTCATTATGATTATGGATATCTTTAAACAATTACAGTTTAGGTGGAAATTTAAGAAGGGATTTTCGTTTCACTTCATCACACACATGGTCAGACAAACTCTCAACTTTATTTTTTTGCCTTTTACTTTATACGGAAGGGAAATGTAAAGCAAGGCAGATGGCATTTCACTGAGATGCTCATCTAAAAGGAGAAAATGTGGACTATGTGATCCTTTTTTCCGAATATAGAACAAATGTAATCATAAAGTAACACGGAAAAGTGGACTATGTCGAAAATTGCGAGAAGTTGCTCCACAAAGCGTGGTTGGTCACATCCACAGGAAATCCACAATTCTCAGTGAGTGTATCTTCACAATGCTTCTCAGCTGGATGGCTTTCGATTTTGAGTGGTATCCTGTTGTTGGAAGCAGAGGTCAGATTTTACCTTCTTCCCTCACTTTCAAGAAGATAGAGGACCGATTTCTGTCGGGGAGGGTCAGATTATGGTTGGTCGATTCCAATAATATTGTTATCTCAAACTCTTTTTGTTGTACTGCGAGTTATGGTCGCCGGATTTTCCGGGTGCTGCACTGAGGAAAGTAGCACAACGCTGATAGTGATGACTCGAGGTTCCTACACAGAAGCTTGCTAAGACGAATGACTGTATTTTTCGGTATTTCACTCACATACACATGTACATGTACGGATCTTTGTATATGCCTGCCTTTTTATAGGCAGATGCTCCCCCAATCGTCTGGATAAATCCGCTTGTGGCTTTCCTCGTTTGGAAGCTGTAACGAACGGCCATTACCGAAAATTCCAGTAACGGTTGTCCGTTACTATATGTGGTCTTCCCTCAAGTAACGGCTGGATGGCCAGTCCAGCCGTTACCCAAGCCAAGAATAGTCATATTCCTTGTAACATCTCCCACTTGGCCATTCGAGCCAAGTGTATCGACATACTGGTTTTCCTCCCACTTTTCAGGGGTTTTCTCTAGTTATGTCGATTCCTAATTACTACTGTAATCAGAACCTGTTGTGTGGTTATTTTCCTACACAACAAATCATTCGTTGTATGGTTATTTACCTATATAATAACACATCCGTTATATGGTTATTTACCCATACAAAAACTCAAACATATCTCAAACCAATGTTTCTAACATGTTTTGAGAGGAGTTCTTCCATTATGCCTTTGGTTAAGGGGTCTGCCAACATGTCTTCCGTTGGCATGTATGAGATGGATATTTCCTTTCTCATAACCATGTCATGAACATAGTGGTATTTTACTATTATATGCTTGCTTTTTGAGCAATATGCTCCACTCTTAATAAGAGTAATTGCTGCATTGTTATCGCAATAGATAACCACCGGCTTATCTGTTATCTCCAGCTTCAAATCTCGTATGAAGCTTCTTAACCAGACAACACTTGTTGCAGCCACACATTAAGCAATATACTAAGCTTCCTGTGTATGCAATGCTATAGAGTCCTGTTTTTTACATGCCCAAAAAACAATAACACCTCCAAATAAGAATATTTGTCCTCAGGTTGATTTAATGTCATCTTTGCTCCCAGCAAAGTCAGCATCTGAGTATCCTACCACTTCCAATTCATTTGCTTGAAAACACAGTTTCAAGTCTTTTGTTCCTTTCGGATATCTTAGAATCCTTTTCACAGCTATCCAATGTTGCCAACCAGGATTACTTTGATATCTACTGACAAGACCAACAGCAAAACTGATATCAGGCCTTATACACAATATAGCATACATCAAGCTGCCAACAGCTTGAGCATAAGGAACATTAGGCTTATTGTCTCCTTCACCGGGACAATCAGCCTTACTCAGTTTCACCCCTTTTGTAACAGGTGTATCTGATGACTTACATTCACCCATTTTAAACTTCTTAAGGATATAATCTATATATCTCTCTTGACTCAGGCATAAGAGTCTAGATCCTCTATCTCGAGAGATCTTTATACCCATGATATAGGATGCTTCTCCTATATCCTTCATTTCGAACTTGGAGTTCAACCATGATTTGGTTTTGATAATCATCTCATTTTGCCAGGATTATCCGTATGGATGTAAATTTCGCAATTGGGGAATATGTCTCAACATAATCTATTCCCTCCTTTTGCGAAAAACTCTTTGCAACCAACCTCGCTTTAAACTTATTGATTGTAGCATCGACCTTGTATTTCTTTTTCAGAACCCATTTACAGCCTATAGCTTTTCTTTCTTTTGGCAAATCAGCCAATTCACAGACTCGGTAGTTTCAGGAAGATCTTCTATGGGCTCAAAAGATGATTGGTTTAAATCTACCAAATCATCAATATACTCCTCATTGTTTTCCAAGATGTCATTCTTAGAATCTTCTAAGAATTCAACATCTCTGCTTTCAATGAGTCATTGATCCTTATGATATAATCGATATCCTTTTGAACCTTTTGGATATCCAATAAATATACACCTCAAGGACCTACAGTCTAGTTTATCTCTAGACTGATCAAGGATCTTGCCATGTGCAATTGACCCTCACCTCTTGAGATGACCTAGGTTGGGTTTTCTTCTAAACCACATCTCATATGGTGTAGTGAATACAACTTTACACGGTACTTTGTTGAGCACATAAACAGTTATACTTACAGCTTCTCCCCAAAATATCCTTGGTAGAGAGGCATTAATTAACATAGACCTTGTCATGTTCAGCAAGGTTCTATTGTATCTTTCAGTTACACCATTTTATTGAGGTGTCTTGGGTGTATCTTTCAGTTACACCATTTTGTTGAGGTGTCTTGGGTATTGTATTTTGTTTAGCAATACCAAAGTCTTTACAAAATTCTAGGAATTCTGCCGAGGTATACTCACCTCCTCTGTCTAATCTCAAGAATTTGATAGTATGCCCTAATTGATTTTCCACTTCTTACTTATATTCTTTAAATGCCTCAAGTGCCTCTGATTTATGTGCTAAAAGATATATATACATATATCTAGAGTAATCATCGATAAAGGTTATAAAGTAACCCTTTCCTCGATGTGTCTTTACTCTGAAAGGTCCACATAAATCTGTGTGAATAATTTCTAACAGGGTTGTTGCCCTTGTTGTTTTCTTGGGAAAAACTTTCATTGTCATTTTTTTTTGTATACAAGCTTCACACTTGTTGAAAATCTTTTCCTCAAATCTGGGCAATAAGTCAAAGTTGGATAATTTCCTCAACTTTTTCAAACTTATATGCCCTAGGTATTTATGCCATATATTCACATCAACAGAAAAGACACTCTCAATATAAGCAGAAGATCGATGACTTTCATTATCAGATAACTTTAACAGTCCATGTTCTACATCAAATTCTCCTGAGAATAAGATTCTCTCATATTTGCCCATAGTCACCTTGTTAGGTATAAACCTAACTTCAAAACCCTTTTTGACTAAGGCAGGGACCAAGACCAAATTGTGTCTTATAGATGGCACAATTAACACATCAGTCAGTACAATTGGTTTGCTTATACAAATATCCTAAATGATCCAATACCCAGAACATCTAGAAAGTACTGTTTTCCATATACACACGATGTTCTTCGGGTTTATATTCTTTTATATCAATTGTCCCTTCCTTGGTCTTTGAGATATGTCTTGTAGTTCCCGAGTCTATCCACCAACTTGTAACTGGGCGGTCCAAGTGAAATTATGCAGATTATATCCTGCTTCTCCGACTGTCCGCGCTGTGGGTTGTTTCTTCCACCTTTCTTGTTGCGGCAGTCCCTCTTATAGTGCCCCATCTTTTCACAGTTGAAACACTTGATCCGAAAAGCGGTTTCCTGCGATTTCTTAAAACTTTAACCGTCTTTCTTGTTATTCTTGACAAACCTTTTATTTGGTTTCTTTTTCTGATTGGATTTGGAGCTAGACGCTAACTCACCCTAGACCACTAGTAATTTTTCCTTTTTGTTTTTGAGCATGTGTAATTGCTCAATTGATAGCTTTAGGGGCAACTCAGAAAGGTTGATTTCAGACCCTAATCTTAAGGCAGTAGTGACCATGTTCCATGACGAGGGTAGACTGTTTAATATGGTTGATATTTGCATCGGTTCGGGGATGATTGATTTTGCTACGGCTAAATCCCTAGCCATTACCAGCATGTGATTTACATGCTCTACTATATTTTCTCCTTCTTTCATTCTAAAGGAGTTGTATTTTTGTAGTAGTAACTGCACATGTAACTTTGCAGTTGTATCACACTTAGTTGTTAATGAGTCAAACAACTCTTTTGCGATCTCATATTCTTCAAAGACCCTAATCAAGTCATCCTCCATATAAGTTAACATTATTGTTCTTGCTATGGTATCGTCTTTTAGAAATGTTTTATACATTTCTAACTGTTGCTGGTTTGCGTCTGATGGTGGAGGATGCACTGTTTCCTTTAACACATACTCAACACCTTCTAGTGTTAAAGCTAGTGGGATTCTTCTCTTCCATGTTTGGAAGTTCAAACCGTTTAGCTTTTCTGTTTTTGCTAGTTCGGACACGCATATCCTAGAACTCATTTTAGGTATTTGTTAAAAAATACCAATCAAGCGGTCTTTTAAAGGAAACAAAGAAAAAACACATAAAGCAAGAAACACGTTAACGTGATGCAGAGCAGAAAGCAAAATTTTCTAAGTTTTTTTTTTGCCTCCAAACCCCTACAAAGAATACCAAGGGATAAATATGTAATTTTTTTTAACTATTTGTCCTTTTTGTAAAATCACAAGGACAAACTCGTAAAATTACTATTTGGTATTCTTGTAAAATTCGCAACTGATCGGGGTTAAAATAATAATTTTAACTCTCATGACGAATCTGTAATTTTGTCAACTTACTAAGAGAGGTACTCAAGGTCTTTCTCGACTAAACATACCTTTATGAATAAATGTTATAAATTTGTCGATTCTAGTTAGAACCAACCAACTTTTATTCTTCGGAAAGATCTATCTATTTTTTTCATAAAATCAAGAATCATGCTTAATTAGAATTCAAACCGAAAAATAATAACAAAAAAAGGTATACCAAAACTGTTCGATGTCTCATTTCAGGCTACCAACTAAATCACTATAAAATTAGAAAAATCACCAAAATTCCATTTTTATTATAATTGACCAACATTTTGGATGGTTGTAAGTGCCTATTTTCCAATACATAAAGATTCATGTCACTATATCGACATAGATACGATAGAAGTCCGGGACCCTTTTAATGTGTCCACCCTCAACTTGATTTTCATCTCGAAGTGGCCCGAAATCGAAGGTTCTTTAGTTTCTCACTCGATTTCAACCCAAAACTTGGTACCCAAGCGACTTATAAGGGACCATTGAAGGTGTTCATTTCGATCGGCACACAACAAGACAAGAAAATGGCTCATGCAGGACGCTTTACACAGATTCAGCCGCCTTCATGTGATCGATCTAATGCGATCTTGTGCCAAAATCGGTTATGTCATGTTTTGCAGTCGTGGTGTTTCCTCTTCCTTCTTTAACATTTGTATTATTTGCATACTGATGAAATTGCACCACCCTTCTAAAGAGTCTAACAAAGCTGAAGTTGTACTTATTATATTACATGGTATGACAACTCTAAGTGAAAGAAAATAATTGAAAAAGCTCACTATTATGTTTATTGGCGTCTGATCTTCACCCTTGCGTGATTGCTCCTTCTATGGATTATTGTTTATATAAAATCAAAGGGAACAATAATTAAACATTAGTCACCTATTTCAACAGTACTGCATACCTAAGTACTACCCAGAAATGGGGTCCCTTAGCATTATTTGACTAAGTGGCAAGTGAGAGAGAGAGATAGAAAGAGAGAAGATTAAACTTGAGTTCATTATTTTTTGCATTTTTTATTAAACCATTGTCCATAAAAAGATGGAAGGTGTAGGGAAATGGTAAGAGATGAATACATAATCAATAGAATTATGAGTTTGGTTTGTCTTCTCTCATTATGATTCTGGATATCTTTAAACAATTACAGTTTCGGTGGAAATTTAAGAAGGGATTTTCGTTTCACTACATCACACACATGGTCAGACAAACTCTCAACTTTATTTTTTTGCCTTTTACTTTATACGAAAGGGAAATGTAAAGCAAGGCAGATGGCATTTCACTGATATGCTCATCTAAAAGGAGAAAATGTGGACTATGTGATCCTTTTTTCCGAATATAGAACAAATGTAATCATAAATTAACACGGAAAATTGGAAGACAACATTGGATACTACGCAACAGGATGCGAGTAAAATAATATCCGCCGACGCAAAAGACATTATTCACGTGCATTGCGGCGACAAAGGGTCAGGATTTTGGGCGAGTAAAATAATATCCGCCGACGCAAAAGACATTATTCACGTGCATGAGATGTTTGCGCCCCACCTCAGGACAAAGGGTCAGGATTTTAGGCCATTTGATCACCAAAGGAAGCCAAGAGCTTTCTTCCAATATTGAGATCTTCGATCTATATTACAGTACTGATCTCCTCCAAGCGAAAACAAGGAGAAACATTATAATCAGCGAAGAAGGTGAAGGAAGATCAGGAAAGTAAGAAGGATGATCAAGCAAATGTGCAATAACTCCACAGGAGAATTGGATTCTAGTGGTTTTACCAAGCCATTGCCATACATCGGTCTGTACATTGCACTTGCCTCGTCTCTCTGCCTTCTTTTTTTATCAATTGATATTGCCACGAGTTTTCGCCTTAAAACTCGATGGGTTAGATGCAAGTTATTCAAACTGAATTCCATCACTTTGACACTTTTATCTGTTGCAACCAAGCTACCAGTGGATTTAAACACGTCAATGCCCGGGCCAATTCACCAACTCACTAAACTCAGTGGCACCGTCATGTTATGCACGACAATGGCTTTTACGCTTCCGAGTTTAGGAGCCATGGAAGACGAGGAGATCCTCACCAATGTGGTTGCCTTGGCTCTTCTCGTTATCACTGTTGCTGTGGACATCTGCTTTCAAATTGGAACCGGCGCCATCTTGAGCACCTTCTGGCCTGAACATATTTTAAATACATGCTTCATGATGCTCTCTCTGTTGATCTTGTCTTCTTCTGCTCCGTGCATTAAGTTCATCAGGCAACGAATTTCTAAGGAGGTATCCATGCGTCGCGAAGATTGGGCTGGCCTTCCTGATAGCACAAATATCAAAGATAAGTTCGAAAATTGCGAGAAGTTGCTCCACAAAGCGTGGTTGGTCACATCCACAGGAAATCCACAATTCTCAGTGAGTGTATCTTCACAATGCTTCTCAGCTGGATGGCTTTCGATTTTGAGTGGAATCCTGTTGTTGGAATCAGAGGTCAGATTTTACCTTCTTCCTTCATTTTCAAGAAGAAAGAGGACCGATTTCTGTCGGGGAGGGTCAGATTATGGTTGGTCGATTCCAATAATATTGTTATCTCAAACTCTTTTTGTTGTACTATCGTGTGCGGTGATCTCCATTCGCGTGTATTATGGTATTGCTTTTAGAGAACCCATTAGGACCACCGTAAGGCTTCTGTTTTGCGATTATGAAACAACGGAATACAAGGACACCGTCCGTCGGATCAAGTCGTGGATATACTCAAGCTGGGAACTTCATGTTGTTGATTTTGGGTTACCAAAGTGGTTAGCTGCTATCGTGATCCATATTTGGAACGTTATGGTTACTTCATTTGACATAATATACAAGGCTGTATGGTGGGTGTCAGGATCCATTCTCTCCACACCTTTCTTGATGTTTTATTTGCTTTGGGGATTAGCAACCTGTTTCTCGATCGGAATTAGTGACAGAAATCTAGATCCTACAGAAGTGGACGAAGTGGAAATCATCGGATTCTATGCGCATGAGATGTCCGCACGGGCCCCTAAGGTGATAAACTCATGGATAAGCAGCGGAACCGAATATGCAAAGGACAAATATAATGTGGATTTCATTAATTTTATCACCACCAAAACAGATCGTGCTCATGTAATCATGGTAGGGGAAGAGGGAAGAGACATTCTTTTCGTTTTCTTCAAGTCTTGCATCAACACCTTCGGCATGGATTTCTTCTTGGGCATTTTGGCCAACATCAACAAGTGGGTCTTCATGGACATGCCGTCACAAGACGCGAAGGAATTCACGAAACTGGTGGGGCATGCCCGAGGGCTCGCTTTGTTCGTTGACAAGCACGCGTTTGCCAAAGAGAAGGATGGTGCCCAAGATGGAGAAATCGTAGCGAGAAATACGTGGTTTATGCTGGAGAGAAAGCCATCTGATCCTGAATTCCGTGAAGCTATTTGGCTTTGGGACAGATTAGTTGGGATAATGAAAGATAAATGGCCCAGGCACAAGAAGGAGCTTGTACAAGTAGAGGACGATGGGAGGATAGTTGAGTACGATTACGAGTGCCCTCTGTTTAATCAATTGCCAAGCAACTCGGAACTTCCTTTGGAAACGGATACGCAGGTACTTGATTGGTTTTGGCAATGCGCCGCACACGCCATAATCTACGGCATGTCCACCGTTGTAGATAAGATGCACACACTCGGGCAGGCTAAATTTGATTTAACGGAAGAAGATGTAAGGGAGGCAGCTAGTATGTTGGGAATGCTTCAAAGCTTCATGCAACAACTTTTCCCTAGCAATTCAGTAGAACCGTAGGTTACAGACCAAGGAAGATGATTTCAGACCTGTTTTGGTGGTGCACGGTGGCAACAATCGTTGTTTCCTTTACATTTTAATGGTGGGTGACACTGAAACAATGTCTCACAGATCTGCTGTTCTTTTTACCAAATGTAGATCTTTCATTGAAGACGAAATGGTGCAGAGGTCGCTGTAACAGAGATCAGCAACAAAGCAATTGGGAAACCCGCGATAACAAAAGATTCACACGTTAAAAAGCGTTATCAATAAGATAGAAACCTAGGTTTGCATTCTTCATCAGGTTTTGTTGCATGCGAACTGACATCCTTTGGCGTGTGTGTACTACCTTGGAATCCTGCTTAAAGGCAAATAAAGCTAGAGAATCCTCCCATGCCATCCAACCTTTGAGTTGAGTGAATACGTACCACCATGGAATGGCAAATAAAGCCAGAGAATCCTCCCATGCCATGGTCATATGGCATTTCCAGCGTTGGAGAAAGCGCCAACGTGAAAGGGCGGTTCCATAATTACGTTACGTAGTTGATGTATCGGGTGCGCATCCGTTTACCATGCAAAGGACCGGACGAGGAACGGGCTTTACCATTTGCGGGAGGGAACTAGTGTCATGCCCATAAGAGCCGACGGACCTCACAATGTGTTCCGCACTCGGCCTCAAGGTCAGATCAGCCTTAGCAGATTTCTCCCAAAGAGTTCGGATAACACATTGGTACCAACACGGAACGTGAGTCTCTTCTCGAGTGCAAAGATTTGAATAAGTTCTTAGCACTCAAAGACTCACATAACACAATGCGGTAAACGCAAGAGAGCAAAGTGAGAAAAGTGCGTAGAAAACTTGAAAGTAGAAATTTGATTGATAGCAGAAAAGATATTGCGTGGTCCCAACATGTAAGAATATTCAGGACTCTTTCTTCAAATAGGGTTTATTGCAAGAAAGCCTTCAGCGTCAAAGGGTCAATTTCTCCCCTACCCAAATTTTTACCGTCCTCAACAATACCATTGTCTTCGCCCCCGCTTGGGGCCGTTCAAGCAACATGTTCCACATCAATACGGCACGATAACTCTCAGCGTCTACTGGGATGGTCCTCTTATTTTTGTTGGGGCAGCTGTAGTAAACGCTGACATCTAAGTAGTTTGAAGGGTCCTGTCGAATCTAGGGCGGTAGCATGAGTACGCCTTCGGTCTTATCAACCTTAAGCCTGAGAGCTATTTCAGCTTGAACTCGTTAAGCGTCAAGGAATCATGAGAACTTGGTGCTTCATCGAAGTAACGTCGTTGTTCTGAATAGTACAAACATGCACGAAGGAACGGTAAACCTAACACCATTGGGTGATCTACGTCTGCTACGGAGAAGTTCATCTTGGTATATAGATCACTAATCTTGAGGGTGACTCTGTTAGCTTTCCCTATTACTTGTTGAATCTTTCCGATAACATTCTTGACATATACATCGGCTTGTGAGATACGTAGGCCTAATCGTTGTACTTATGCCAAGAAGACGAAGTTGTGTGTAGCTCTTGAGTCAATCAGTGCCCAAACATGTGTCTATTTTAATTGCACTTTGATATAGAATAACCCATACCATTCATGAGTCATAGGCACCTAGAGTCGTCGAATTGAGTTTAGATTCTGAATGACACCACAATGACGTACTAGCTCATCATATTCACCTACATTGTTCGGGGCTCCGCAATGGCCGTCGATGGTCTATTTGGCTAGTCCCGCGCATAGTGGTTCCCTTTGCAATAGAAGCATGTAAGTGCGACCTTCCCTTTGTCTTGGTATGGTCGACGCTCTTTTTGTTCATTTTGGAATGATCTCTTGTCATTCCCTTATTTTTGAGTTTGAGTGAGTGCATCAATGCCTCCATTATCAATGACAGACTTCTTTGGGCTCCAGGGGCGACGGGGTTGATCTTCCTTTCGGGGTTCATCGTTTGCCAAGCGTTTAGCCACTACGAGGGCCGAAGCTAAATCATTCACCCACATTTGTCGAACCTCTCGCTCCACCTCATGCTGTAATTTGTTCATAAAGAAGAAGAATCGATCTGCCTCTGCCATGTTTGAGATGTTCAACATCAAGGAGGCGAACTTGTTGATGTAATCTAGAATAGACTTGTCATGCTTCATCAGTCACTTGAGATCCTTTCGAACCAAGTAGTCAAGGTCGTTAGGGAGAAATTGATTTTGAATCTCTCGTTTGAAGGCATCCAGTGTGTCGATGGTGTAAAGTCTTCAATCGATATCAGTAGAATAACGTCACAATTAGAGTGAAGCATCGCCTTTGAGGAACGATGTAACAGTAACGATCCTCCTATTCTCCCTTCTAATCTCCCTAACCTTGAAGTACTTATCGACGTACCATAAAAAGTTCTCAAAGTCCTTCGAGCTGCGGGTTCCCAAGTACGCATCCTGCTTTGGGATATTATCCTCTCGATAGATGCGATGGTTACTCAACTAATGATAGCTCGGTCAAGGGTCGCACAATGTGCCTCAAGAGCTTCAAGTCTTTCATGTATGACTGTGTTGTTCCCATCGTAGTAAGCATTGCGGATAGTCAGATCCTCAACCCTTTCCTCTACATTCGTTAAGGTTTTGCCTCAATTCTTCATGAAGATATTGATGGTGTCACGCATCATCTCGAACTCTTGTCTGACAAAATTCTTGATGTGGTGGACATCTTCCCTTAAGGTTTTGATGTTAGCCTTGTAGTTTGCTATATCTGCTTTCACTTTACATAGCCGACTTTCGATCGTGACCTTATCGATCGAGCGTTCCTGCCAGCGTCCCTTCTTCATTCTAAAGAGTGTTTGATCCATGGGTGATACAATGGTTGTTGAAGTCTTTGGGTCCATCTCAGCTGAACTGAAAAACATTGAGATGGGTCGTTACTGCTCTGATACCAAAGTTGTCATACCCTGACTAGTGAAAGAATCATCGGAGCTTGCAACCTAACCGACACCCAATCTCAAGGTTGGATTAGCCTTAGCATATTTCTCCCAAAAAATTGCAATAGCACACTGACACCAACACGAAACGTGAGTGCCCCTTCCCGGAATGCAAGGGTTTGACTGAGTTCTTAGCACTCAAAGACTCACACAACACCACGCAACAAATGCAAAAGAGCAAAAAGAGTAAAGTGCACAGAAAACTTGAAAGTAGAAATTTGATTGATAGCAAAAAAGAGATTGCATGATCCCAACATGCGACAATATTTGGGACTCTTCTCTCAAAGAGGTTTTATTACAAGAAAGCCCAAGAGCCAGTACAATTCAACGTTGAAGGGTCACACTAGGCAATAAGGAGACTCCACGTAGCATTAAAGAAGTGTGGGAGGTCGTGCCACTCATAAAAATTGAGCTCGGGAGAATGGCAGATTGCTCCACAGACGTGGAGAATGAAGACCCACCGACACTCTTACCTTTACCGATGATTCTCTCTCTTTCTCTTCCTGGTTATCATTCTAGACTTAGTTTCGTCTTATCTTTGTTTTTCTCTCTATATGGCATTTATGTTGATTGAATTGGATTTTGATGTGCGATAAGCAAAATGGGCAAATGGCATTATCATCAACATGGTGTTGTGATAATTCAACTCTCACCTGCAGTTTAGAGATTTAATTTCCACATGAAAATACAAATTTTAATGTCTAATTAATGATGATTGGACTAATTAAGCCTTTATGATATTAATTATATTTAGTTTTTGTTAAGTATTTTAAAATATTTATTTGATATATCTTTGATTAAGGTGGAAGTCTAAAGTGTGAAAGTCATGTGTTAGTGAGGGACTTTGTGTGTGAATACCATTAGGCATTCTTTGGTTGAAAGAATCTCACATGTCTTTTTATTACATGATATCTAATGAACCTTAGTTCAAGAGGTTAAAGAGGACATTGAAGGTCATATGCACATACATGTTGGATTGAGCTCAGGTATAGAAATCATTTCGGTATTCTTTTTACACAGAAAGTTTTGATCTGTCTTATATACAAAAAGATGTGCAACGGATGTTGTACAAACCCGAGGAGGTGCAACTGTTGGAGTAAATTCTATTGGCTTATTATAAAATCTTATTAGCACCTAATCAAATGGGTAATGAAAGTCTTTGTGCACTTTCTCTATGTCGTCTTACTTTGCTTGTTTCATTTGCTTATAGATTTTCATAGATCGGTTGCTTTTGTTGATGTTGGCATATTTGTGTTTGTTGTATATTACATATTTCTATTGTTTCTTCCAATACTACCTCTTCTAACAATGTCTAATTATATTGTGGGAGCAACTATTATTAGTTGAAACCCTCTTGTATCCTAAATCATCCGTTAACTTTTGGACTTATTAAGTATCCAATTTAATAGATCATTTTTTTCAAAAAGTGTACCTAAACGCATGCGCTTATGCTTATAACTTACATATAGAGTCCCTAAAGTTTCAATATAGCACCTAAAGAATTGAGAAAGCTGTTGAGAAAAGAAGTTGAATAACGATTTAAGGAAGCTTAAAGAAACATTTTTCCAATACCAAATTTGTTAAATAATCATAAGTGACAAATACATATGATCTCCACACATGTATGTGCGAAAGAGAATGCATAATTTTTATGTACAGAACTCGATGCCAAAGGTAAAACCATGGAGCTTAACTCGAAAAAAAATAACCATATATAGTATTTCCCAACCCTTCTTCCTTCAATGAATTCATACTTAACATATCCTTTCAAGTGTATATCTTTGACTTGATGCAGGATTCATATTTGACTGGAGGAGCAGTTGGGAGGGGATCCCGCCATGGCTGCTAATTTGAGAGTTCAACAATATTTCATGTTTGTTTGACAGTTTCTCTTAGTTCAACAGCTTTTCTTGTTTGGTTCTCTAATTTTCCTTTGTCGAATATTGTGTTGTAACTTATGACTTGTACCTTGGATGTTATCGTATGCATTCCCTTTGATTTTGTAAAACAACCCATTTACTTTGTTATGTATTGATATTTACTTTGTTATGTACTAATTTTCGATCTTTAATATTGGTTGTTAATTGATTTTAGGAGATGTATTCTTGAATTTGAATTAAATCTATGTTGAGTATTTATTTTTAAGAAGTTTAAGATTCATCTAATGTATCCTTGAATGATTCTCTTTGGTTTGTTTCTATATCATGATAGACATTTTGGGTGTTTATACTAAGTTATAGTCAAATATTACTTTTAAGTATTTTATTGTTCGACAAACACTATGTTAATAGTTCTTACTTTGATTCCTTGTATATCAAATCAATCTGCCTATTGCATAGGTAATATTAGATTGATTGTATGTCATAATAGCATACATTAAACATATAATAATTTTAACATACAATAATTATGTCATGAGACATCCTTTGTTTGACATTAATTTAACATTACAGCAAATAGAGAAGAGATGTACTAATTTAATATTTAATCAAATGGAAAAGAGATAAGATAACAATCAAAACAATTGAACTTCTTTAAAACTTTTCAATATAATGTGATTGTGTAAGTCCTATGTTATTTTCTTCTCTTATTCTAATACCTAGAATAACATTCATTTTTTCTTGTCTTTGATATTTTTTTAACATTTTCAACTTCTTCTAAACTAATATAAAAAATAATAATATCATCAATATATAAAAATCAAATAATATTTTTTATAATTTGCTGGAAACACATATGTTAGATTCATTAATTTTGAAATCATTCGTAAGAATAATTTGATCAAAATTTTGATATCATTGCATAGGAGGTTGTTTTAAACCAATTTAAGACTTGACTAATTTACAAACTTTGTGTTCATGTTCAGATACAACAAATCCTTCAAGTTATTTTATATACACATTTTTATCTTGTTTACTGTTTAAAAATATTGTTTTAATATCTATTTTGATAAATGATAAATTTATAGGTAGATATAAGTACTAAAAGCACTCTACTTTTAGTTATTTTAGCCATCTTTTAGTACTTCAATTCCTAGAAAATAATAGAGAGGTCTTATATCTTTCATATCAAACAAGTTCAGTAGCTAGTTTTGAACTCATTGATTTCATTGATGGATAATACCATGTTTTCTGAAATAATATTTCAAGGAAGTTCCACTGAATTCTCCAGCTTTATCAAGTCTAATACAATTAACAGAGTGCTGAAACCGAGTTACCACAAACTTATGAAATATAAGAAATATAGTGAAAACTTCACTTTTGTTTCTCATGAAGTAAACCATTGTGAATCTTATACAATCATCCATAAAGTAATAAAATATTTATAGATAGACATAGCAACTATAAGACTAAGATCCTACACATAAGTATCTCAAATGAGTTTATTTCATGGACTCACTTGTAGGAAAGCTAGCCTTATGATGCTTAGCTTTCTAACAAGTATCACACTCAAAAGACAAATTACCAAAATTTAAACTCAAATCAGGAATCATTGCCTTCAGTTTTGACACAAGAAGATGATAAGTCTTTGATGTCATATTTTGATTTTCTTGATATTTGCATCCACGTTCCCTTTACGAAATTTCATTCAACATATATAGTTTATCTTTTGCTCTATCATGCCTAAGGATCCTTCCTGTCCTTCGATCCTGCATTACACAACCATTCTCATCAAATATAAGTAGGCAATCTAATTCTTTATTAATAACATGAACTGAAAAAAGGTTGGTAGGGAATTTGAAGACATATAAGACTAAAGGGAGACTGCCAATTTTTGTCTTCACTTTTCCTCTCAAACTCATACATTCATAAGAATTGAATATATATCTATTATCATACATATGATGGGTAGCTCCTAAATCAATAATCTAAAAAGTATAAGAAGGAAAACTAGTAGAGTTTCTAGTACTAAAGCCTGATGCATGCACCAATGAAGCTTGTAGGTCAAAAGTAGAACTGGACTCATGTCCCTCTCTAGATTTATTAAGGTCATCTAGTCTCTTCAATACGAATCTGTGGCCATTATAAATTTGGAATATCTCTTGATGAACAGCAATGAACATTTATCACTTGCATGTTTAATCCATCTTCTAGTAATTACAATTTTTATCATCTGCTAGTGCAAACTTCCTCAACAAATATTTTATCTTGTTTTTCGTGGGATCTTTCAAGATATGCAGTTACCTGGGATTGAATAGTTAAAAGGTTTTCAAAATATATAGAAAATACCAAAAAAAAGCAATAACCCTGAGTGCAAGTTTCTAATGAATTCTCTTTAAAAAGAACAAAAGGCCTGTACAGTAAAAGAAACAGAAGATGTGCTCACAAATATAAAACAGTACCAAAATGTTTCATTTGTAATAAAGATATGACAATCTTTATGTTTCATCAGCTGACCTGGAGAGCCCAAAAATATTGTTGCATATGTATAAATAAAGTGATACCGGTGTTAAGAAAAGCTTTGCTATATGTGTATATAACTATATATTGCTCATCTATTATAGGGGCAACTAGAGAATATTTAGAGCAACATGCAGTGATGGTGCTTCACCCAATTTAAGGGATAACCCTTGCATGACCGGTCCAAAGACCGGATAAAGGAGGGTTGCGTTAGGCTTCCGACAGGTTGTGTGGGAAGAGATGATTTCCCAGCATTAATGGACCACACATAAGATGCCAAACTAAACAATCATCGTGTCAGTGAACTGCAATAATGGAAAGAGGTGATTTCTTACCAACCTCGAAGAAACCTTTTGTACTTTTCCTTTTAGATTTGCCAGCATTAAAGGATATTTTCAAAACTACACTAAGAAAGTGGACACAATCAGAAAAGCACTAATACATGGGTATTGACCTTTCAGTGTTGTGTCGGAATTAGTAAACGGACAACTAAAGAATTGACGAATTTTTTGAGAACACACCTAACTTTGTATAATAGTGAAGTCAGACCTAATCTCTATGCACAAAAGATTCATAGGCTAAATTCTGATGAAAGCAAGAATAAATGCATGGAAATTTATCATGTTGCCCTGGAATAAGTTTTTAAACGATAAAATCAACCTATTATAACTTTGTTATAAATAACAATAACCAGGGATTTTGCACTCAACCCTAACAAAGCATCAGCAGGGGTACCCGTGATATAGCACAACTAAAAAGAGAAGAAGAAGAAGAAGAAGAAGAAGAAGAAGAAGAGAAGAAAGAAAGAAAGAGAAGAAGAGAAGAAGAAGAAGAAGAAGAAGAGAGAGAAGAAGAAGAAAGAGAAGAAGAGAAGAAGAGAAGAGAAGAAGAGAAGAGAGAAGAGAAGATCATCAAAGAACAGTAAAAGCCCACTGGAGATGTCCGGTTGTCATTAACCACAAATGGTGTCTGCTATAGAACTAAAGGTCTGAGATATTGCTATGGAGGGATACTCGTGTTATTGGTTGGCATGAGAAATGTTGAGAATAAAAATGCAGCTTTGATCAATTAACCGACTGGCATGAAGTCAGTTAAACGTCAAAATTTCTTCCAATACACTGAGTTAACCCTTGCCAATTTCTATACTACATATAACTAAATGCAAGCGACTCAAATTTTCCTCCAAAGGCAAAATTTAGATAGAACTTTTTGGTAAACAAGCCAGGTGCCTTCGTTTTCTGCTACACAAGAAGCAGAGTGGCAAACCAAGAGAAGAAACAAAAACACTGAATTTTATTTCAATGTTGAGACTAGAAGATACAATAATGAGTAGAAGAGGAATATGATTGCATTCTTTGTGAATCATCTTCATCTTCTTCAGAGATATAGGACTCAGGCAGGCGATTGAATCCTTCACCTAGCATGCCCACCTAATCCGATAGGTGAATGAATCTTAGACTTAGTATACCCATTGATTCCCTCTAAGTTGATTATTTTGCTTTTTATCCTTGATGGGGTTGGATTGGGTTGGCTTTCCATGTGAATAAATTTGCCTTTGTCTATTGAGTAATGACTAAGGAGTACTCCTTGGCCAAACCCTCTCTTGTACTTGCAATGATGTTTTCCATACACATGTTCAATCGCCTTTGGCTAGCTGGTGCTCCATATCCGAAGAAGACTTAGATGATTCACAGAGAATATTGACATATTCATTTTTGCCTCAGAGGAACACCAGGCATATTTGTGTTTGACTATTGTGATGGTTTCTTCTCTTGGTTCGCCACTCAACATCTCATGCATCAGAAACGAAAGCACCTGAACTGTATCATAAGCAAGAGGAAACTTACGTGTACTTATAATCGTGTAGCCCTTCTTTTGGTCAAGAGGTAGACAACTTTTCTCTTCTTTGGGACATTCTTTCTATTATCTTTAAGCCCTCGTAACCTTTATCTTTAGAAGTCCTTCAAAACTTTATACAGTATGTCTTCCATGCATGCGTCTTGCCACACTTTAGACTTTATGAAGTTAGTTTCATCAATACTTGTCTGCAAGCCTGATCGAGCACCACCATTCTCTAAGTAGAAGAGGGTGTCGCCACCCCGTGTGATAAAACCACCAAGAAATATGGAGAGGAACCACTTGCAAGAGAGAGAGAGAGAGAGAGAGAGAGAGAGAGAGAGAGAGAGAGAAAGAGATACCTTGTTGTTGATTGATTATTTTCAAGAAAACAGAGAGCCGCTCTCATTTACTCAGCCCCCTCTTCTGCCCTTTGCATGAAAGGCCTCTCCTTTTAAAGTTCTTTCATCAGTATTTATAGATAGGGTTTTCCCAATTTAGGTCCTTTCTTGGATCTTGGATTCCACAACAATGACTTAAATTTATGAGCAATCGGATCTAACCCTTTACCTTCAAATTAGAGTATGATATTGGTTCTTCAATATCATACTAACTATATTTATTTGGGTCTAAGTGACGTACACTTGATGCCCTTCCTCTCATTTAGACGCAAAGCTTCATATTTTCAAATTATTGTGTTCTCAAAGTGATTTTGTTTAAAATTTTGGTTTTCGAAGGAATAAGACCCACTATGTTAGACAACGTTGAGATGTCCATGTCAAAAAAACAGGTGTATTGTATCATATTTTATCGTAAATACTTTAAAAATAAGAAAAATAAATCAAGAAAATGAAGAACGATCCTTATAAATCAAATTTTGAGTAAACATTCATCCATTGAATGTTAATTCAAATTATAAGTACAAGTTTCATCATTGAACAAGTAGCAAATATTCTTTAAAATTATAACTTTCATAACTAAAAAAGAAGAATCATATATTGTAATATATTGTAATCAGGATCATCAACTAAATAATCTTCTCCTTCTACCTATAACAACAAAATCAATGTCATCACCTCCCAGCTAATATTGTTGCACTCCTTCAAATACACGCACATATATATACACACACAAACACATATATAATTAGGTATTGTAACTTTTGAAACATAAATATTGATGATAACCCCCTATTATTTAGAGAAAGAGTGTCATTTGGAAAGTTAAAAGAGTGTATGAAAAAGAATATAAGAAACCCTTATTATTGTCATGCCCCCAAAAGTAAAGGGTTGGCATACTTGGAACTAATGTTAAAGTGATTATCCAATTGATTTGGCCATTGGACATTAGGAGATGTCCTCATATATTTTGGCATGACGAGCATCTCCTTAATACCTCACTGGTGCAGGATGATGTCCTGCACCTTGTGAAAAACTATGCTGACTGTTGATTTTAGGGGCATACTTTTAACTGTTAGAGTTTTAATCCACTTTATAAGAGTTTGCTATTTGGTTTGCTTGCTGAACTTCCTTTTATTCAGAATTTTTGTATATGTTCCCAGCAACCTCCTATGCCCAGCTCTTATTGTCAAATATAGAAAAAACAGTATGTCACTATTTCAATTCTGAAACACATTTATAAATAAGATTTATAAATAAGGGGTGTATCGCATGTAACGTATAATAATATCGCAATATGCAATCCAAGACCTTTAACATGACACGATACAATTCGTCTTGTATCGTACGATATGGAGTGATACACATAACACTGAGTGACACCACTATATGATAAAATGAGAGGGGATTAGGTAAAATGGTTTGGACACATGGAAAGGTGACTACAAGAAGCTCCGGTAAGGAGTGACACCAATAGATAATGAAATGAGAGTAGATTGTATAAGATGGTTTGGACACATGAAAATACGATCATAAGAAGCTCAAGTAAAAAGGTATGAGAAACTAGACCATGAAAATGTAAAAAGAGAAAGAAAAAAAAGAAAACAATAAAGAAGTGTTAGCCTGGCACATGACTAAGTTATATGGGAACAAAGAATCTATGTAATTAACTCCATCTAGTATAGGAAAAGGCTTAGCTGATGTTGTTATTGTGATTTTCAAAGGAAAATTTGAGGTGTTCACAATAGTAATAATAAAAATAGTTTTGCATAGGCTAGGTTCACCAAAAAACAGAAATAGAAACACACTTTCAGGCTCAAATTATTTTGCTTATAGAACAAAGAAACAATGTGCCAGTGAGAATCGCAAATCATCAAAGCCCCTTGCAATCAAGCCAACAACTACATTCCCAACTAGTATGCAACCAGACTTTACGCCGTACCCGGTTAATAATTTATTACTTGCACCAACCATATTAATTAATATAAATCATTAAAACAGATCTAAGAATCATTTTTGCCATTCATAAATTCTGAATGAAACACAGCTAGCATGTACCAGATCTGAATTGCACATTCTCTAACTCTAGTCCAACTATTTCAAATAAATTGAGTGGTATAAAAATTTCCCATGCTAAAATGTCATAAAAGGAACCCAAAGTGTCATAAATGCCAAACAAAGTGGACACTTGGTCCTGGAAAATGCATCATTTGCCTAATAATGTTTCTCTGCCAAAAAGGATGTACCTCAAGGGACAATTTAGAGGAATATACCTAAATAGACAAGCAACTTTTATGCATTCCAGAAGTGGCCAGCATGTTTCTAAAAATGCCATAAACACCACTTATGACTGTGTTACCCCCCTTATATAGAAGACAAATAACTCGAATTTATGATATGCCCCACATGGCTTTAGGTACATAGGGGACCAAAAATGACAAAACCGTAAAGAAAACTGATCCAATATGGAACTTGTGAAACTTGGTGGCAGGTCTTAGAATATAAAATACTAAGTTGGCTATGCAAATCATATCCGTTACAGCTTATGAGTAAGATAATTCTAAAAGATTGTAAGATAATTCTAAAAGATAAAGATTGTAAGATAATCCTAAAAGAAAGCTTAATCACCCACTATCAACTTTTAGTTATGGACTTATAAGTAAAAAAAATAGATAAAGAAGAAAAGGGTGGATCGAGTTATTGAGACTAAATCATAAAACCTCAAAAGCAAGAAAGAAGGTATATTTAAATAGAAAGACCTTCAAGGAAATGCTTAGAATTATGTTGATACACCTTATGATATGTGAAACAATATGACTGTACGTATTAGGAAAGTAGTGAAAGATGTGTTAAGTAAATCTAAGGGAAGTGTACCGGCACAAAAATAAGCATAGTGATGGAGTGAAGCAGTGCAAGATAAAATCAAGGCAAAGAGAGCATGTTACAAATTAAATTATGTTTAGAAGACTAGTGAAACTTTAGACTTATAAAAAGAAAAAAAATAAGTGAAAAGACAGTAAGTGAAACAAAAGCTAAAATTTGAGAGAATTTATATAAAAAGACTCAACTTAAAGAAATATTTTTAGGATATCTAGGGTTAGAGACAAGAAAACTAAAGATCTTAATTTTGTTAGATGCATCAAAGACGATGATGAAAAAATTCTAGTGGCAAATGATCATATAAAAAATAGATGAAATTTTTTTTATAAGCTTTTTAATGAAAATGAAGATGTTAGTATTAGATTATAAGAGTTAGCCAAATCAGAAAAATATATAAACCACAATTTCCACGGACGTATTCAAAAGAACAAAGTCAAAGAGTCTCTTAAACATATAAAGGATGGTAAATGTGTAGGACCAAACAATATTCCAATAGAAATTTAGAAAATCTTAGAAGAAAAGGAATTTTGGGTAACACGACTGTTTAATAAAATATAAAAAAATTAAAAGATGTCCGAAGAATAGAGAGCGAGTACACTTATACCCATATACAAGAACAAGGAAGACATTTAGAATTGTGTGAATTATCAGAGTATTAAGTTAATGGGTCATACTATGAAGTGAGATTCACTTTTTGAGACATCTTATAGAATATTTTAGAATAAAAAAGAAAGACTTCCACATGATATTTATTGATCTCAAAAAGGCTTACGATAAGATACCAAGGTATATTCTCTAGATAACTTTGAAAAAAAAGTATCTCTTTGACATACATAAACCTTATTAGAGACATGTATGATGGTGCAAAAACATGTATGAGGACTAATGAAGGAATGACAAACTTCTTTGAAGTTAATATTGGGTTATATCAAGGATCGACTTTAAGTCCATAGTTATTTATAATGGTGATTGATAGCTAACAAAACATATTGAAGATGAAGTACCTTAGTGTATGTTATTTGCAGATGACATTGTGTTATTGGAGGAGTCTAAGGAAAAAGTTAATAGAAAATTGGAACTATAGAGAGAAACATTAGAAAGTAAAGGCTTCTGACTTAGTAGAACAAAGATAGAATATATGCAATGTAAGTTTGATAATTTGGTTATTTTAGAGGAAAGAGCAATTACAATTGGCATACATTGCATCCTAAAAAAAAACGTTTTAAATACCTAGAGTCAATTTTTTAAAGTGATAAAAAAATTGATAAAGATGTTATGCATAGAATTAATGCCGGTTGGTTAAAATGAACAGGGACATCAGTTATTCTATGTAATAAAAAGATACAATTAAAGTTAAAAGGTAAATATTATAGAGCAATAATTAGACATATTATGTTTTATAGTTTTTAGTGTTTAATTATCACATGTGTAAAAGATGTCTATCACATAACTTAAGATGGTGAGATGGATGAGTGGTCATACTATACATAATGAGGTTAGTGGAAACAAATTAGGAGTGGCACCAATAGAAGACAAAATAAGAGAATATCGATTAAGATGATTTGAACATATAGAAAGAAGATCAAACGAAGCACATGTAAGAGGGTATGAAAAATTAGATTTTAAAAGTATTAAAAGAGGTAGAGGATTACCACAAAAGTATTGGAAAGAAACAATAGCCAATATTGCAATAGCTTCTCTACATGTTCCTAAGTAGAAATCATAAAAAACGAATAGAAAGCAGCAAAAAGAAAAAGAAAATAGTAGACCATGGCTTTTAGGGAGGCCAACGCGTCTTTTGAAATCCTATTTGAAATTTTGCTCTTATAGTATGAGCCCACCTTGATATTTTGGAAGATGCTTCTCAACTCGACATGATCTACATGTATACAAGAACTTACCACAAATCTAGAAACTTGTATTAACATAGCAGATTCAAACACATTCCTAAGATTTAAGTCCCACCGGGTGTGCCAAATCTGTTTGGGCAGCCCGGTTGGATACCTCGCAAGATCCTTCAGAGTTTGGCATGATCACCCTGTGGATTGTCACAAATCTGAAAAGTTTGTTAGTGTAACGGATTCCAAACAAATTTCTAAGACTCAAATTCCATCGGACGTGCCAAATCTGTCTGGGCAACCCGGTTGGATACCTCGCACGATCCTTCGAAGCTTGGCATCATCACCCTGTGGATTGTCACAAATCTGAAACTTCGATTAGTGTAACGGATTTCAAACAAATTTCTAAGTCTCAAGTTCCACCGGGTGTGCCAAATCTGTTTGGGCAACCCGGTTGGATACCTTGCATGATCCATCGAAGCTTCGCATCATCACCTTATGGATTGTCACAAATCTGAAATTTTGATCAATGTAACGGATTTCAAACAAATTTCTAAGTCTTAAGTCCCACCGGGCATGCCAAATCTGTAGACGTGAATTTATTTCAAAATCTTTTATGATTTGAAATCAAGCTCTCAGACTACATCGTATTGCCCCAGCGTGCCAGTTAGTTTGCTAAAACAAACAAATTCTGATTTTCTGACTTTCGAAAACGATTGTGGACAAGTGAGATCTTTTTACCGTAGGCCTTATTGAACTGACGCTCAAGGGTCAGCCTAGATGCTTGAAAAATATTGAAATTCGTTAAATTCGAAAATGTAAAGACAAGATCTTACAAATTTCAGAATTTATGTCTAAGTTCTTGATTTCTGAAAATTTTCAGATTCCAAAAATTGCAAAACCTATTCAGTTTCAGAGACCTGTTCTCTAAATTTTTAAAAATATTTTCGAGTCTGCAAAAATTCTAAATATTTTACAAAAGCAGGATATACATGTGCAGAATCAGAATATATTTTTATTTTGTATTTTGCTTCTTTAAATACTTAGAATTAAATCCAGAATCAGAGACTGTTCAGAAACTCAAAACAGTTTTATACCTCTGAGTTAGAGGCTCAGAACACAGTCATATCTTTGCACTCAGACATTCAAAATGTTAGCTTTATAGAGAATCAATTTTCATGAAATTACACTCATTATTTATAGAGATATGGATAAAAAAATTGGAGTTTGTTTCTCTGTTTATGAATATTGTGTTTCTAAATAATAGAATCTTATTTTCACTAAAGTTACGGATCTAATTGACTAGGCAGCAAATGTTATTATTGGATAAGCCGATTGTTGAGAAAAAATCCGTGTTGTAGTTCAGTCCCAATACAGTTCTCTCCAAAATCCGGAAATTCTTAGTTTGTGATGGATTATAATCATACAATGAACTAATCGAAACGTGTGGAATCGAGAAAGACGTGGTTGAGAAGCTCCTAACATGGCCGAAGAACTCTCTTGAGCGGACGCTGGGTGATGGAGCAGGGCTTCTTCTTCTCCTCCTTCTTTCTCTCTCTATTCTACTGTTCACGGACTGATTTTGAACGGTGAGTGGTTGATCCTCGGATTGATGCCTTGTGGTCAGTGGAGGATGCCTCGGATTGATGCTTTGTGGTCAGTGGAGGATGCCTCGGATTGATGCTTTGTGGTCGGATGCCTTTGCAGCCTTCTTGTCCCCCTTGTCCCCCTTTTTATAGGCCACAAGTTGCCTATTGGCTGTAAGATTGGAGAAGGCAACTTCCCTTGCTGTAATTTAACGTAAAAAGCAAGGAGTTGCTGCTGAATGCCTTCCAAACGGGTGGTTTTTGGAATTGGTAGGTGGTATTGCTGTGGAGGCTGAAATTGGTAAGTTTGCAGCTGCTAAAATTGGTTGTTGTACATGCCTTTCCAAAGACCCTTGCTTGTTTGCTGTTGAAGGTAAGTGGAGCTGCTGTGGCATGGCGTTCCTGGCAGGATTTGGATGGGAACGTGATTGGCAAGTGCAGCTGCTGGGAATCGTGATTGCCAAGTGCTATGTTGGCTGTATAGGCCTTCCAAAACCATCGATCAACTGCTGTGGGAACTGAAATCGGCAGCTGTGCTGCCATGATGGATCGGCAAAAGTTGTTGTTCACGATCGGGTATCCTGAATGACTAGTTGCAGCAAACCTTCAAAAGTGGATGAAGTATCGCCTGGCCATGATTGTAGCCGTTGTGGTGGTTCAGAACGGAGAAACGAGAACTGATTGGAAATCGCACAAGCTGGTGGACGCAGAGGCAGATTCTTGTTAGGTAACTGTGGACCACCTATCATTTGCTGCATACTGTTCCCACTCTGCATGAGCACACGAGCAGCATGAGAACCAGCATATGGACCAGAAGGTCTAAAAGAATGACCATGTTGCATACCTATTTGTGGATCCATATAATTAGGATGAACATGTGAACTGTTATGCGAGTGTGTGATACTAACATTCTCCACTAACTGTTGCTGGACAACTTGCTGAGGGAATTGATTTTGGTAATTATTTTCATGTGGGCACAAATTTGGCTCTCTTCTGGAAGGGTAGGTTGACTCACAGGCAAAGAATGGTACTTATCAGACTGGTTGGTGGATGAAGTCATAAGTTCAGATGAAGAAACAAGAGCAGAATTTGCAGCAGAAGAGATTGATCTTCCATTTGGTTGTATTTCTCCCGAGATCTCAGCTGCCTTACCAATAGATTCACTATCCTTAGCACCTATTGTTTCATACTTGTCACCGATAACATCAACAACCTCTTCTGGGTTGACCTTAGTACTTTCAATAGCAACAGTTTCAGCAATACTACCATGAGTAAATGCAGATTCACACCCGGCTTGTACAGTACAGGAATCACCTCTAGCTGTTTCCATCTTAGAGATTACCTCTGTTTCAGAAAATTCAACATTTTCCACAACATTGGCATTTTGTAACATTTCCTTTTCATCCCCATTCTTTATGAGGTGAATCTGTGATTCAGCAGCAACATAAGCAACTTCAAAATTTCCTGCACCTTCCATGTTCTCCACAGGAAATGCTTCTAGCTTCTCATCGACAGGTTCATCAACCTTGAGCTCTTTATGAAGCACTCTAAACACAGAGTCAGTTTCATTTTTCTGAATTTCATTCTTTCGCTCAACCATATCTTTTTGCATTTTATTCTCTGTGTCATCCCTTATGACATCATTCATGAGAACGGTGATTGTGTCTTTCTCAATGTTCCTTTCCATCATTCATAATCAAGACTCCATCTTTGGCTTCTGCTTCTGGAACGCCATTTGAGAATGCTGGACTTGGAGAATCAATCTCTTTTGTCCTACTCATCCGATCATCCACATTCAAATCTCTGCATTCAGAGAAGGATTACAGAAGATCATCCTCTACAGTAGACTCAGTAATCTTCACCTCATCCACTGAACTCTCTGCAGTCTGAACATCACCATCTGCTGGCAATTGCTGAATTTCATTGAAAAGCTCCAGCACTTCATTCACTATATCATTAGAGGAAGGGTGTCCATCTCCATTCTCATTGCAATCAATACCAAAAACTGGAAGTTCCATCTTCTCATTTTTCTCATCCATCTGACTACTAGAATCCACATCCCCACCATGAGCATTCTGGACTTTCACCTGCATACTTGCTGTGAAAGTGGTTATGCAAATCCATGTTACATGTCTACCTACTATGAAAGTGTTCAAGTAAGCCTATGTTACGTTTTCGAAAACCAACTTTCATGCTCGCTGGATTTCCTTCATGAGTGTAGGAACATTAACATTATTTTCAACACCAAAGTAACATAACAGCAACAGGTCATAATGCAAAACTGATACAGAACAACACACTAACTGCCTTCTTTTAACAACCAAACATAGCATGGATATGTTACCAAATGTATTCAATACCAAACCTTTTCTCTCGGAAGCCATTGTTCCTCCCTCCGTCTTTCCTTTCCTTTGGTGATACCGACTTTCCCCTCTGGAAATTTATTTTTTTCCAAATATGAGATTTTCTTTCTAGGAAGCTCACTTTCCCTTTTTAACGCCCGCTTTCCTTTCTGGGTGACCTTTCTTTTTAGGAGTCAACTTGTATTTTTAATGCCTGTTTCTTTTCAACTGATAAATTTTTAATCTTTTAAGGAAACAAAATACTTCTTTTCCAGTGCTGAGGGCAAAATTGTCATTTTTATCAAATTTTGTCCAAATTCAAAATTTTTAGAAAGGGAAGCAATCTTTATCATTTTAAAGCTTCCATAAAATTTTGATACCGAAACAAGCTCGTTTGAGGCCTTTTCTCTTTGAAAACCCAAAATTACCAAAAATAGCTAATTTCCTAAAAGGTAAAAAATTTAAAAGAAAATTTTGGGTGTTTACAC
Organism: Brasenia schreberi; assembly: GCA_036023115.1. Classification (NCBI taxonomy): domain Eukaryota; kingdom Viridiplantae; phylum Streptophyta; class Magnoliopsida; order Nymphaeales; family Cabombaceae; genus Brasenia; species Brasenia schreberi. Next base: position 7,562,585 of record JAYKKT010000063.1, read on the forward strand.
TACTTACTAAACTCAATGCGTCTGATTGCTTTGAAAGGCAAGGTGCTTTTTTGGCCAAGCTGTTGTCCATTTTGTTGAGCTCGACCAGTAGATGTGAAAGGTAAGTGCCTTCTTGCAAGCACCGGCCAGCTTTCAAATATGGTAAGTTGGCTTGATGACTTACCAAACTGTGAACCAAGGCTACCAATGGTAAGTCACATAATTCACCCATGTTAAAGTTTGTAAATTTCTTCTCGGTGGCTTACCAAATTGAGCATCACAGCTTTCCAAATCGAGCATCACTTTTCCTTTTGCATTGATGACGTCGATTTTTCTTTCTAGACGTCGATCTTCCATTCTGGGCATATGTAAACACCCAAAATTATTTAAAGCCTTTATGAACCTCCAAATTCGAAAACCCCAACTTTTTAAAATCAAGTATTTTGGGGAACATTTCAAAATAAAGGTTTTAAATTCAAATTAAAAAGCCCATGAATTTCAAAGCAAATTAGACAAACGGGTGAGACCCAATCCAGACCAAGATCGGGATCCAGTCAAAAAGCGAAGGGTAGGCCAAGCCTATCCTCTCTGTATGCCTAACATATCCAAATAGAATCAAGTAACAAAGCATATCAAGTCATAGGCTTATCCAGTTGTAAAGCTTATCAGCATTGGATAAGAAGATAAAGACTAACAGATGGATAAGATCGAGCCGAGATCATAAATTGGATTCACATGATGGAACATTTCAAATCAAAGAAGGCAATCCAAGTTTGAATACTGGGCTGGGATGGATCGTATTACATCAAGTGAAGTGGGTCTTTAATGTTGAATTTGAAAGGATTCAGCCAACCCATATAATCAAGCCAAAGTTGGACGGTCTACACTATTCCTAGTCGGCCATGAGTGCACCCGAATTGGGCCTAGTTAAGGCCGAACCAGCCTAAAGAACCAGCCCACATGGGGCTGGTCCATACCATCATGGAGGGGACCACCATCTTGGATCAAGGAGCTGGACTTGAAGCTCATCCAACCCGTTCCAATGAAGGGCCTAGAATCAACCCCTTGGCTTATAAATAGGGTCAAGGGGGGGCAGGTTCACCATCTTGGAGACTCCATCATTTTGCTATCTTGGAGATTGATGAGAACTTGTCACTTGGGAGAGAGAGAGAGAGAGCTAGGGCTCAGTTCAAGCAAGGAGGTGCTGCTCCAAGAGAGGGTCATGGGCTGCAGGGTGAAGATAAGGAGGGTAGAAGAGTGGAGTAGAATTAGGTGGTGAGTGAAAGAAAGTGTGAGAAGCAAGCAAGAAGAAAGAGGGGTCAGATTCCATTCTTGGAACTTTCGGCTTTGATGATTGGCAATTAAATTTTGCATTATACATACATCCATATACAATTTGGCACTCGTAGCGGTTAGCTCACTTCACATGACTGTCGACTCAAAAGATCGAGGTAGTGAGTTCAATTACTTGGGCATGCTTTCCTGGCAAGGCCTCCAAAACTAAACATGCCTACATAAAAAACTAAGCTACAATGACATTTTAGGGTGGGTTTGATTCTAGTTTCATGGAAAATATACATTGACTTTTGTTACTTGTAGTTCCAAATTTAATTGTACATCAAACGGAGAACCTATCATTGTGAAACTATAGTTCTTCAATCTATTTGAGTAAAAACTTCTAACAAAAACATATTCTCTTTCTTCTCTTTTGTGTTGCTATTCCACCTCATAAGAAAAATATAAGCTTTATCTTCAGTCGTAAATCAAATACAAAATCATGAGTATGAAGAACTATGATAGAATCTATAGTTATGGAACTATAGTTCTTCAATTTATTTGAGTAAAAAACTTCAAACAAAAATTTAAGTTCTTTCTCTTTTGTATTACTACTCCACCTCATAAGAAAAACACAAGCTTCATATTCACTCATAAATCAAATACAGAATTATGATCCCGAAGAACTATGATAAAACCTATCATTGTGGAACTATAATTCTTCAATTATTTGAGTAAAAAACTTCTAACGAAAACTCAAACTCTTCCTTCTCTTTTGTATTAATACTCCATCTCATAAGAAAAATATAAGCTTCATCTTCACTCATAAAATGAAAGAAAACAACTAGTTTTATCATCTCGCAACCGTTGCATACTAGAGAAGTGTAGCATGAATGGTAAGGAGGCTAAGTATGTGTGACAATCATCACAGATCAAGGCAAAGGGAGGTTCAAGGGACTAGATCGAGAGTGATGAGTGCATCAATGGTTGTGGTGTGGACAAGGATACTCTCGGGATATCCTCATACTCAATTCTTTAGTCCCAATTTTTGCACAAGCTTTGCTCCCCACAGTGCCACGTACAATAGATGCCCCAACATTGTGCACCTCTACTCAAATATTGCAGTCAGCGAAGGTATTGTATTCTCTCTCTCTCTCTCTCTCTCTCTCTCTCTCTCTCTCTCTATATATATATATATATATATATATATATATATATATATATATATATGTGTGTGTGTGTGTGTGTGTGTATACATACTATAGATATGTTCAAACATGTGTCGCCTAAGATTCTCTAATTTTCTTTAAAATTCTAGAGAGAAGCCATGTTGTTAACATATTTATTTGCCCGAGGGAAGAGTTCTTATAGAATTACACTCGCCTGAGGGAGTTCTTATAGAATCATGCTCGCATACTTCTTTCTATAGTAGATTATGGAGCCATAATTCATGGTGTGATTTGTTTAGTTGTTTGGTGATACTAAGTGCTTATACATTTGTTGATCATCTATGTAGGTTACATGTTTTTCCACTTATATGGGGAGAAGCAATGTTTACAATCATGTATTTATTAAACAAGTTTTTTTAAGGTTGTATTCATTACGCCATATGAGTTATGGTTTGATAGAAAAACAAACCTTAAATACATATGAAAGGAGGGCTCTATGGTATTTTAGACGAGTTTAGAGATAATTAAATAATAAATCTTTAAGACACATCTTTATTGGATACCTAAAGGGTTAAATGATGTCGATTTTTTCATAAGAACTTGGGGTTGATAGAAATTAATAATGTTGAGTTCCTAGAAGACTCTAACAATGATATTCTTTCAGATAATGATGATAATGTCAATGATTTTTTAGCTTTATGAATCATTTGGACTCATAAGTACAAAGGTCAATGATCTTTTCTTGGAAAAAGAAAACGTAAGTGGTTATGAAAGACCATGAGTTTTCCTATTATATTTAAAGGATTATCATAATTGTTTAGTTGAGGAGATTACTCAGTAATGAGGTATTTGAGTCCATCTGAATTATAAGAATAGATAAAGACAATACATGAAGAAATTGAATTCATTAATAAAACTGTGAGAATTTATAATTTTATTTAAGAAAAGAAAAGCAATTGGTTGCAAATGGGTACTAAAAAATATACATTTGATGGGTCAATAGATAGATTTAAAGCAAGTTTAGTTGCAAAAGATTTCCACCGAAAGAGGGTATCGATTATATTGATATATATTCTCCTATTATGAAATTTATATACATAAGTATGAAAATTATATACATAAGAATAATTCTAGTTATTACAAAATTTGTGTTAGTTATATATAAAAACTCTATAATGATGACCTAAAAATACTATTTACATGAAACAACCAAAAGGTTATATAATAAAAGGTCATAATGACATGGTCCATAAGTTGAAGTTCTTATATGGCCTGAAACAATCACTTCACTAATGATATTTTACTTTTCAAAATGCTATTGTAGAACTTAGATTTACAGTGTTTATATTTTAAATAGTGGAAGTCACTTTGTCATCTTATCGTTGCATATAGATGACATATTTTGTTAATTGAAAATGACAATGACATGATTGTTCAAACAAGTCATGATTGAGTTTGATGTTCGAAATGAATGATATAAAAGAAGCATAATGTATCTTAGGTATAAAGATCACTAGTGTTAGAGTATCTAAATAGCTTAATACACTCCATATTTGCATGAAAAGTCTTTCCAGTTACATCGGAAGAGACCACTTAAGCCTTTTGAAGGACAGAATGTCAATAAGAAAAAAAAGAAACAAAATAAGTTTGTCATTACCCATATGTAAATTGGAGTTCACATGAAATACAATATATATATATGACATAGTAGGAGATGATAACTCTTATAGATTAGTGGCAGCATACATAAGTCATACAATAAGAAAGGAGGACTCTCTTATGTATTGCATGAACCGCTTATGATTCTAAAACAATTTTGGAACTAAAACAATTTTAGAGAACATATCAGTTTCTATTTATAAAATAAAACTGGAAAGACAAGGAGTCTTTTCTCCTCTCTATAACATCCAACAAAGACAAAGAAAAATAAAATAAAACTATATGAGAGTTTACACAAAATAAAAAAAATGATCCATTAAATCTCTCTCTTATAGAATCTCTTAAAAAAACGTCTTAGGAGAAGGGGTGTACGGTGATTCAAAGTCTACCTACTCCTGGTGAACAAAAGAAACAACAAACTGTTAGAATTAACTTGAAAATATTGGCATATATGTAGAAACAAAACCAAGATAACTTGGAGCAAAAGGATAAAAAAATTATACCTTATGTTTCTCTTCACAAAATACTCTACTAGAGGCAAATTAAATTACGATGGATCGGGTAGTGCTTTATGGGTCTGGTCTGTCCACCCGTTTGCATAAAAGAGAAATCAAATGCATTTACTTACACTTGGCATTGCTCCTCCATTGGAGTAAAAATACAAAGCAGACACACGGCTATAAGAGAAAGTAGTATAAGGACGAGTATCATGATGTACCAAGGAAGTATCCCGCTATGAACACGAAGCAGACTGCAAACATCGTTGAAGCTCTCGCAGAAGCAGCCATACTTCCTGTCTCTGGCGCCGTCCACGATGTTCCAGTGGCTTGATCCTTGAGTTCCTTTTGACTGCTATAGCAACAAACATGTGTGCACAGGGTTCAACTGGCTTGAGCTCCACGAGCCCTGACTCAGGCTTGAGCTTTGCTTGTTCTGCACCTCTAGCAGATTTTGCACACACAGGGATGATGTTGGGACCTTATACGTGTGAGGTTCTAATAGAGAAGGTTCTGTTAAGAAGGTAAATGCTAATTGCTTGGCAAAAGGAGATCAAGTCATATACGTACATGATCGAAAGTCTAGGTAATCGAAGTTTACATTTAATCGCTACCGAATCCGAGATTACGGATTATTGATTCTAATAACATGATCTGAATTTCTCAAACTTTCCAGTTTGAGAAGTCATAGAAAGAGATATTAACTCAAATTGATATAGTATTTTATAAATATGTATTAGTTCTTTGGAGGTATATAGTCTCATTTTATGGGGTCTCCCTTCATCTTCAGATCCTTATTATAAAGCTTTACATGCATTGGGACCGAGTTACATTTTGACTATTAAATAAAGTCTGTGATCTAAATTAGGAGAAGGCATTTGCCATCCGAAAGTTTTCATGCAAATGCATTTAATATCCGATGTGATAGAGTTACATTTTAAGGAGAGCATTTATTTCATCAAAGAAAAAGGGAAGAATCATATATATGAACTGGTCCCTATTAGCGGTCTAGTCCTCCTAGCTGGGCCAACAACCTTCATATTAACGGCTATTGGCTCCACACCACATATATATATATATATATGGAGAGAGAGAGAGAGAGAGAGAAGAAACATATACAATGACTTTACATTGATGTGTGACCTAGAAGTGATTTTAATAAACATAGGTACAAAATTTAGAACAACTTGATTGTACCAAAAGATCCAGACGCTGAATCAAACAGGGAACAAGGGCAGTATATAGAGAGCATCAGGCTTTAAAATTCACAGTCAAACACGCAGTCCATGACAAGCACATTATTGTTCCAGACATTCGCAATCAAAAAGCATTGGGGGATCAATCTATAGCATGCCAACTCTAGCTTGAGATTGCATGATAATCAACCCTCCTTTCGACTTCTCCGTCGGAGGGAGAAATGGGTGGCCTGTGGGTCAAGCATAAAAGTTGTCTCAAGATCCATCCTTGATGTTTTCCACTGGATCGCCACCTCTCTAATATTGGTGAAGGCCCAGTTTCTTCATTAGCTGCAAGCCCATGGATTCCACCAGGGATGCATAACAGTCATTTGTGAGCCATCATTGTCGAGGACAGCATCAGCGATCTGACTAGTAGCAGAGCCTAAAGTCTCATTTCCCACTTCACCTTTCGAGTTTTCCTTCTTGCCCAAAGCCACCTCTAAAACCATTGCTGCAATCTGAAGCTGCGGTTGGGAATCTAACGGCATCCATGAACAAGAAAGTGTAATACCATTACCATCATTACCAACTTTCTCAGGATGGGGAGGGCTCGCAAAATTCAAAGGGTGCACGCTACCATGTGTCTGATACCCCTGAGAAGGTGATCTCATCACCATGCCAGGAGCAAAAGCTTCCTCAGAAGCTTTATGAACATGTTGAGACCTGGAGAATGATTGCCCCCACTCCGTGACTGCAAAGGTTTCCCGAGGACGAGTAGAATCGAATAGAACAAACTCTGTTATTATGTAGGTATCTAGAGAACCAGACTTTCTCGTTCTGGAGCTTAAATTACAGGAAACCTTCATTTGCCCAACAATTGGGGACCCCTTATGTCCATCTTTTCTCCCCAAGTTTACACTGCTTTTCCTTTTACTGGTAGCAGAATAAAACGTATACAACCAGTTAAAGGCATGGTCTGTTTTACATGCTTTTGCTGCAAAACTACTTTCGAGATCCTTCAAAGTACTAGGAATATGAAGCACCATGCTTATATGTCATTTTCAGGCAGCCATGCAAGTGAGCTGGTGAGAAAGCTGATACTGGATGCTGATCTGCTGAAAGAGCATGCACTTCTGATATATATATATATATAGCATAATATATATATTATGTAACTTAAGTTTAGTGATCTATGGTTTCACTAATTAACTTTATCACAATTGTACCTTAAAATTAATTTTATCACAATTATACCTTAAAAAGCAAGGAATAAATATGATTTAGCAGAGGTTCTCTCTCTCCCCTTCTATATATACACACACACACACACATACATACATACATACATACATATATATATATATATATATATATATATATGTATGTATGTATGTATATATCCTGCTCGGTTTCGCCCATCTTAGCTCCCAAGGTCACGCTAGTTTGGCTAAAAGGCCAGTTTGTGGAAATCATCCTTCAATTTTCAGCCCAGCCCCTTATCTTTTCCATGCAATGGATGGTTATCCAACAATATGGCCCATTTTTACAGCTCTATTTGATTTTGTGACTCAAAATTGGTATGCACTAATGGAATCTTATCAAAGACTGTCATCGATTCCTTGGTTTCTACTAGTGTTGTGATGGTACCCAAATGGAATATAATGCATCATCACATAGAATATCATATAACTCGGTCTCACTGTACAATAGTTAGGCATATATGAATACTATTTAGGAAAAGAGAAAACTTAAATTTAGTGACCTATAGTTTCACTAATTGTCACCCTAATGACGTGTTTTTTTTGTAACCTATGGTTTGTGCTGTTGTATTACTTTGTGCTAAAAAACTAAAATTGTCTGACATAATATCACAAACCATAAGTCAATAAAATATAAAAAAAGGACCACATGTCATAAGAATTTAATAAATATACATAAATATTATTTAAGAGATGTTAATGACAAAATTTGAGAAGACATAAGGAGCCTCTCTCAAGAACTAATTGTTTATCTTCCGAATATGAGCACATACAAGAAACCTTCCAACTACCTTCCACTGTTCCTTGGAGTAATGAACTTTACTATTAAGATAACAATAATAACCTATTAACAGATATAGCCAACCACCTTCCAATATTTATCATCCACTGTTTCTTGGAGAAATACGGAGAAGTGAGGAACACTCTAGAAACAGACATGTCCTTGTTTATAAAAAGAGTGGTTGATCACCTTGAACAAATCAAGCACACACATATCAAATTTTTATTTATATTACTTTTTTGCTTTTTTCTCTTATTTTTTCTAGTTTTAGTCCTTAGTTTTTTTTTTTGAGTTTGGTGTTCTTGAATTCAGCAGTATAGTCAAACTGACAACCGTCAAACCATCACTCTATCCCAAGTTTTAAAATCTGCCAAAAATCCATCTCAAGGCAGATTTTTCCGGTTCTTCAACGTTACAGAGATCATCTTGTGTACTTTCTAATGGATCAAGAAATACCCAAATCCGAGTTCAGACAATCGAAATACAAAAGAAACAACGTTAGAGAGTTCATCTTGTGTACTTTCTAATGGTCGACTAAACATACCTTCATGAATAAATGTTATAACTTTGTCGATTCTAGTTAGAACCAACCAACTTTTATTCTTTGACATTTGTGCAGTCGTGGTGTGATCGATCTAATGCGATCATGTGCCAAAAATCGGTTGTCATGTTGTGCAGTCGTGGTGTTTCCTCTTCCTTCTTTAACATTTGTATTATTTGCATACTGATGAAATTGCACCACCCTTCTAAAGAGTCTAACAAAGCTGAAGTTGTACTTATTATATAACATGGTATGGCAACTCTAAGTGAAAGAAAATAATTGAAAATGCTCACTATTATGTTTATTGGAGTCTGATCTTCACCCTTGCGTGATTGCTCCTTCTATGGATTATTGTCTATAGAAAATCAAAGGGAACAATAATTAAACATTAGTCACCTATTTCAACAGTACTGCATACCTAAGTACTACCCAGAAATGGGGTCCCTTAGCATTATTTGACTAAGTGGCAAGTGAGAGAGAGAGATAGAAAGAGAGAAGATTAAACTTGAGTTCATTATTTTTTGCATTATTTGATTAAACCATTGTCCATAAAAAGATGGAAGGTGTAGGGAAATGGTAAGAGATGAATACATAATCAATAGAATTATGAGTTTGGTTTGTTTTCTCTCATTATGATTCTGGATATCTTTAAACAATTACAGTTTGGGTGGAAATTTAAGAAGGGATTTTCGTTTCACTACATCACACACATGGTCAGACAAACTCTCAACTTTATTTTTTTGCCTTTTTATACGGAAGGGAAATGTAAAGCAAGGCAGATGGCATTTCACTGAGATGCTCATCTAAAAGGAGAAAATGTGGACTATGTGATCCTTTTCTCCGAATATAAAACAAATGTAATCATGAATTAACACGGAAAAGTGGAAGACAACATTGAATACTACGCAACAGGATGCGAGTAAAATAATATCCGCCGACGCAAAAGACATTATTCAAGTGCATGAGATGTTTGCGCCCCACCTCAGAACAAAGGGTCAGGATTTTAGGCCATTTGATCACCAGAGGAAGCCAAGAGCTTTCTTGCAATATTAAGATCTTCGATCTATATTAGAGTACAGAGCTCCTCCAAGCGAAAACCAGGAGAAACATTATAATCAGCGAAGAAGGTGAAGGAAGATCAGGAAATTAGAAGGATGATCAAGCAAATGTGCAATAACTCCACAGGAGAATTGGATTCTAGTGGTTTTACCAAGCCATTGCCATACATCGGTCTTTACAATGCACTTGCCTCGTCTCTCTGCCTTTTTTTTTTATCAATTGATATTGCCACGAGTTTTCGCCTTAAAACTCGATGGGTTAGATGCAAGTTATTCAAACTGAATTCCATCACTTTGACACTTTTATCTGTTGCAACCAAGCTACCAGTGGATTTAAACACGTCAATGCCCGGACCAATTCACCAACTCACTAAGCTCAGTGGCACCGTCATGTTATGCACGACAATGGCTTTTACGCTTCCGAGTTTAGGAGCCATGGAAGACGAGGAGATCCTCTCCAATGTGGTTGCCTTGGCTCTTCTCGTTATCACTGTTGCTGTGGATATCTGCTTTCAAATTGGAACCGGCGCCATCTTGAGCACCTTCTGGCCTGAACATATTTTAAATATATGCTTCATGATGCTCTCTCTGTTGATCTTGTCTTCTTCTGCTCCGTGCATTAAGTTCATCAGGCAACGAATTTCTAAGGAGGTATCCATGCGTCGCGAAGATTGGGCTGGCCTTCCTGATAGCACAAATATCAAAGACAAGTTCGAAAATTGCGAGAAGTTGCTCCACAAAGCGTGGTTGGTCACATCCACAGGAAATCCACAATTCTCAGTAAGTGTATCTTCACAATGCTTCTCAGCTGGATGCCTTTCGATTTTGAGTGGTATCCTGTTGTTGGAAGCAGAGGTCAGATTTTACCTTCTTCCCTCACTTACAAGAAGAAAGAGGACCGATTTCTGTCGGGGAGGGTCAAATTATGGTTGGTCCATTCCAATAATATTGTTATCTCAAACTCTTTTTGTTGTACTATCGTGTGCCGTGATCTCCATTCGCGTGTATTATGGTATTTCTTTTAGAGAACCCAGTAGGACCATCGCGAGGCTTCTGTTTTGCGATTATGAAACATCGGAATACAAGGACACCGTCCGTCGGATCAAGTCGTGGATATACTCAAGCTGGGAACTTCATGTTGTTGATTTTGGGTTACCAAAGTGGTTAGCTGCTATCGTGATCCATATTTGGAACGTTATGGTTACTTCATTTGACATAATATACAAGGCTGGATGGTGGGTGTCAGGATCCATTCTCTCCACACCTTTCTTGATGTTTTATTTGCTTTGGGGATTAGCAACCTGTTTCTCGACCGGAATTAGTGACAGAAATCAAGATCCTACAGAAGTGGACGAAGAGGAAATCAGCGGATACGCTGTACCGATTTCGCCTTTTATCATGTACAAGTTTAATGATTTCAAGCTGGAATTCTATGCGAATGAGATGTCAGCACGGGCCCCTAAGGTGATAAACTCATGGATAAGCAGCGGAACCGAATATGCAAAGGACAAATATAATGTGGATTTCATTAATTTTATCACCACCAAAACAGATCGTGCTCATGTAATCATGGTAGGGGAAGAGGGAAGAGACCCTCTTTTCGTTTTCTTCAAGGCTTGCATCAACACCTTCGGCATGGATTTCTTCTTGGGTATTTTGGCCAACATCAACAAATGGGTCTTCATGGACATGCCGTCACAAGACGCGAAGGAATTCATGAAACTGGTGCGGCATGCCCGAGGGCTCGCTTTGTTCGTTGACAAGCACGCGTTTGCCAAAGAGAAGGATGGTGCCCAAGATGGAGAAATCGTAGCGAGAAATACGTCGTTTATGATGGAGAGAAAGCCATCTGATCCTGAATTCTGTGAAGCTATTCGGCTTTGGGACAAATTAGTTGGGATAATGAAAGATAAATGGCCCAGGCACGAGAAGGAGCTTGTACAAGTAGACGACGATGGGAGGATAGCTGAGTACGATTACGAGTGCCCTCTGTTTAATCAATTGCCAAGCAACTCGGAACTTGTTCATTTGGAAACGGAAATGCAGGTACTTAATTGGTTTTGGCAATGCGCCGCGCACGCCATAATCTACGGCCTGTCCACCGTTGTAGATAAGATGCACACACTCGGGCAGGCTAAATTTGATTTAACAGAAGAAGATGTAAGGGAGGCAGCTAGTATGTTGGGGATGCTTCAAGGCTTCATGCAACAACTTTTCCCTAGCAATTCGGTAGCACCGTAGGTTACAGACCAAGGAAGATGATTTCAGACATGCTTTGGTGGTGCACGGTGGCAACAATCGTTGTTTCCTTTACATTTTAATGGTGGGTGACACTGAAACAATTTTTCACAGATCTGCTGTTCCTTTTACTAAATGTAGATCTTTCATTGAAGATGAAATAGTGCAGCGCTGTAACAGAGGTCAGCAACAAGGCAATTGGGAAACCCCCGATAACAAAAGTTTCACACATTAAAAAGCGTTATCAATAAGATAGAAACCTAGGTCTGCATTCTTCATCAGGTTTTGTTGCATGCGAACTGACATCCTTTGGCGTGTGTGTACTACCTTGGAATCCTGCTTAAAGGTAAATAAAGCTAGAGAATCCTCCCATGCTATGATCATGTGGCATTTACAGCGTTGGAGAAAGCGCCAACGTGAAAGGGCGGTTCCATAATTACGTTACGTAGTTGAAGTATCGGGAGCGCTTCCGTTTACCATGGAAAGGACCGGACGAGTAACAGGCTTTAACATTTGCGGGAGGGAATTAGGCAATAAGGAGGCTCCACGTGGCATTAAAGAAGCGTGGGAGGCCGTGCCGCTCATAAAAGGGGGAGCTCGGGAGAACGGCAGATCGCTCCACTGACGCGGAGAACGGCGACCCACCAGCGCTCTTACCTTTACCGGCTCACTCTCTCTCTCTTCCTGGTTTTGATTCTACACTTACTGCCGTCTTATCTTAGTTTTTCTCTCTATATGCATTTATGTCGATGTGCAATAAGCAAAACGGGCAAATGGCATTATCATCGACACGGTGTTGCGGTAATCCGGCTCTCACCCGCAGTTTGGAGATTTAATTTCCACATGAAAATCCGAATTTTAATATCTAATTAATGATGCTAATTAAGCCTTTATGATATTAATTATATTTAGTTCATGTTAAGTATTTTTAAATATTTATTTGATGTATCTTATGGTTAAGGTGGAAGTCTAAAGTAATCATGTGTTAGTGAGGGACTCATGTATGTGAATACCATTGGGCATTCTTTGGTTTTTTTTGAAAGAATCTCACATGTCTTTTACTTACTAGTGAACCTTAGTTGAAAGAGGTTAAAGAGGATTGAAGTTCATATGCACGTACATCTCGGGTTGAGCTAAGGTATAGAAATTGTTTTCGGAATTCTTTTTACACAAAAAAGACATGGAACGGATGCGGTACGGACCCGAGGAAGTGTAATTATTGGAGTAAATCCTATTGGCTTATTATAAAAAAACTTATTAGCACCCCTAATCAAACGGTTAATGAAAGTCTTTGTGCACTTTCTCTATGTTGTCTTACTTTCATGCTCTGTTTGCTTATAGATTTTCATAAATCTGTTGCTTTTGTTGATGTCAGCATATTTGTGTTTGTTGTATATTACATATTTTTATGGTTTCTTCCAATACTACCTCTTCTAACAATGTCTAATTATATTTTGGGAGCAAATATTATTAGTTGAAACTCTCTTGTATCCTAAATCAACCGTTAACTTTTGGAGTTATTGAGTATCTAATTTAATAGATCATTTTTTTCAAAAAGCGTACCTAAATGCATACCCTTATGCTTATAACTTACATATAGAGTCCCTAAAGTTTCAATATATCACATAAAGAATTGAGAAAGCTGATGAGAAAAGAAGTTGAAAAACGATTTAAGGAAGCTTAGAGAGACATTTTTCCTATACCAAATTTGTTAAATAATCATAAGTGACAAATACATATGATCTCCACACATGTATGTGTGAAAGAGAATGCATAATTTTTATGTAGAGAACCCAATGCTAGAGGTAAAACCATAGAGCTTAACTAAAAAAAAATCACTATATATAGTATTTCCCAGCCCTTCTTCCTTGAATGAATTCATACTTATCATATCCTTTGTATATCTTATGCAGGATTCATATTTGACTGGAGGAACAGTAGGGAGGTGATCCTGCCATGGATGCTAATTTGAGAGCTCAACAATATCTCACGTTTGTTTAACAGTTTCTCTTGGTTCAGCAGGCTTTCTTGTTTGGTTCTCTATTTTTCTTTTGTCAAATATTGTATTGTAACTTATAAGGACTTGTACCTTGGATGTTATCGTATGCATTCCCTTTGATTTTGTAAATGAACCCATTTACTTTGTTATGTATTGATATTTACTTTGTTATGTACTAATTTTCGATCTTTAATATTGGTTGTTAATTGATTTTAGGAGATGTATTCTTGAATTTGAATTAAATCTATGTTGAGTATTTGTTTTTAAGAGGTTTAAGATTCATCTAATGTATCCTTGAATGCTTCTCTTTGGTTTGTTTCCATATCATGATAGAAATTTGGGTGTTTATACTAAGCTATAGTCAAATATTCTTTTGAAGTATTTTATTATTCGACAAATACTATGTTAGTAGTTCTTACTTTGATTCCTTGTATATCGAATCAATCTGCCTATTGCATAGGTAATATTAGGTCGATTGTATGTCATAATAGCATACATTAAACATATAATAATTTTAACATACAATAATTATATCATGAGACATCCTTTGTTTGATATTAATTTAACATTTACTTCAAATAGAGAAGGGATGTACTAATTTAATATTTAATCAAATAGAGAAGAGATGGGATAACAATCAAAACAATTGAATTTCTTTAAAACTTTTCCAATATTTGTATATAAGTCCTATGTTGTTTTCTTCATTTGTTATTCTAATATCTAGAATAAGATTCATTTTCTCCTGTCTTTGATATTTTTTTAGCATTTTCAACTTCTTTTAAACTAATATAAAAAATAAGAATGTCATCAATATATAGATAAATCAAATAAACTTTTTTATAATTTGTTGGAGGCACATCTATTAGATTCATTAATTTTGAAATCATTCGTAAGAATAATTTGATCAAAATTTTGATATCATTGCGTAGGAGGTTGTTTTAAACCAATTTAAGACGTGACTAATTTACAAACTTTGTGTTTGTTCAGATACAACAAATCCTTCAAGTTATTTTATATACACGTTTTTATCTTGTTTACTATTTAAAAATATTGTTTTGATATCTATTTTGGTAAATGACAAATTTATAGGTAGATATAAGTACCAAAAACACTTAGTTTTAGTTCTTTTAGCCGTTATACTTATGTATCAAAATAATCAATTTCTTTTTTTTAAAAAAACTAACGACAAACCTAGCTTTAAATTTATCAATTGCTATAATATAAATGTTACCAAAACACATACACACGTTGGTCTATCATCTTGAAGATCGTCATATATGGTAAGAATGTGCTAGTTATTTTTCCACAGAATCTCTAGTATAAGATATGGGATTAATTCTCATAGATTCAGGTTTAGTAAGAAGACCAACTCAGAACTTGGAAAAGAGATCAGAAGACATTAAAGCTTCTCAAGAAGCAGAGTTCTTAATTGAATAAGGGATTTAGAGATCACATGGAAGCCATGAGACTTGTCCATATCCTAATGCTTGTAGACCGCAATTACGTTCAAAAAAATCAGCAGGCATTCTTTCGTGATATTGATCTTAAACTCTGGAGTGATACTGTCCTCCGTTAGTTTGGAGTGATACTGTCCTCCATTCACCTAAAATGCCAACCAGATTCTTAATACCTTTCTTGATCAGATAGGGGAATGCAAAGATGAGAATGCTAATGACGATGATGTGTAGACCCGGGGCATCTTCAGCTCATGACGGTGTCAATTTTGACAACGCCTCCTCTTCATCAGCACAACAAAGATACTTGGGAATTTAGGTCTCTAAGACAATGATTTCGAAAAGCCCTTCTTGGAAGCCTCGGCCAACTTTTACAGATGGAAGTCTAATTGATTGAGTAGCAACCATAGTACGTATCTGAAGATTGTCGAGAATAGGTTGGGTGAAGTGGTGACAAGAGTTAATTGCTATTTGTATCAGAAGACAGAAAAGCAAATAGCCAGCTTAGTGGTGATCGAGATGATATTGAAACAAACTGATACGCTAGTTCTCCTGTCGAATTCTTGGTTGGAGCAGTTTCTCGAAGACGAGCAATCTGCTGATCTATTACGAATGTATAAGATTTTCCGACAAGATGTGGCCAGAATCTCAATTATAAGAAAGAACGTAAGTTCTTACATTCTAGGCTCAGTTTTAGTTAGCAAACTTACCAGGAAATTGGAAGAGAGGTCAGAAGCCATTAAAGCTTCTTCAGACAAAGAGTTCTTAACGGAGTTGAATTAGGGATTTAGAGATCATAGAGACTTGCTCGCCTGCTAATGTTCGTGTACCGCAATTACGTTCAGCAAGATCAGAAAGCATCCATTAATAAGCTTCGTCTTAAACTGTGGAAGGATTCTGTCATCAATTCACGAGCAATCAAAACAAGGCTTCTGAACACCCTTCTCGATTTGATACAAAGAGAACGCAAAGGTGAATTTGTCATTGATGACGTATGATATTTTACCTTGACAAGCAATCCTCCTTCTTCAGGCTATGCCCTGACTATGCAAGCTCCCTGCTACACGTGTACTATCAGTCCAAGTTTCAAACTCATTGGCAATGGAAGCGAAACCGATTATTGACCATCGTATGATGAGGAGCACGATAGTGATGCTGGGGAATATAGGCCTCTACGAGATTGATTTGCAAAAGCCATTCTTGGAAGCCTCCGGTAACTTTTAAGATTGGAGTCTCGGCAAGATTGCAGCATGTACGTGTCGATTGTTGAGAGGAAGTTGAATGAAGAGATGTTGAGAGTTGGGATGTACTTGCATGAGAAAACAGGAAGGACATTAGCTTGGATGGTGATGCATGAGATGTTATCAAAATACATTGATAAACTGCTATACATGAAGAGTTTTGGGCTGCCGAAGTTTCTCAAAGACGACAGATATGGTGATCTATCATTAATGTACCAGTTGGGTTTCCTGGATCCAGTCAGAATGCTAGCTATAAGATCTAGCTTGAGTTCTCTCATTCGAGATACGGTAGTCCAGCAGCTTGGGGCTTGGGGATGTGTTTGTCAACTGATGCAGAGCTTGAACTAATCAACGATATGAAGGAAAAATACAAGATCATTAGGTTATGATTTGACAATGACCATGCATTCCAAAAGTCTTTGAATTCATCATTTGAAACTATGAGATGGATCAAGAACATAGCTTGTGATATGTTGGTTCGAGAAAAGGATGGTTCCAAATGGAGGAGACTACAATAGAGTATAAAAAAGTAGACCTTGGTTCCGTACTTTGTGTTGCTTCTTCTGTTGTACCGATCTTGTGTTGATTAGTTTCACTTATTTTCACCAAACAAATTTACTTTGTATTCTCAAAATAACCAAATGTATGTAATTTGTAAGTGCAAGTTTTAGCTATTTTGCAAATGAAAACGCTTGAGAAATCTTAGATATGTGGATCTCTACGATTCAGTACTCGTTTCACAATAGGTTTAAAATGTATATAAAATTTGCAAAGAAGAACCTGTATACATCAAATAATGGAGAATACGCATAAAAAAATCTCTATGCAATCAAACGATAAGCAATATGCATTTTCATAATAAGATGAAAGGGGACAATGCATAATCCGTGATGAATGATGAAAAACCCCACAAGGACAAGGCTGCTGCAATACACAGATCAACGGAGCTGTAAGTATGTATTCCTTGGTGCAACAGTTATTCATGCTCTCTCTCTCTCTCTCTCTCTCTCTCTCTCTCTCTCTCTCTGCGTGTGTATTGTGTGTTGTTAGCAAAACCACCAATATACTTTTTAGGCACAACATTGTTTTTACTGGTCATGCATTCATTATAATTTCATATTTTCTGTCACTTGACAGATTCCTGTGGTTTTGGTTACCAAAGCCTTCATTCTCTGTCTAACTCTTCTCTGTCTGCATTTAGACAAATGATAATTTAGATCTTAAATTATGTAGGAACAGATACTCATGCGAGTAACTGCATGCGTGATCAATGTATTGCCAGGACATTGAGAAGTACAACAGCACAAGCAAGTAGCAACACAAAATAAATGCGAGCAGCTGCATTTAAGCAAAAGTATAATTGTCCGGTTAAATTAAGTGAAATTAATAAAGGCGAGATCACGGAGAACCAACTGGTACTTTAATGAAAGATCACCAAATTGGTCGTCTTTGAGAAACTGCGGCACCCCAGAACTCTTCATGTATAGTGTTTCGATAACATCTCATGCAGCACTATGCGACCTAGTGTCTTTCCTGTTTTCTCAGGCAAATAGCTCTGAGCTCGCAATCCAACTTCCTCTCAACTATCGGCAGATACGTCCTGAGATCGTTGCCTTCGATCAACCGAGACTCCAGTCTGTAAAAGTTAGCCGAGGCCTCCAAGAAGGGCTTTTCGAGATCAGTCTCGTAGAGACCTAAGTTCCTCAGCATCATTATGGTGTTCCTCATTAAGCGATGGTCAATAACAGGTTTCGCTTCCATTGCGACGAGGTTGAAGCTTGACTGATGGTACACGTAATGCAGGGTGCTCCCCTGCGTGGACAGGGCATAGCCTGAAGGAGGAGGATTGCTCATCATGGTAAAAGATCATACCGTCATCAATGGCAAGTTCACCTTTGCGTTCTCTTTCAATCAAATCCAGAAGAATGTTCACGAGCTTTGTTTTGATTTCTGATGAATTGATGATAGTATCCTTCTACAGTTCAAGACGAAGGTTATTAATGTACGCCTTTTGTTCTTTCTGAACACAACTGCGATTCACAAACATTAACGAGTGAGCATGTCTCTCAAAGGCTGCAGCATGATCTCTAAATGCCTCATTCAAATCCGTTAAGAACGCTCTGTCTGAAGAAGCTTTAATGGCTTCTGATTTCTCTTCCAATTTCTAAGTTTGCTAACTAAAGCTGAGCCTAGAATGTAAGAACTTACCTCGGCTTTATAATTGATATTTTGAACACATCTTGTCCGAAAAACTTATACATTCGTAATAGATCAGCAAATTGCTCGTCTTCGAGAAACTGCTTCAACCAAGAATTCTCCTCAAGAACGAGCGTATTAGTGCATTTTAATATCATCTCGGTCGCCACTAAGCTAGCTATTTTCTTTTCAGTTTTCTAATACAAATAACAATTAACTCTTGCCACCTCTTCATCCAACCTCTTCTCGACAATCTTCAGATACAGACTATGGTTGCTACTCTCAATCAACCGCTGAGACTCCCGTCTCTAAAAGTTGGCCGAGGCTTCCAAGAAGGGATTTTCGAAATCATTGTCGTAGAGACCTAAATGCCCAAGCATCTTTGTTGTGCTCCTCAACAAACCATGGTTGATAGTCGGTTTTGCTGACGAAGAGGAGATGGTCCAAATTGATATGGTCATGAGCTGGAGACACCCCAGGTCTGATTTGATTTAAATTGGGTGCACCCGTAGCATTATCATCAGGGTATAACTTTATAAAGTCTTCCTTGTCATGGAAAACGATCACATCATCATCAATGGCATGCTCACCTCTGCGTTCTCTATCTATCTGATCAAGAAGGGTGTTCAGAAGCCTTGCTTGGATTCAGGTGAATAGAGGGCAATGTCACTCCAGAATTTAAGAACAAGGTTACGAAAGAATGCCTGCTGATTTTTTTTAACATAATTGCTGTCTATGAGCATTAGCATATGGACAAGTCTCTTCATGGATTCGATGTGATCTCTAAATCCCTTGTTCAACTTCTTTAAGAATACTGCATCTTGAGAAGCTTTAATGTCTTCTGATCCCTTTTCCAGTTTCCTAGTTAGTATGCTAACTAAACCTGATTCTCGAATGTTAGAATTAATTCTATCTTTTACACTTGAGATTCCGGCAGGAACCTGGCAAAACAACTTATACATTCTTGCTAGATCATCATACAGACAGTCTTCGAGAAGATGCACCAACCAAGAATTCTCCATGTGAAATGTATGCATGTGTTTTGATAACATCTCCGTCATTACAATGGTACCTATTTCCTTCGCAGTTTTCTCATATAAATAGCTTGAAACTCTCTAACCTCTTCATCCAACCTCCTCTCTGGCGTCTTTAGGTACACGCTGTGATCGTTGCGTTCGATCAATTGCTGAGACTATAATCTGTAAAAGTTGGCTGAGGTTTCCAAGAATGGCTTTTCGAAATCATTCTCATAATGTAACGCTTAAGCGTTACTCCACAGACTGTGCAGTAACGCCCGAGCGTGTGCAGTAACGCACAGCCTGGAACACGAAGGGCCTTTAAAAGGGCCCTTCACAGTAGATTGTCCAGGGAGTTGGGGCAGCCTCGAACCAGCCGGAAAACGAGAGGAATCGGCCGGAATCCGGTAAGTTGACTTATTTTTAAGATTTTCGTTTTTTTTCCTGATTTTTGATGAAAAACTTATTGAAAATCATCGTTTTGGGCTTGGATTAAAGGTTTGAGGTAGAACTAAGCATTTTGGTGGGGTAGGTAGGCAATGGTGTCGATTTGGCCGAAAAACGGTTGTGATTCGCCGAAAACCGACGATGATGCTGGAAAAAAAAAAAACTTTTGGGCATGTCCCTCATTTCCATGTCATGTCGTGTCTGGATTGTCATGAACTGACACTGGTTCGTGTCGTGTCCTCGTGTCGCGTATTAAGAACCAGTTCTGTGTCAAAATAGGTTCTGTGTCGGAAACGGGTCCAGTTTGGGTCGTGTCTTGAAATGGGTTTCTGGGTTAAGAATAAGACCTGTGTCAATAGTTAAAGGTTCTCTATTGACACAATGACACAAGCTACCTATTGTGTCACTCATTCGGATCAGATATGAAATTGGGTATCGATTTGGATCTCGGATAGCTTAAACGGATCCAAATTGGGGTTTGGGATCCGATTCGGATATAGTTTGTTTCGTTAGACTTATAGTTAAATAAATTTTAATGTTTCAATTATTTGTAATTGAGAGATTAAAATTGGAGGACTTGGTGGTGATAAGAGTGGCCCAGCAGTTTGGGGACTGGATCTTAGCGCTCCTTTAGGTAGGGGGTTATGCATTCTTTTACAGAACCATGCTAGAAGTGATTTTACTGTTTTAGATAGATTTCAATGTGCATGATTGATAATTGTTTTATTGAAGTTTGTGAAATGTTATTCGCAATTATGGGTTATTTGATATGCCTTTTAAATAGAACATGTTTATGACACTGTTTGATAAAGAACATGTTTTGATATGCATGTGTTGTGTGAACATGGTATTTAAATGTTGTGTGGATATGAGTTTGATTTGGATATTCGTGGATCTGGATATGATTTATGAATGTGATGAACTGTAATTGGTTTTAGAAATGTGTGAATATACGAGCCGTACTTGTGTGGTTTGTGTGGGGTCTCTAGAGACTTGCAGGTCCCTCGGGCGATCCGGCTTGGGGCGAATACAGGGTGTGTTCCCGGGCACTCTGCCGTGAGAGTCGGCGTGGTTACCGTCGTGGACGGGGTTACCGAGGTCACGTTAGGGAGGGCCGGACGACTCCCGTGGCCTTTGGGGCAGACACAGTATGGGCTGTAATTATCGAAACTAATGATGTGTGTGCGTGTGTGAGTGCGTGCGTATGAATTTGAGATCATGATTTCAAGGTAAATATGTTTGTTATAAAATGATTGTGAAACTATGCATGCTTTTAGTATGTTTTCTGTTTAAAGATGTTTAACCTCCCTACTGAGCTATGTATAGGAGCTCACCCTATTGTTTTACAGCTCATCATGAAGCTAGCACTTCGAAGGCACACGGAGCAGAGTAGGAGTTTGATAGAGCAACATTTTTATTTTAGATGGTATGATAAGTGTTGAATAATTTAGAAAGTCTTTTATTCGGGGTTATTGTTAGGTGAGCCCCGCACCATTTTGGACGTGTTGTTTAGAACTTCGATATAAATATTTATTTCAGTTAGATATTTCTTGAGTTTGAATTAAATTGGTATTGTATTTGTTTAATGCTCACCATCACGCCCGTGCGAGAAGCGGCCACGTAGCATCGGCTCGGGCCGGGTCGTGGTCGCGACCCGTGCGGGTGTGATACATAAAGTCCGAATCTCCAAGCATCTTGATCGTGCTCCTCATCAAAGCATGGTTAATAACCGGTTTTAGCTGCATATCAGACATGGTGGAGGATTGCCCGAAATGGTCATGAGCTAAAATCTCGGTATGATTTCCTTTAATTTCGATGCAACCGTAGCCTTATCATCAGATGGGGCAGGTATAGCAGGGTGGTCCTTAAAATCATGGCATATCACAACAGAGGGTTCCTTGTTATGAAAAAAGATCAGACCGTCATCTATGGCACGTTCACCTTTGCGTTCTCTGTCTATCAGCTCAAGAAGGGTGTTAAGAAGACTGGTTTGGATGTCAGTTGAATGCAAGATAGTGTCCTTCCACAATTTAAGACCAAGGTCATGTTTGGATGCCTTCGGACTTTTTGGAACATAATTACTGTACATGAGCTTTAGTATATGGGAAATTCTCCCAAAAGATTCAGCATGATCTCTAAATCCCTTATTCAACTCCTTTAAGAACAACACATCTTGAGAAGCTGCATAGTTGTTATCCACCATCTTACAAGCATAACTGCGTGCGTTCAAAGAGAAGAAACATTAGCCAGTTTATTCTTACAAGTCCTAACCAATTTATTCTTACTAAGTCCTAGCTAAAAAATTGAGTTGTTCTAGACTTGATTTGCAAATTGGGTGACTCGGTGTAAACACCTCCAAATTTCTTCAGCCCCAACTTGCCTAAAGGCACCTATAAGAGTGCCAATGTTGAAGCTTCATGTACTTCGTGGTCTGGATATATCATAATCACAGTATTCAAAAGGAAGAGACTCAAAGTATGATGCTGTCATGAAACTTAAAGCCTGTGCCATTCTCTCCAACAATGAGAAGTAACAAGTGTGAAGATGACCATAAAATGCCGATGATTCAGGGGATTACAATATTGCAACAAGACAAGTGATACAAAATGCTTTTATTAAGAAAGCTCATCACTGTTCAACACAAAGGACAGAACCTAGAGGACAATCTAATTGAACGCCATACAGGCAATCACCGAGCAACTTCCTCTACAACTGTGGCTTCTTCTTCAACAACTCTCACAGTTCAGCCATCTTTACATTCAGCAACAATAGCACTGACTCCTCTATTGTCTTCTGCTTCCACAATCTCTAATCATAGAAGCACGGACTTCATTCTTAATTCAGCGGCAGAGGAGTCGCCAATAACCAATTTTCTGCAGCAGGAAACGCTCACTTGACCACCAGCAGTTTCCATCAACACAGGTTCAGAATCACCCAAAATTTTCATATAAGACTCGCACTACCTCCTTTCAGCCACAGTGCAGCTGCCTAGGATCCTTATCAGCGACACATGGCTCATTCGGCAGGCTGTCTGCTATTGATAGAGGTGAAAGAAGAAGACAAGGGCATGAGAAAAACCACAGAGTAACGTATCCCTTCGTAGAAATTCTTTGTCTATCTCTGTTGCTGTATAGCCCTTGTGAAAATAGAAATCACTGTAACCAAATCAGATCTGATTCCCTCGGATCCGATCCCTAACCCCCAAAAGTTGCCCCCCATTCTGTTAATTGATTTGTAATACTAATTTATGGGATCTCATTAATTGGCAAGTCCTACAAGATCTCGTGCATCGAAACCCATGGTTATGGATCCGAATTCATTATTATGGGACGTTTTCTTTTCCAACTCGGAACCCATCCTTGACCCGGACCCGGATCACCATAAGCAAATCAAATCTGATCGCACGCAGACCCGATCCCAAATTCTCAGCAGTTGGCCACCATTCTGTTAACCTATTGGATCCGAAACATATTTATATTGGATCCGAATTCAGCTCCTTTTGCCAGCTGGATCACTGTATATTTCTTTTATGTACGTTCGACACAAAATCACAGCGTCGTTTCTTTTGGGGTAAAAGTAATGCAACAGACAGAGAGTTGGTCACACAAGATCAGTGTCCAGGCAGTAAGAAATAAGCAGAAGGCAACACGCGTAATTGGACTGAAAGCCAAAGAAATAAGCTATATAGTAACTCAAACAAAAGACAAATATTTGATAAAAACCCAGCTTGAAGCTGATAGTTTCTGTTGTAATTATTCATGGAGCATCGAAAGGCGTGTTTGAATCAAAGCGCATTGAAATCCATGCGATCAAACTCTGACTAAGAATTCCCATGTTTGAATCCACTTGAACAGTGACCACTTGAAGAATTTTCAAATTCTTGGCGAACTTGGGATTTGAAATCCCACGACTGGTTGAGAAATGTGATGCTAAATCTCCAAAGAAATGAGGAGAAGCATTCAAGGATGAATATTGCTACAAGATGGGAGGCAGTTCTTGAAAACTCTTAGCATCAAGAATTCCAAATGTGTTTTTCAGTGTGGCGGGTACGGACGAACATGTCGGGTTTTACAACACATTTTGGTCCGGTTTTGTGTATCTGTTCCTGAGAAAAGAATGCACCAACGATCAAATATGTATCATACTGACTAAGATAGGAAATTATTATGATAACTGAACGATATGCAAAGCGAAAAGGGAACCATCAAAAGCATGCATGCCCACATATGGCTCGTAATACATACGTGGTATTATCAAGAAAGTCAAGAACTCATAACCATTTAAAAGCTCAAGTGAAGAATCAATGCACCAATAGAAGTTGACAAGAATGATGGCTAAGAATCAAAATCGAGCAAACCAACACCATTGGTGCACCGAATTCGCAGTGAACTTGAAGAAACCGGCTACGCTGAAAAAGTAATTCATGTTCAGAGTTAAGGAGCAAACTGAATGGAGATAAAGACGATACATACATGTAGAGATCAACGTCGCTCACAACGCTGGTTTTTGGATCGTTACAAATCTTGCCAATGGCGTCTTCAAGAAGTTCCCATGCCCTTTCTGCATCATCAGTATTCATCTCGATCGTCTTTCTGCTTCTTATCGACGTCACTGTCCACCTCAATTTTCATTGTCAAACCTGGATTTCGATCCAGTAATAGGAAAACAGTATCGGACAAACAGGATTGATACGTGTGCACCCTTTTTATTGTACACACGTCTTCTTTTTTTCGTGCTTTTTCCAAAATGCTTCAGTTCATTTGAAGAAAACTCTCCTCGAGCGTGAGCCTCCTTGTAGCTCCTGTTTCCAGTCATTCTTTTCTCCATTCTTCACTTTCCGTCTCGTTCTAACTACAGAATACTTGATCGACAACTATTTTTAGATTGAAATCTGTTAAAAGAGCTGAAACATAAGAAAAGACAAAAAAGAAAAAAAAAAGAAAGAAGAAAAATATTTCTTGGATTGATTAGCAAGATTTTTTGATTTATTGAGGTATGTTGTTAATTTAGTTATATTTGAAGAATTAATCAGTGATCTCAATTTCATTCAATGTTAATATCAATTCTCTCATCTTTATACATGAAATATTCAGTAAAATACTGTTTTTAAGGGGATAAACCATCAAACTTGCAATTATGAATTTAGTTACACATAATATAACAACTAAGCCTTTTTCCGTACTAGATGGGTATGTTTGATATATTTTTTATTTTCATAGACCTCAATCATGTGTCATATAGTGGGTTGATAAGAATAGACACCCTAACAAAATGCTCATAGTGTTTAGAACTCATGGTAGATAAATTCTATAAAATTTTATACTAATTATTGGAAGCTTAACACAACTCTTCTTTTTTATCTGAGCTTGGGACTAACCATGCACAGGTGACCCTGACATGGGTGAAATTTTAGTAACACATAATAATGAGCTAATTAACCTTAACCTATCATATACTATTATATATATATATATATATATATATATATATATATATATATATATATATATATATATATATATATATATATATATATATATATCTTACATCTCCAACTATACCCCTTTTTCCAGAGGTGCTTTTGACCTCCTCTCCACATGATATTTGGATCCAAATGGCATTTGGATATGATTAGTCATGGATTTAGTTCAGGTCCTATTAGCATCTAGATGCAAACTCATCAACTTGAGTTTGACAGAGGTTTGCAAAATTTCAACTTATTGATATATGACAGCAAAACCTAACATGAATATTTTGCATACAAATTGAACTGGATACTATTGGATTTTGGATTTCTGAAAGACATGCCCGAATCCACATCTCATTATTACGTAGATAGGTTTCCAATGCCAAATTCTACTAATATTGATTTGATCCTTCCATTGACACCCCTAATCCCAATGGCAGTGTCCAGAAATATCACTTTGAGTGCTTTTCTTACATAAAGAGGCCACAACCTAACACACACGCATGCACTCCATGTATCCCCCCGGGAGTCGAACTCCCGACACACAAATAGTGTCAATATGTCCTACCAGTTGAGCTAACACTATGGCTGCACTTACGGTGATTTAAAAACAAGGAATTTGAGCACCCGAAGCGTCAGCTCATTGGTAGAGCGCTTTGGCACTGTTATTGCTGGTGGGGAGTTTACTCCCAGGGGGTGTATGTGTGGGTGTGGTTGTTAGGCTTCGGCCTCTTCTTGTAACAAAAAAAAAAAGATCAAATTTTGCAAACTGAATATCGTATCCAAGTTGGACCCATTTTGGATCCAAGAATATTTGTGTCTGCATCGCGAGTGCAAGACCCAAAGGTCAAGTCGGGTCGGGTTTGGTTCTATGAGAAAACACACAAACACACCCAAACCATACTCATCAAATCATATGATATCTTTACCTGACAATTTTGTAGACCTTAATAAGAGTTCAAGCCTGGATCTTTGCCTGGGTCCCATTCATTTATTACAATCCGGGACACCATGCCACACCCCGTTTGTTTTCGTGTTGGTTCATGCACTGAGCTGCTAGTTTTCGTGTTGGTTCAACTTATTACCGGTTGTGTCACACCCAGTTAATGGTCTATGCAAATTGAACACGAGCATGTCGTTCAGCTGTATGAGCTGAACACGAAAAATGCACGCTAGTTTTAGCTCGACTCATTTTAGTATGTAGTTAATTTTATGTAGATTGGTTACTCCTTTTAGAGTGTAGGTAACGTAATTAAGTGATCAAATTTAGAAATTGTAAGAAAGAGTAAATGTTGACTTAATTTCTAATAAAAAAACATTAATTTTCTGCACTTAGAGCTTAGCTCACCCAGAAGGGGGCTCGACTCACAAGATCAAGGTCGTGAGTTCGATGCCCAGGGCATGCGTACCTGGCTTCAGCCTCCTGTTGTAACCAAAAAATGAAGAAACCAATTTTTCTACTTAAAATTACATATGTAAAAAGAAACTTTTTTAACTCTCGTCTTCTGCTCGGCTAACTCGGCTTCTGTTTGGCTCGTGATCGGCTTGGCTCAAATGATCTAATGCGATGAACCTGAACAAGATTTCGTGTTTGTTCACCGAACTTTTCGGTTCGACTGGTTCGTTTGCCAGGACTTAAGTGGAAGCGATACTGAAAATATCGGACGAGAAATATAACATAACGGTGAACAAATAGCATAACGATATATACGATAAATAAATTGCAAAGTATCGGCGATATGCTTGACTGCAGACATGCGGTGGCATGCTCAGTCACCACCGTCAGGACCCATATATAAGGAAAGAAGCCCCAGGAACTCTCCTCCAGCCTTCTCCATTCCTCCTCGTTGTCGATAATTTTCTCCGATCTTCAACCTTCGAATCCATGCCGTACGATCCGGTCTTTCTTTGGGTTCCTGCGGAGGAGATTGGCGGATCGTAGCTGGATTCTGCTTCCTTGTCGATGGAAGCAATCCTGATCGATTGAAAGATGCCCGGAATTACTCTGAAGAATGCTCCACAGGGGAATTCTTCGTGCGTTTCCCGATCGAGGCCGTTGGATGGCTTCCGTTCGAAGCTCGGAGACGGCGTCCCCTACGACCAACTTCAGAAGGTGAACGGAAAACCAGATCGCAATCGCTATCCGTCTGTCTCATTCTTTTGTTGCTCCTCTTTCGTGTTTTTCTTCGTTTTCGGATCGTTTGCTGCATATATTTATGAAATTGAATCTGATTTGGTTGCAATTTTTTATGCGGGATCCTGCGGAACGCCCGATAGAGTCAACGTTGAACGGCGTATTCGGTATGAATCAATGAGCAGTGTCGGCAATTTCTGATGAAGGAATAGTCTATGCATTTTTGCGTTTTCTTGCCATACGGAATGTTCGGGAGAACAAAAAGTTGTTCTGTTTCATGGAGTTTTAGCACGTCAGTAATTAGTGAATTTTCACGTTTTTGGCGATGGATTCAGTGGTTACTTTGGGTTGTTGGTCCCTCCTGAGCTTCTTTAAATGGTGTTTTCAATTCCTTAAAAGTCCATTTTTAAAATCATAGCGCTAAAAGTAAACCATTTTATCTGAGAACGATTTCTTGTTGCGGTTGTTGGTCTACAGACCGATGTCTCACTAAATCTTTTCCTGTTAAACAGGAATCGGTTTTGCAGATTGAGCTTTCAATCCATTGGGAAAAATTGCAGGATTCTTATTTTCTTTTTACCTCTTGCATTGCATTTTTTTCATCGTGTTCAAGATTGACTCTTGGTGTATCATTTACGTCTGCAGACCGATAAACTCATTTAGTTTGTTAATGTGTTCTATGATCGCTCATCCTATGATTCTTTTATTCAGTTCTGGAGTGAGCTCTCCCCTGCAGCTCGAAACAAGCTGTTGAGAATTGACAAACAGACACTCTTGGAGAAGGCTCGAAAGAACCTGTACTGTTCTCGCTGCAACGGGCTGCTGCTTGAAGGGTTTTCACAGATTATCACTTATGGAAAATCGTTACAGCATGATGGAGTGAATTTTGGAAGCAAATCAGGAAGTTTTCAAAATGAGAATGACGGTGGAGCGGAGACGGCATCCGTATATTGCCAAGATGACGCCCATGACCCACTGTTTCACCCATGGGGAGGCTTAGCGGCAACTAGAGATGGGATGTTGACTCTTTTAGATTGTTTTCTACATGGAAAATCGCTTGATAGACTTCAAAATGTATGTGAAGTGCTTAACCTGAAACTGTTAAAGGAGATCACTGGTCACTTTCAGTTCTCTTGGATTTAATTATATCTTTAATCACCTTTTGGAGTTTCAGGTTTTTGACAGTGCACGCGCAAGAGAGCACGAGAGAGAATTGCTTTACCCTGATGCTTGTGGGGGTGAAGGCCGAGGTTGGATCAGCCAAGGAATGATAAACTACGGGAGAGGACATGGGATAAGGGAAACTTGTGCTCTGCACACAGCTAGGCTTTCCTGTGAAACTCTTGTGGATTTCTGGTCGGCATTGGGTGAAGAAACACGTCATTCTCTCTTGGAGATGAAGGAGGACGATTTTATTGAAAGACTTATTTATAGGTGCACATTGGTGTGGCTGTTCTTTGTGTGATTACTTATATTTTTTTATATGTTCCCGCTTGATGTTAGCATATCCAAGAAATGCAGTAACAGGAACTGCAATTAAAGATAAATGATAAGACACGTGAGTTTTGAACAGCGTGTTTGTCAGTGGTGATTCTTTTACTTTCTTGAAGTTTCAGACAAATTAGATAATGCCTCCAAGTTGGATCTGGTCTCATGCAATAATGAATAATGACGAACAAACTAGAGTTGAAATATAGAGGAGAAACCACTATTTTGTTGGTTTCCTTGGGTGTTAACTTAAGCACTGTGGTCTGTGTTACAAGGGTATCTCTGCTTGCCTGCTCTCTGGTGTCCAGTTGATGTGGGTATGCGTTTTAGTTGCAGTGCAGGTGCATTCTCTTGCAATTATGTCCTCACTTTACTGGGATTTGATCTCGGCACACAATTGTAGCATCTTTTCTCATGTTCTTTCCTTGAAAATCATACAAAACAATATATGGGTGACATTTATAGAATGATGATCTGACGGAATTATCATGGACTATTCTTCCTAAACTTTTGTTGCATGATCCCTACATTTTCGGACACTATTGATACATAGGACTAAAACATTGGTTGGGTAGCATATTTATTGCATTTAGATGATAGCAAGCACTAAAGCCGATTCTCAGTGGGGCCCTTAGGAAAGCCTACCATTTTGAGACACTAAAGAAAGGTAGTCTTGTTTTATCTTATACTTGAAGACTGCTGGATTATAAATTTGAGCTGCTTTGTCAGAAAGAGGGAAATTGGCAGGTTATTTCAACTATTTATTTTGTATTTGCTGATATTATTTCAATGTTGCATCCTTACTTTAACCTTAACCAAGCCTGTTCCCACCTAGGTGGTGTCAGCTAGAATGTGAAAACACAAGGGCTTCCTGGGAGGTCACACATCCTGATACTATTTTTGTCACTCACCTCTACATGTACTCATTCCATTGCCTGGGAATCAAGGCAATTTTGGCATGCAAAACGGATGTACAATTATTTTCCTAATTCTCTTGGATGCGGTGCACTGGTGTTGGAAAGATTTTGAATCCCTGTTAAAGGATTCCAGAACTTCTAGGCTGGCTGATAGCTACCGCAACAACCCACCTCCTTTATGTCAGCTTGAGACCACCTAGGCAAGGATGAACTCTCACGACAGGTGGAGTTTTATCAAGGGTAATTGAGAAAGGAAAAACAATTCTTCCCAAGGTTCAAACTTGCTGAAAATTTAGAAAACTTTTTTCATTATCTATATACTTTTACAGTTTTTTAGTGTGCCAACAGAGGCTCACCTTTTGTAGGCTTTGCCGTCATTTATTTGTAAGTAACTAATTTTGCACTTAGAATCATTAGGTTGTTTTGAAGTTTGAACTTCAGAAGAAACCATTTTTGTCAAATCGACATACTATTATATACACTTATTTTCGCACTTACTTTCAGTGTAGATGTAAAATTAAAAGAGCTTCGAGACCAAATCTACATACCTACGTGCCTTATGATGGTAACCCTCTTCCTTCTATAGATTATTAGATATCAACACCAAATACTTTATTGAACTGTACAAACGTGTTCTGCATTTTTTGTTTGGTGCCTTAGCAAGTTTTATCATTAAAGGTTCATGATTCTTGAAAAATAAGTGGCTCATGATTCATGGAGAAAAATATGCTTTAGAAATTGCAAAAGAATATCGTGTTTGAACCACATTTAGCAGATTGTTGAATATAGTGAATAAATGGTATTATACACAACTCAGTTACCAGCTTTTATGTTTTGGCATTCGATTCATGTAAATCCGGGGGGGTGGGGGGTGGGGCTGTAAGACTAATATCTATCTATCATTTGCTAGTAGCTGCTATCTCTGGGATGCTGAAATATCCACATCTGGTGCTTTGTTATGCATAATGAGCCATTTCATCAGACACTTTGATAATTCATTTTTGTTATGCGGAACATTTTGATAATTCATCTACTGACCTTTATGATTGTTTTTGCTATTGCAGGTTTGACAATAAAAGGTTTTGCAGAGACTGTAGAAGAAATGTTATTCGTGAGTTCAAAGAACTGAAGAGGATGAGGAGAGAAACTCATTGCACCAACTGGTTTTGTGTTGCTGATACAGCCTTTCAATATGAGGTATGTACCAGTTTCTTGATTCCAAGCCTTACTCTCTATTAGCAGGTGGTGCCTTACGTAGAAGTCCACATTTTCTGGTCACCTTTCTTCAGTTTCTTGCTGGTTTTAATTGTCATGGGCCTTTGTCTGTTTTTCATTCTGAACATCTTTGCAATGTCTGTTCTGTCATTTCTTGATATTGTTATGGTTTATTAACTTCATCTTGGTTGTAAAATGGTTCAATAAACATAGCTTGAGATATCACACGTACAGCGAAATCAGTTCAATATGCTCTTATTTCCAGGTATCTAGTACCTCAATTCAAGCTGATTGGCACCAGTCCTTCAATGAAGCTGCTGATGCCTATCATCACTTTGAATGTGCTGTTGGAACAGGAGAGGGAAAATCAGACATATGTGGGTTTGAAGATGTTGGCATGGGTTGGAGTTACCAAGTAGATGGTCTTGATTTGTCTGGTTTGAGTGCGTGTTTCATTACATTGAGAGCTTGGAGGCTGGATGGTCGTTGTATTGAGCTTTACGTAAAAGCACATGCATTAAAGGGCCAGCCTTGTGTTCATCGCAGACTAGTGGTGGGAGATGGTTTTGTTACTATTAACACAGGGGACAACATAAGAGAATTCTTTGAGCATGCTGAAGATGCTGAAGAAGAGGAGGTGTGCATCTCTAATGCTGTTTGATTTCGTCACGTCCTGAATGCCTTTGGAAGTTTCAGTCGAGCTTCTTCTATGCCAAGTTGCAGAACGCAAGCTTGATGATTTTTGTTCCTCGTCTTTGATAACACTTCATCAATTCTTGCTACAGGATGATAACCCTGTTGATTCGGATGGTAATGACATTGATGGTGATGGTTCTAGACCACAAAGACATGCAAAGAGCCCTGAACTTGCTAGAGAATTCTTATTGGATGCAGCATCTGTAATTTTCAAAGAACAGGTGTGTGTGTGCATCTTATTCTTTATGCATTAGTTAGCTTTTCTTATGATGCCACTGAGTTTGTTTGTAATTATGATGAGATGCGCTTTTAGCTACCCACCGGTTTGTTTCCTTGATGATTGATATATTATTTTAGCTTTAAAAATTTTAGTAACCATCTAATTTAAAAATTTTAGTGGCAACTGAAGCAGCTCCGCGTTTTAGGGAAGTCATTCATTGTCGAAGTTTGAACATGCATCCCTTAAAAACATCACATCCAGTTTTACTTGTTCAAAGTTTGGAAGACATATTAACCTGAAGGACTTGACTCTGAACTTGCTTTTGCATTTCTCATAGTCTTTTAGGGCTTTTCCTTGTTTGATGGTTCTCATTTCTAATCTCCATGATGTATTTTCTAGTTGTGAATCTCAAATTGTGCTGTTGACACACCCATAATTCCTTTTTTTCTAGCCATATGATTACTTCCAAGGTGCCAGTTGTACTGGCCTCGGTTCCAAAACCTGACGAACTCAAAATGTATTAACTCTATATAGTAAGAGTTGTACTTCTATCCAAGTCTGCATTCTCATAGACTTTGTTTCAAAAGTCAATCTAAATTGTTTCCAACTCCGGGTTGGTGTTCATGAAGTGGATTCATATGCAGTTAACATTATTAAGTTCAACTTCATCTCTCAATTTCATCACAAATGCAATTATGCCCTATGGTATAAGTTGTATGAATCAAACCTAACCTGCGTGCATCTGAACTGATCCTTTATCATCTGAAAGGCAGATCTAATAGAACCATATTACTGAATTTGAAATAACTGAAATCAGTTGTGCAGCAGTTTAGTAGTGCAACAAACTGTTAATAACACGAGATAGGTGCAACTGAGCATCATTAAGTTATCATGAAGAATGAATCTTTCATGATGTTCTATTTGTGCTGCAGATCTGAACTAAATATGATGTAGACAGAAATGCATAGGTAAACATTGCTCTAGTAAGTGGAACACAATTATAAAATGTATCTCAAAGTTGTACTGCATAATTCGATCCATATCAAAGAAAAATAACATCCTTCGAAGGTAGATTGGTCTGCCTGATCCTTTTCATGAGAAGCAACAGCAGTAGCGACCTTCTTTTGGGAAGTGACTTAAAAGCATGACAACAATATGTACTGACCAATCAGGTGATGAGCTTCCACAAGATCGCTATATCATCTAAATCATCTGAAATCTTCAGAAAACCGAGTAACCTGAAGGGAAAAACCTCTTAGAATGCTCAAGTGCACTAATTCTCCTAGATGACATGTGATAGAAGATGAAGGAGTCGTCTGACAAAAAGTTCTCATATCCGTATTCAGTGAAGCCCCCATGAGATATAATTTTAAGTACTTTAGAGAAGTTCACTAGGAGATGGTAAATGAATGTAGACAATGTAGAATCAATCCGAGTTTGTTGAGATAGATAGGTGTTTCAGATGCTCGTGGCAGGAAAATACCACTTGGATTTGAAGGTAACCGAAAGCAGTGGTAAAATGTCCTTATCAGAAATACACGCAAACGATGTCTGCATTAGAAATAAGATGTTGAAGTGAATGTCTGGCTACATAAAGAAAAAGATAATCTATAATAATGTTATTAGAAGATAAAAATGAGGAAGAGAACCATAATCTGAAGAGGAGGTCTGCACAATAAGATAGACTTTAAATATGATTACTTATTGTGGGTAGTTTAGTCTTTTGTTAGAAAGTTCATGGTATATAAAGGCTTATTGATGTAACCTTTTTAGGTTTTCAAAAAGAGAAAAACCAAAAGAGAGAGACAGGTGACACCCAAGGGGGTCAAGCCACTCTCATTCAATTTTCTGTTTTATTCAAAGAAGTTTATTTTACGTGGTATCAGAGCCTCAATAGGCATGAAAGCATTTGGACGTCTACTCTAAAATCTGTTCCAGTTGCCACCGTGCCACTGCTGCCACTGTAGACTGCCACCTTCAGCCTCGGCCTAAAATCTGATCCAAAATCATCAAAATCCTCAGGGCTTTATAATTCTAATCAAGATTAAAGATCCTCGAGAAGAGATTGTGGCAGACCGAATCACACAAACAGATAGGAGTGATACCTTTCTTATACCAACATCAAGTTTGATGAAAAAAATTATCTAGAATAGTCTAGATCCATAGAACCTGGTATTAAGGCAAAGGGTAACTTGGTGTTAGGGCAAAGGGTAAGAATGAATATCTCACCGGGCAATGCGTGAAGCAAAAAATAGGGAATTTAGAATATCCTAAATGAGAAAAGGAGGATGCATTAGTTGCAACTTGGTTAATCAACTCCATGATTGCCATTCCTTTCTGTACATGAAAACAACCCATGAAATCTGGGAGGCAGTCAAAGAAGGCTACTCAAGAAAGAAAAATATAACAAAGGAGTATGAACTTTTAGAAAAATTGAAAAATATAAACAAGAGACCAAAGACCCCACTACTCGTCATATTTGGTTTGTCCTTACACATTATATGAAATCGAATTTGGGATGAGCTAGCATATTTTATAATGGTGCAATGTAAAGAGTGTGTTAGAGAATAAGGAAATGAATTTGAAAAAAGAAAAGTATTTGATCTATTACGTGGTATCACCTCGTACTATTAAAATATAAAGGTCAATATTCTTGTAAGTGAAGAAATTATTGCTCTTAGAACAGTCTACATACTATTGATTAGAGAAGAGGATAGAAGGAACTTAGAGAAAAACAATGTTCATAATATTGAGAAGACAACCTTCGTTGAAAAGAATTA
The DNA here is from genome assembly GCA_036023115.1 of Brasenia schreberi. Taxonomy (NCBI): domain Eukaryota; kingdom Viridiplantae; phylum Streptophyta; class Magnoliopsida; order Nymphaeales; family Cabombaceae; genus Brasenia; species Brasenia schreberi. Next base: position 7,597,489 of record JAYKKT010000063.1, read on the forward strand.
TAATCAAGCCACAAGAGGCCTGGAAGAAACAGAGGCAGAAGATGCAATGATAGTACTGCAGAAAGAAGAGATATGCTGAAATATACACACTTTGAGAAGTCACGACATACCAAAGAACAATGTTGAAAACTAGTGAGTAAGTCTAATCATATGAAAAATAAAGCTTTTATTATAGGAACGCAAGAAATAGGGCTAGACAATACAAGTCATGCTATCAACATGATACTGAGACGCTTAGAAGGCATAGAGGACCGAATCAAAGAGTCATCATCGGCATCGTCAAAAAAATATCATGCAACTATGACAACAACACAGAGTGACCTAACTGAAACAATTGGTAACTTTTCTAGTTTCCCTTTGGATAGATATTGTGTTATTGATTCATGTGCAACAAAGCATATGGTGAGATCAAAAGAAGTGTTAATTGAATATCAAGAAGTGTACGATTTGGTTAAAATTGCTGATAGCTCCTTTATATCAGTAACTGAAAAAGGAAAATTGTGGACACCATTAGGACTTCTTGATCGAGTGTTATATGTACCTCAATTTGTTATGAATCTTCTATTTGTTAGTGCCTTAACTACAATGGTATATATTTTAGGGAAAGGAGACGAGAAAGATTTATTGTAGAAGAAATGGAGGCTTATACCTATACGAGGGAACCTCGCGAAAACTTATAGCAAATATGTCCTCAACACAACACAATAAAGAAGCGATACTTTGGCATCAAAGACTAGGTCATCTACCACTATCGAAGCTACAAATGTTTATACCGGAATTGGCTAAACTCAGCAAAGGAATATGTTTGGAACGTGAACCATGTTAGTAATTTTTCTAAAAGTGTATCGAGAACTCAAAGTGCATTTAGTTTAATATATGAAGATATATGTGGACCTTGCCCGATTACTGTTATTACTTGACATAGATATTTCATTTTATTTATTGATAATTACTCTTAGTTTACTGTCATTTATTTAATGAAGTCAAAGGATGAAGTTGCTATAATATTTCCTCTATTTCATAAATTTGTTGAGAAGCAATTTTAGGAACAAGTTAAAGTTATCGGATGAGACAATGGTGGTGAATTTACTTGAGGAACATTGAAGAATTATCTTCCATCACATAGAATACTTCACCAAACGCCTTATGCATATTCACCCCAACATAATGGAGTAACTGAACTCAAGAATCGTCATATACTAGAAACAGTGCGGACCTGGATTATTGGGAGCAAATCACCAAAATATCTTTAGTGTGAAGCAGTGCTTACTTCTGTTTATCTTATAAATCATTCTCCATCATCAACTCTTAAAGGGAAAGGACCTATATAATTGTTATTTCCATGAGAAAGACTCTTTCATATTACTCTTACAGTGTTTGGATGTGTATGTTATGTGCATGTAGATATTAATAGTAGAGATAAACTAGATCCAAGGGTAGTAAAATGTGTATTTGTTGGATATTTATCCTTCCAAAAAGGATATCGATGTTATGACCCCTCAACAAAGAAATTTTTTGTTTCTAGAGATGTTATGTTTCATGAGAATACATATTATTATAGCAGTGAGGGAGAGCTAGAGCAAGTTATAAATTAGGAGGAGCCGCATATCTCATTGCTATCAGAAGAAGTTAAGGAAGATCTTAAAGAACAAAAGAACAAAGATAATAGCAGTGAAAGGTTTGAAAAACAAGCTCCAAACCAAGTGTATACAAGAGGAACAAGGAAGAAATTTTTGGCAGACATAAGTGGGCTATAAGAAGACTCTAATTGTGCAACACCAACTTCTCTATTACCTACATCAACAAATCTAACAAATGATTTAGACCTACCAATCGCAGTAAGAAAAGAAAAAAGATGTGTATATCGGATCATTAATTTTATTGATTATGGAGAAGTGTCAACCAACTATAAATCATTTGTGGCAAATGTTGATGCAGTAGTAATTCTGAAAACCTAGGAGGATGCAACCTTATCAAAGGAATGACTGCTCGCTATGAAAGAGGAAATTGTTGCATTAAAGAAAAACACCTAGGAAATTGTATCATTATTGAGAGAGAGAATTTGTAGGGTGTAAATGGGTATACATCATAAAATATAAAGCATACGGAGAAATTGATAGATACAAAGTTAGACTTATTGTAAAGGGATGCAATCCATCCTATGGGATAGACTATAATAAAACATTTGTCCCAGTAGCAAAGATGATTTCTATGTGTTTTTATCAACTTAGAAGCTAACAAATTATGGAAAATATGACAACTTTATAAAAAATACCTTTCTTCAAGAAAACCTTAATGAAAAAGTGTACATAAAAGTTTCACAAGGGTTGAAACACCAGTATGGACCAGATAAAGTATGCATCACTACTGGCTTTGTTTGAACGTTTCAGTGAAGGAATCATTGGACTCGGTTATACTAAAAGTCAAAATGACCCCCTTACAAAAAGGAGGAATGGAATATCCCTACTAATTGTGTATGTGGATGATATTGTTGTGACAGGAGATGGTTAAGAAAAAATCCAAAATTTGAAGAAACACTTGCATCAATTTTTTGACTTAAAAGATTTGGGATTTCTTCATTATTTCCTTGGGAACATCGAAGAAAGGTATCTTCCTTACTCAATGAAAATATGTAAAGGACCTATTAAAAGAAACAGCCAAACAGGTGTGAAAAGATAACAGGCATGAGATATTCCTATGGATATCAATCATAGATTGGGGACAAATAACTGTAAGAAGATAAGTGACGCTAGAAGATATCAAAGACTTGGAAATTTTGATATATTTGACACATGACCTGACATAACATATGTTCTTGGGATCGTTAATAGATTTATACATGCTCCAAAACAACAACATATGGATGCAATATTTAAGATTTTGAGATACTTGAAGAATACTCCTTGAAATGGTATCTTGTATTCTAATCATGGATACAATGATTTGGAATTGTATAGAGATGATGATCGGGCATGATCGATTGATGACAAAAAATCTACAATAGGGTGCGTTATATTATTTGAGAAAAATATAATTTCTTAGAAAGTAAGAAGCAATCTACGGTTGCAAGATCAAGCGCCGAAGCAAAATATAGGGCAGCTACCGAGGGAACAAGTGAAGGAATATGGTTGATTTCATTTATCACTGAATTACAAGTAAAAATCAATTTCCCAATACCACTATATACAAACAATCAAGCAACAATATAGATATCTACAAATCATATAGATATCTACAAATCATGTTCAACATGAGAGGACAAAGCATATAGAAGTGGATTATCATTTTATCAGAGAAAAAATATCAAACAAGATACTAAGCATGCATTATATGACATCAAAGAATAAAGTTGTTGATATCTTAACCAAGGCAGTGTCTAAGGATATATTAGACCGATTGTGTAATAAGTTAGGGAGTTATAAATATATTCCACCCAACTTAAAGGGAGTGTGGGAAAAAGAGAAGATTTACACGATAAGATAGACTTTAAATATGATTACTTATTGAGGGTAGTTTAGCCTTTTAAGTTAGAAAGTCCATTGTATATAAAGGCTTGTTGTTGTAACCTTTTTTAGGTTTTTAAAAAGAGAAAAACCATAAGAGAGAGACCAGTGACACCCATAAGAGGGTCGAGCCACTCTCATTCAATTTTTTGTTCTATTTAATGAAGTTTCTTTTTTATTAAATCTTGCACAATTACTTCCAAAGAGGTAGAGGAAGACCTCAAACTTGTGGAAGGAAAATTTGTAAAACATGATCTTTCCTCTTTGGGAGTTAAAATGTGATTTTGGTTCAAAAATTGAATAAAAAGGTCACCTATGAACCTATGTAAGCAACCCCACTTAGGAGAAGGCTTGAGTTTGGTAGAGGTGATATGGCCATTTGAATGGTTTTTAAATATTTATAGTCTACATTATCTAGCAGTCAACTCCACCCCATGTAAGAGATCACTCACCCTTGCATGGCCGGTCCGAAGCCTAGATAAAGGACAGTTGCGGTTGGCTTCCGACAACCAGCGTAAAACTTTGTCGGACTTGTTTATCATGGATTCTATAAACTATGAGCATTGTGTTGGGTCTTAGTGACACACTGTAGAGCCCGAATGTAGTGAAAAGTAAGCAAGAGCCTCTACGCCTTTGCTTAGATGTAGTGAATCAATTGTAGACAGTTCCCACGTCATGGATGAGTGTGGGTAAAGAAGTTAGTCTCACTACATTATTGTTCGAATGTAGTGAACAAATTATAGCGAAAGTCTCCGCATTTTCCAAATGAACGAATGCGGGTGCCAGGAAGTTAGTTCTAGATAATAAGATTCGTATTGGTACTTGGAATATAGGAACATTCACCGATAAGTTAATGGAGGTGGTAGATACTATGATTCGGAGAAATATTCACATTTTATGTTTATAAGAGATAAAGTGGGTTAGAGAAAAAGTAAAGGAGATTGAGAATATAAATTTTAAATTATGGTAGCGAGGAAAGGAAAAGGCTCGAAATGGAGTTAGTATTATTATAAATAAAGATTTAAAGGATATTGTAGTAGACATACAACGATATGGTGACTGAATTATGACGGTGAAATTAGTGTTAGGAGTAGAGGTTTTGAATAACTCCGCCCATGTAAGGGATCATCCTTGCATTGCCGGTCCCAAGCCCGGATAAAGGAGGAGGGTTGTGTTAGGCTTCCGACAGCTAGCGTAAAACTTCGTCGGATTTTACAACATGGATTACAAAAATTATGAGCATTGCTTTGGGGCGGCCCCGCCTAGCGACGTGCTGCAGAGCCCGAATGCAGTAAGAAGTAAGCAAGGGCCACTACATTTTCGCCCGAATGTAGTGAATCAATTGCAGAGAGGGTTCCCACATCATGGACGGGTGTGGGTAAAGAAGTTAGTCCCGCTACATTGTCGCCTGAATGTAGTGAAAAATTTTCAGAGAGGGTCTCCGCATTTTGATTATGGACGGATGCGGGGGGTAAGGAAGCTAGTCCTAGATAATAAGATTCGTATTGGTTCTTGGAATATCGGAACATTATCGGGTAAGCTAATGGAGGTGGTAGATACTATGATTCGGAGAAAGATTCATATTCTATGTTTACAAGAGACAAAATGGGTTGGAGAAAAAGCAAAGGAGATAGAGGATACAAGTTTTAAATTATGGTACTCAGGTAAAGAAAAGGCTCGAAACGGAGTTGGTATTATCATAAATAAAGATTTAAAGGAGAGTGTAGTAGACATACAACGATATGGTGACCGAATCATGACGTTGAAATTAGTGTTAGGAGCAGAGGTTTTGAATATAGTTTGTGCTTACGCACCCCAAGTAGGACTAGAAGATAGTATAAAGACAGTTTTTTGGGAAGAGTTAGATAAGGTGTTTCAAAAGATTCCACAAAGGGAGATGATTTGTTTAGGAGATTTAAATGGACATGTCGGTAAAGAGGCATTAGGATATCAAGGGATTCATGGAAACTTTGGTTTTGGGGATATAAACGAGGAAGATAGGGAGATTTTAAATTTTGCTATGTCATTTGATCTCTTTGTAGTCAATACAATCTTCAAAAAACGAGATGAACATTTAATTACTTATAAGAGTGGCTTATCACAAACACAAATTGATTATTTTATTTGTCGAAAAAAAGCGTGTTGTAAAGATTGTAAGGTAATTCCAGGAGAAAGCTTAACCACCCAACATCGACTTTTAGTTATGGATTTACAAATAAAAAAGTGGACAAAGAAGAAAAGAGTGCATCGAGCTATTCGGACTAAATGGTGGAACCTCAAAAGCGAGAAAGAAGATATATTTAAACAGAAAGTCCTTCAAGGAGATGTTTGGAATTATGTTGGCACACCTTGTGATATGTGGAACAATATGGCTATACATATTAGGAAAGTGGCGAAAGATGTGTTAGGGGTATCTAAGGGAGGTGTACCGGCACAAAAAGAAGCTTGGTGGTGGAGTGAAATAGTACAAAATAAAATCAAGGCAAAGAGGGCATGTTACAAATTACATTATGCTAAGAAAACTAGTGAAACTTTGGAAGCTTATAAGAAAGCAAAGAAGGAAGCGAAAAACGCCGTTAGTGAAGCAAAAGCTAAGATTTGGGATGACTTATATAAAAAATTCAACTCAAAAGAGGGTGAAAGAGATATTTTTAGGATAGTTAGGGCTAGAGATAAGAAAACTAAAGATCTTAATTATGTTAGATGCATAAAAGACGAGGATGAAAAATTCTAGTGGCAAATGATGATATAAGAAATAGATGGAAAAACTATTTTTATAATCTTTTTAATGAAAATAAAGATGTTAGTATTAGTTTAGGAGATTTAGCCAAGTCAGAAAAGTATATAAACCACAATTTCTATCGACGTATTCAAAAGAATGAAGTCAAAGAGGCTCTTAAACATATGAAGAGTGGTAAATCGGTAGGACCAGATAATATTCCTATAGAAGTTTGGAAAATACTAGGAGAAATAGGAATCACTTGGCTCACAAGGCTATTTAATGAAATATGGAAAAACCAAAATATGCCCGAGGAATGGAGAATAAGTACACTTATACCCATATATAAGAACAAGGGAGACATTCAAAATTGTGCGAATTATCGAGGTATCAAGTTAATGAGTCATACTATGAAATTATGGGAAAGAATTATCGAACATAGGTTAAGACAAGTATCAAGTACAACACAGAACCAATTTGGATTTATGCCAGGCAGATCTACTATTGAAGCGATTCACCTTTTGAGACGTCTTATGGAACATTTTAGAGCAAAAAAGAAAGACCTTCACATGATATTTATTGATCTAGAAAAAGCTTATGATAGGGTACCGAGGGAGGTTCTTTGGAGAACTTTGGAACAAAGAGGTATCCCATTGACATATATTAACCTTATAAGAGACATATATGATGGTGCAAAAACATGTGTGAGGACTCATGAAGGAACGACAGACTTGTTTGAAGTTAATATTGGGTTACATCAAGGATCAACTTTAAGTCCATACTTATTTATAATGGTGATGGATGAGTTAACAAAACATATTCAAGATGAAGTACCTTGGTGTATGTTATTTGGAGATGACATTGTATTAGTGGAGGAGTCTAAGGAAAAAGTTAATAGAAAACTAGAACTATGGAGAGAAACATTAGAAAGCAAAGGCCTCCGACTTAGTAGAACAAAGACAGAATATATGGAATGTAAGTTTGATCATTTGGCTACTTCAGAGGACATAAAAATTAAAATTGGCACACATTGCATTCCTCAAAAGGAAAGTTTTAAATACCTAGGGTCAATTTTTCAAAGTGATGGAAGAATTGATGGAGATGTTACACATAGAATTAATGCTGGTTGGTTAAAATGGAGAGGAGCATCAGGTATTCTTTGTGGTAAGAAGATACCATTAAAATTAAAAGGTAAATATTATAGAGCAGCAATTAGGCCTGCCATGTTTTATGGTTCTGAGTGTTGGGCAATTAATCATTAACATGAACAAAAGATGTCTGTGACAGAAATGAAGATGTTGAGATGGATGAGTGGTCATACAAGAAAAGACCGTATACAAAATGAGGTTATTAGAAACAAATTAGGAGTGGCACCAATAGAGGATAAAATGAGAGAACATCGTTTAAGATGGTTTGGACATATAGAACGAAGATCAGAAGAAGAACCTGTAAGAAGGGTAGAAAAACTAAATTTGGAAAGTATTAAAAGAGGTGGAGGACGACCACAAAAGTGTTGGAAAGAAACAATAAAGAATGATCTAGCTTATTGGGAGTTAACTGCTAACATGGCACACGATAGGGATCTGTGGAAACAAAGACTCCATGTAGCCGACCCCATCTAGTATGGGAAAAGGCTTAGTTGTTGTTGTTGTTGTGTAGTAGAGGTTTTGAATATAGATTGTGTTTATCCACCCCAAGTATGATTAGAAGATAGTATAAAGAAACTTTTGGGGAGGAGTTAGATAAGGTAATTGAAAGAATTCTACAAAGGGAGATGATTTGTTTAGGAGGAGACTTAAATGAAAATGTCGGTAAAGATGTATTAGGATATAAAGGTATTCATGGAAACTATGGTTTTGGGATATAAATGAGGAGTGTAGGGAGATTTTAAATTTTTCTATGGCTTTTGATCTCTTTATAGCCAATACAATTTTTAAAAAACGAGATGAACATTTAATTACTTAAGAGTGGCTTGTCACACACACGATAGGGTTATGTGGAAACAAAGAATCCATGTAGCCGACCTCGTTTAGTATGGGAAAAGGCTTAGTTGTTGTAAGAGTGGCTTGTCACAAACAAAAGTTTTTTTTTTGTAGGAGAAAAGATAGATCGTGTTGTAAAGATTCTAAGATCATTCAAGGAGAAATTCAAGAAGGAAGCTTAACTACTCAACATCAACTTTTAGTAATGGATTTTTATGTAAAAAAGTGGATAAAGAAAATAGAATGCATAGAGCTATTTGGACTAGATAGTGGAACCTCAAATGTAAGAAAAAAGATATATTTAAACAGAAAATTATTGAAGGAGATGTTTGAAATTATATAGGTATACCTTATGATATGTAGAACAATATGGCTATACATATTAGGGAAGTGAGAAAAGATCCTTAGGCGAATCTAAGGGAGGCATACCATCACAAAAAGAAGCTTTATGGTGGAGTGAAGTGGTGTGAAGATAAAATTAAGGCAAAGAAGACATGTTATAAATTACATTATGCTAAGAAGACTAGTGAAACTTGGGAGGCTTATAAGAAAGCAAAGAAATAAGCGAAAAAGGCCATTAGTGAATCAAAAGCCAAAATTTGAGAGGATTTATGTAAAAAGATGTGAAAGAGATTTTTAGGATAACTAAGACTAGAGATAAGAAAACTAAGATCTTACTTTTGTTGGATGAATCAAAGTTGAGGATGAGAGATTCTAGTAGTGAATGATGATATCAAAAATAGATTGAAAAAATTATTTATATAAGCTTTTTAATAAAAATACAAATGTTAGTATTAACTTAGGAAAGTTAGCCAAATCATAAAAGTATATAAATAACAATTTCTATAGGAGTATTGAAAAGAATGAAGTCAAAGAGGTTCTTAAATATATGAAGGTTGATAAATTTGTAGGACCAGACAATATTCTTATAAAAGCGTGAAAAATCCTAGGAGAGATGGGACTCACATGGGTCATAAGACTATTTAATGAAATATGGAGAATCGAAAAGATTCTCGAGGAATGGACAACGAGTATACTTATACTCATATATAGGAACAAGGGAGAATTTGGATTCATGTCGAGTAGATCTACTATTGAAGCGATTCACCTATTGAAACGTCTTATGGAACATTTAGAGCAAAAAAGAACCTTCATACGATATTTATTAATCTAGAATGGTGCCAAGAGATGTTCTCTGGACAACCTTGGAAAAAGAGGTATTTCATTGACATACATAAATTATAAGACATGTACAATGGTGCAAAAACTTATTTGAGGACTCATGAAAGAAATACAAACTCCTTTGAAGTTAATATTGGGTTACATCAGGGATCAACTTTAAGTTCATATTTATTTATATTGTCATTGATGAGTTAACAAAACATATTCAAGATGAAGTACCTTAGTGTATGTTATTTAGAGAAGATATTGTGTTAGGAGACGAGTCTAAGGAAAAAGTTAATAGGAAATTGAAACTATGGAGAAAACATTATAAAGTAAAAACTTCTGACTTAGTAAAACAAAGACAAAATATATGGAATGTAAGTTTAATCATTTGGGTACTTCAGATGACATAAATTAAGATTGGCATACAATGCATCCCTCATAAAGAAAGTTTTAAATACCTATGGTCAATTTTTCAAAGTGATGAAAAAATTGATGAAGATGTTATACATAAAATTAATGACGATTGGTTAAAATGAAGAGGAACATCAGATATTCTATCTAATAAGAAGATACCATTAAAGTTAAAAGGTAAATATTATAGAGCAGCGATTAGACTTGTTATGTTTTATGGTTCTCCGTGTTGGGGAGTTAATCATCACATGTGCAAAAGATGTTCATAGCATAAATGAAAATGTTCAGATGGATGAGTGATCACACAAGAAAATAATATATACATAATGAGGTTAGAAACCAATTGGTAGTAGCACCAATAGGAGATAAAATGAGGAAAATTTGTTTAAGATGGTTTGGACATGTAGAAAGACGACCAAAGGACTCTCCCATAAGAAGATATGAAAAATTAGATTGTGAAAATATTAAAAGAGTAAGAGGATGACCACAAAAGTGTTAGAAAGAAACTATAAAGCAGTGTTATCCGTATCGTACCCCGTATCGTAAAACGGTGAATATCGCACCGTATCGTGCGATATGGGCCCAAATTTTTTTTTTTGAAGGTTTGTGGCTTCTCTTCACCTCTCTTCACTTCTCTCTAAGGCATCCTTCGATATGCTTGTTTGAAATTGCAAAATATGTATGTAACATGTAAATTTCGTTAGAGAGAAGCTTAACTAACCAAATTGCCAAATACACGATCTGCCTATATATGAAGAAATATTCATCATATAATGCATGTACCAACCAAATTTATGTATCAAATATGAATAATTGCCTATTTGTTGACAGTATTCAAACTATTGCCAAATAGGTTTGGTGGAAAAAGCTTAACTAACCAAATACAAATTCTTCAATCTCAGTCCACATTCATCGTGACGTGAATCGAGCTCGTTGTTGCATTAGAAGGTTGAACCCAAGTAGCTCATATATATATATATATATATATATATATATATATATATATATATATATATATATATATATATATATATATAAAGATCATTTATGATATTTTGGCTTATTTTCAATTATTGTTTCTTGAATAGTATACGTGTAATTTTAAAATTTGTAAAAAAAATTGAAAGATAATATTATTATATTAATGTCTACACTATAAACTCTTTGGAATTCATGAAGATGTTTCACTAGATTTTTAGAGCAGTCGAAGGATGCCTTCGAGAGAAGTGAAGAGAGGCAAAGAGAGACCAGAAACCTTAAAAAAAATGAATTTTTTTTTCAAAAAAAAAAGAAATGGGCGTATCGCCCGTTTCGTGGAGTCCAGCGATACCCGATACGATACACGTCAGACAACACTGCTATAAAGAATGATCTAGTTTATATGGAGTTAACTGTTAGCATGACACATGATAGGGCTACGTAGAAACAAAGAATCCATGTAGCCAACCCCATCTAGTATGGAAAAAGGCTTACTTGTTGTTGTTGTACATATATAGCAGTCATGATGCATTGAACCTCATGACATTGTTGCCATGTCATGAGAACTTTGGGTCCACGTTGCTCCAATTTGTGATGTCATCAATAGCAATATATATTGGTCAATGTATTCCATTACGAAGCTATGTTGAGCCTTAACCATATGGGTCTTCGGTAAGCTTCCACTATTTTCTAGTGAGATGTAATCTTCTTTACTTCCTTCTCTTGAGTTCTTCTCTATCTTATTTGTCTCTTTCCTCTTCTTGTTCTATCTTCTTCCCGTTTTTCTTTCTCTTTTCTTTCTTCTCCCTCCTTTTCTTTTCTTTCTTTTTCTACCCTATTTTGTGAGCATATTCTTAGCTTTTACGTATTTACCATATTTCTTTTCCTTTACCAAAACAAATAATTAAAGAGAAACCATTAGAATCTAGAGAGAGTGACAGTATGGAAGTACCAAACCGTAGAAACTATACAAATTCTTCCTTTGTAAGCTCTTTTTGAGCTTTCCTTGATCACCGTGTAGTTTTCTAGTGTTCTTCCTTTACCTAAAGGAATATGACTTTGAATCTGGATCCAATTTGGTGGATTATCCTTTCTTTTGTTCTGGGTAATGAAGTAATTTCTAGGAGGCAGTGTTATGAAGAAGAATCCGATGCCCCTGTTCCTCATGGCTAGGGCACGGATGGCAGGGCTCCTCTCGGAAGGTGTCAATGTAGATGACGCTGGAGCAAGGGTGAGGTTGGTGCACGTTGGTGGACCAAAACGGTGCCAACCAGTAGGGAGGGGGGAACGGAGGCAGCTAGTATTGATGTTGAAGAATGATCCCTTTTTGCAAGTTTCAATAGGCTAGAGGGTTGATAAATGCTAGTATATGTTGGCATATGCTAGCTTCTCTCTCTAGATATACATATGTGTGTGAGAGGGACAGAGAAAGAGAGAGGGGAGAGAACTGTAAGAGAGAAAGAGATAGTCTGACAGAGACCAATACTCATCTATCAGTCGTTTTTCTCTTGGGAGGGAGAGAGAGAGTGATGAGATTATTTTTTCTTCTTTTTATGCTCTCTCTCTCTCTCTCTCTCTCTCTCTCTCTCTCTCTCTCTCTCTCTCTCTCTCTCTCTCTCTCTTTGTGCTTAAGTTGATTGCATGATCAACTGTCCATACCTATGGGCCAATTTGGTGGTCCAATAGAGGTGCAACCTTCTCTCTCTCAGTTTTAGCCTACATTTTACCGTTTTCATCGCATCCCAGAATATCTAAAACTGAGGTATGTGGAACTTCTTTCAGGTTGAGAAGGCATTTCGTGAAGGTACTGCTCGGCAAAATGCGCATAGCACATTTGTTTGCCTTGCACTGAAGTTGTTGGAAGATCGCATTCATGTGGCTTGCAAGGAGATTATTGCCTTACAAAAACAGGTAATGTTTTCAAAATCATGTGAGTTCCTGAAGAATTTTGTCAGTCTGTTAAGCATCTCTTGCATTGTTTATTCCTGTTTATAGATTAAGTTACTTGAAGAAGAGGAGAAAGAAAAACTCGATGAAGAACGTCACAAGGAGAGGCGGAAAACAAAGGAACGAGAGAAAAAGTTGCGAAGGAGGGAAAAGATGAGGGGAAAAGAAAAGGGAGCAGATGACAAGAATATCCAAACTGGAGACTGTCACTCTTTAACAGCATCTACAAATAACTCATCCTTGGATGCTGAAGATGAGTCATGTCATACCTCTGGTTTAGTTGATTCACTACAAGAGAAGGATGATGTTATGCCAGTCACTCCTTGTTCTCCTCAAATCATAGATGGCAGAGTTAAGTCAATGGAAAAGAATAGTTTGCAGTATTCATATATGGGCAATGAGGTACAAGTGGAGAGAGGAAACAGCAATCTTTTTAGCACTGAACAAATAAAATTGCCACGAGGGAAGGTAAAGTTTAGGAAAATCCACCTTTTAGATCCTGCATCAAAATGGCATGGTGGATGTGACCCTGTTATGGGGGATGAAGGTCATAATTACATTGAAGAGATAGAAGAGGGAACTCATGGCCATGGAGAAATCTCTTCCACAAATGTTAATGGAGTCCAAAGGCAACCAAGATACCAACTTTCTGGGGCCAGTTTCAGAACTTACTCTCCAAAATTCTGTGGTCAGAGGACATATGATGGATATCACTCCCGTTCCTTTAGTCGTGTCAGTCACTGTGCATATAGGGTGAAGACCAACCAAGCAACTGTCTTGAGATCAAGTTGCATTACTAATAATCAGGCTACCTCAATAAGGGACATAGGTAGGCCATTACTAAAGGGTGAAAAGTTAAATGGTGGATTCTCTACAGGTGGTTGTGGGGTCTCGAGAGGCAAGGGAGCATTAGGGAACACTAACGCTGGTCATGGACAACGTCATGCAAAAAAGGTTTGGGAACCTTTAGAATCCAGGAGAAAATGTGCAAGAAGCAATTCAAACTCCATTGTTTCTTCAAGTTGTTCTGATGCTCAGAAGGATGACAGAAATGCGAAGAATTCAGTTGAACGTTCTGCAGTAGATAAGTCAAATTTCCATGAGTGCATAAATGACTCGGAAGTTGCTGGCAAGCAGAGCAACTCTAGATATGATCTACCTCATCAGGGAGTGGAAAATTCTGGTGATGGAGAGACTGTATCTTGCACATCGAATTTCAATGACGGTATGTGTTGTGCTTCAGATCCTTCCTTAAGCGCCTCTTGTTCTGATAGTAGTTCGTCATGTCCTAGTGAAGGAGATTTCAGTATTGCTACATCATGCATACCAAATGCAGAATCATTGCATACCTCTGATTCTGAAGATGCTAGTCCATCTCAATCTCTAGACTCAACTTTATGCAGCAAGTGTTCCCCTGATGTGGATGATTATGGCGGAAATGCCAGTGGTGACGGTTCTTTTGAAAGCACAGTATCTGCAGCCTCTGTCTTGGATCATTGTCATGATAGGGCCCTGGCTCAGCAGCCAAGAGAAACTTGTTATGCTGAAGGCAATGGTACGGTGCATAATCAGAGCTTTCCTTTCCCTGTGATTCCTTCACATACTATGGGCTACTATCATACAACCACTTCATGGCCAGCTTTTGCTGCGAATGGCCTCTTGCCATTTTCTCTTCTTGATAATTTCCTGCTGCCTGATACCTGGCACAGTGGTTTGACAAGTAATGCATCACCTGACTATCACATGACGTATGGAGCTTTTTATCCTTTAAACCCTGCATTAAATGTTGGCCAGGTTCCATTTTATCCATTTGAATCCGATGGTATAAACTCAAAAGAATATAGCATGAGCTCAAATATGAGGATGTCTGGAGCAGCTGATACAAGGCTCTCTGGCGAAGCCAGTGCAGTTAGAAAAGTAAATGAGAATTTTGAAAGGCCCTTCTTGAATCATGATCATTTATCATCAGAAGCTTCACCACACTTGCCAGATGGTGATCATGGGAACTTTTCATCACATTGTGACCCGGTCTTTTCACTGTTCCATTTTGGCAGCGGAGCTGTGGAGTCTGATGGAAAACCCTCTTTAAAAAGGGAAGTTATCGGCAATATTCGCTCACGTTCACAGATTTCTCCTCCTGTGCAAGTTGATGTTGCACAAACAAAAAAAGAAGGAATAATAGAAGAATATAACCTATTTGCATCAAGCAATAGGTTTCTGCATTTTTTTAATTGATTTACAGGTTTCGGGATGATGCTTGCCTCAGACAGAAGTTGCAGGCTTTTGGAGTCGTTTTCCATTCTGTAACTTCCAACTGCATGATGCAAGACCCTGTAATTAGGTACAGAGTATAGTCTAAGATGTTCAGTTCTTGGTTTTTCGGTTGATTGCTATTCATTATGTTTATTGTTTTTGACTGTAAAAATACTCCGAGGTTGCTAGTTTATTTTTCCTTGTATGAGGTGAGTTCTCCAGTATAAGTGAAATATTTCTTGATGTTTGAGAAGCATAAGTTGATGAACCGATCTCAATCTTTTTTTTTATAAGAAGACCTCGTTTGTTTATGAGGTTTCTTAAACATTAGGTCCATTGTGGCTTGAGCAAGGGGACAGGCTGGTTCCTTGAGAAGAATCCTTTTAATGATGACACCCAAAGAATGATACATGAGATCTTGCCTGCTGTTATGTTTCAAAGCAATCAGAAAGTCACCGTCTCAATGCTTCTTTCTAGGGTCTTTTGAGGAGCTAGGGATTATGCATCAGGAGAGCTAGCTTGTTGAAGTGGTAAAGTTGGGGATGGGCCTTGTAACAGGCAAATATGTCAATTTGGTTTGGTGTAAATAGGCACCTTAGCTCCATAGACATGCACTAGTCAGAATTGTTTGTTTTTTTTGTTTGGCATCCGAACTGCGTCAGGTCCCATACTAATGGTGATGTCCAGGGGGCGGTAATTACAGCGCAACATGCTTGGTCTCACAATTGTCCAAAAGGTCGATCATTAAGCGGTTTATGTTTGTTTTATAGCATTTTCTTTTAGAGAACTTCAAATTATGATGTTGTTTACCGAAAACAGGTTATGGTTTTAATTTTATATCTTAAAGCCTTGAATTGAAGTTTCAAAATCTTGTCAATTTTAGTACCCTCGATACAGGTGCAGTTACTTGAGTCAACCAAACTACTTTTACTTTAATACCTTGTGGTATCTCGAAATTCTACTTCAGTACTTTATTGAAGTAAAATGTTATTAATATTTAAAAATAAATAATTAAACATATCAATTAATATTTAAGTTACAATTGTTAATGTAAATTAATAATTAATAGGACTTCATTGAGATGTTTGCAACTGATATTTAAAATTAATTTGTGTTAATAAACTTAGTCTAAAATTAATTACAATTTTATGTTAATACATTTTATTTAAGTATTTAGTTATTAATTTATATCTAAATTTACATTAATAACTTTTAATTTCTATGTAATTATTGACAGGAGACTAAATTTATATTTTTAATAAACTTGAAAATTAATCTGTTCCCGTTCATCTGGTTGGGTCCCCTGCGAACAACCAACCTGATCTAGACCATTCCAGATCTCCATTACTTCGTATGATATGTCGATCCGGAGAACCCACTTATGCTGCTCCTAGGGGGCGTATCGGATTAATATGGTAGGCTGAGATCTACTTTTGCATGTATGCAATCGATAGGTTCTCCCTTGGCCTTTAGTGGTAAGGCGGTAAGAGGCCCCCTCAGTTTTTTTCTTAAATTTATACCAAAGGACATATTAGTACTTTAAATTTTATTTGTTGGTATGCTTCTAATCCAATATTAAAGCTCCAACTGTTATGCATGAAAATTAAATTGATAGACAAGAAACTTAAGTTGATATTGATAAAATAAATTTAAGATAAAGATTAAGATCCAATAATTAATATTTAGTAGTTATGAAAATTAAGATGATATTAAAGAGTTCCTACTATCAACTTAATTTTCTGGCTATCGCTTTCCCATTCACAAAAGCACTTTCTCACTGACGCCTTTGGTGCAGGCAGGGAGTTCGGCGGGTGTATGTGAGTGAAGCTTCTGCCTCCACTTGTAAAAGGAAAAAAAACCCGACAAATTCAGGTACTCTCACCGTCCATGATCAGGAAAGTTATAGAGAGGCATCTGACGTCCAACAAACAGTTTTTGATAAGAAGAAAATCCGGATGGTCCTTCAATAAAATCTCTGCCCCCTTCACCAGCAGCAACGGTGCTAGAGTGCCCTGCCATTGAGCTACGCCCTTTTCTTTGAGAGAGAGAGAGAGAGAGAGAGAGAGAGAGAAAAGGAAGGTGCTGGCGTGATGGAAGAAACAAAAGCGCAGAGATTTGCGGGAGTGCACTCTTAGGAGCCTGAGGCTTTCACGGTACTTTGGCACTTTGGGCATTTATCAAATTTTAGGACTTTTGGTGGGGCTATTTAGACCTAACTTAACCTTCGGTATAAAATAGCTCTTACGTTAAAACCTTAAGCGTCGACTTCGTTGAAACTCAAGATGTTCCACAATCAAACTTCCCGAGTTGAAGAGAAAGAAGTCGTCCTCGACTTCACCTTCTCATAGATAAAGCTACCTCAGTTGGATCACAATAACATGAAGCATGGGAACCCTAATACCCATCACGCATATACAGATGACATGAAACACACTTAATACTATCATTTATGTGAAATAACTTATGATTAAATTAGGTTGTAGCTCTAGTGGAATTGTGTTATGAGCAGAGAGAATGTAAGCATACGATGGATCTCGGACGTGGTGTGGGTGGCTGGTTAAAGCCCAACATAATGGTCTCAGAGGATGAAGTGATACACGGCTTGGTTGAAGGCAAATCCCAGGCTTACAGATACAAGGAGCCATTTACCTTTTACTGTAGCATATTCTCAATACTAAATAACATTCATGATACCTAGAGCGTTAGCTCAACTGGCAAGGCTCTCGGAGGGCTTCATTGGTTTCACAAGAAAAAGTATATATATATATATATATATATATATATATATATATATATATATATATATATATATATATATATATATATATATATATATATATATATATATATATATATATATATAGAGAGAGAGAGAGAGAGAGAGAGAGAGAGAGTCCGTGTGATCCGATCGTAACTCTTGTACGACCCCTTACTTTTCAGGGAACATAAGTGTAATAAGACTGTTCTACGTATTTTTCCAAAAACATGCATGTCCCGGACATGAGAGAGTACCCATTTGTTAAGGCTGATACCTTCGATAGCTGTTTAGGAATGCGCTCGCCTGCAGGGATGTGTTCTTGCATCGAATCTCCATGACAACAAAAACCTTCCTGACGTCAACACATCTTTTTATACATAAAAACCCTACATAGTTTGGCCCTTATCCTGTTAAGTATCAACCAATACAATCCAAACCCACAGGGTTAGATCTCTTTGAGAGCCACTCAAGGGTGACAAGTTAAATTTCCACGGACGGGGGTGACGGTGGTTGCATGCGCAGGTGTGTAAGTTAGGCTTTGGCCTCCCATTGTAACAAAATCAAACTTTACAATCCAACCTGAACCACAACCAATATGCCAAATCCACGACAAAAACATAAGATATCCAGTATGGCTTTATATAGTGTGTAGCCAGCGCCACTCTCATAAAGCAGCAATAGTATTAGCAACAAAAACGAAGAAAGATAACAGTAAACTTGGGTAAAAACTCACTTTCAGAGGCTTGGAACAGGGACGGCAATAGAAATGGTAGCAGGAATACTCCCTATGAAGATCTCATTTGACATAACAGATCTTTATGACTGATGCAACACCAATTCGGTGCAATGCAACGATAGCATCACCCGTTTTGCACAGACCCCGTTCGGAAGCAGATTTCAGGGCAGCGTCCAGGATAACTTCAGTGGATTCCGCATCAGTGGCTTTCGCAGAGCCTTCTGCAAGCATGGGAATCAAGCCCCTGTAGACCAAACTTTGCCTTGCTGGTGTCTCGTCGCTGCAAGTCCAGTCGAACGAATCAATGGTCAACACCGGAACCACCACAGACACAATTGGCACTGCAGGCCTGTATTTGGCAACCAATTTCGCCGTTGTGCCTCCGCGTGTCAGCACCACTATGAGTGTCGCCCTGGCCTTGTTCGCTGTACGCACTGCAGATGAGGCAAGAGATTCTAGAGGACTCATAGGCAGAGGTGCAGACCTTATCATAGCTTTAAAGATGGCGCCATAGTCAAGAGAAGATTCAGCCTCCACACATATCCGAGCCATGATTTTAACTGCAAGCTCTGGGTATGCACCAGCAGCACTCTCCCCGCTCAGCATCACGCAATCGGTTCCATCCAATACGGCATTTGCCACATCCGTAGCTTCAGCACGAGTTGGCCGAGGTGACTTGATCATGGATTCAAGCATTTGTGTCGCAGTCACCACAGGCTTCCCAACGAGGTTGCATTTGTAGATCATCATCTTTTGTGCCAAGAATATCTTCTCCACAGGGATCTCCATGCCAAGATCACCACGAGCAACCATGAAGGAGTCCGTCTGCCGAAGAATTTCATCAAAATTGATCACACCCTCCTGGTTCTCCACCTGGAGTTTCAACAGAAAAGATGTGCCACATTCAGTTTATTTGAACCAAATAGGCACGACTAAACAGTTACTCCCCCTTAAGCACAATTTCCTGGAAAAGTCATTAAACATAAGATTGCCTCTAAATTTGAGAAGACAATATCCCCAAAAAAACGCACAAGCGTGTGCCAAGAAGCGTACAGGCAGAAGAAAGAGAAACCTTTGACATCAACTGTATGTGCTTCGCATGAGGCCCAAGAACGTTGCGGACATGTACGAGATCAGATCCCTTGCGAACAAAAGACAGCGCAATCATGTCAATCTTGTTTGGTACACCCCATTTCAGTATGTCCTCCTTGTCCTTCTCTGTGAGAGTCGGGAGGTCCACAACAACGCCGGGCAGATTCACATTCTTCCTCTCACCTAGCATTGCAGTGTTTTGACAGCGGCATTTCACTGTTCCGACTGCAGGGTCACAAGAAAGAACAGTAAGAGTTATGGTGCCATCAGAACAGAGGATGGTATTTCCAGGCTTCAAGTCTACAGGCAATTTCTTGTAGCTCATGCTGATCATATTTTCATCTCCTTTAATAGTGTAATCAGTAGTTATGATAATTTCTTGACCCTCCTTCAACTGAATTGGTTTTGAATCCTTCAGAAAGCCTGTTCTAATCTCAGGGCCCTGAAAGATGGCAGAGAAAGAAAGAGAAATACAGTCAGATAAAAAGATAGGGGTTTACCATAAATTGTATCCATCAAATAGAAGGCATTCTGATTTCAGAAACCGAGAACCAAAAAGACTTCCAAATTTCCAATCGCATTATAGTTTCAAAATATCATCCGAACAAAACCACTTACAGATGCAATTGAAATACTGCAGAATTCTAAATCCTCATCCTCCAAAATCATATGAACAAAACCACTAAGGGCCCATACTACAAAAACCAAGTTTACATGTCCAAATGAATATGCTTCTTCATTTTCAAGGGACCTTTCATGCTTTAAATGCCTTTGGATTGACTCCTAGGATGAACAATCATAGCGTGTGTGTGCGTATACTAACCAAATAGAAATGAAGAAGATCATGAGAATGTTGAAATCCAAGAACCCTGTAGGAATGAGAGATAATATCACTGTGCTGGTGCCATCATTGCGGGCATGATATGGGAATGGAACATTGTGTTCATAACACATTTAGATATAAATCAAAAGCAACATGGCTGAGGCATGTCTGGAATTGCAAATCACATGGGAAAGTTATACCAGCAACCAGAACTAATGTCACTGTAAAACCAACTGGAGATTATTGATTGTTCGGGAAGAATCCTAGAAGGAACTCACATCTTAACCATGCATATCTGTATCATGCATGATGCAATTGGCTTAATTTGCCTTCCAAATTTTTACTCATGTGGAGTACGTTATGAAACAAAATATGATGTTTGATCATGGGACATGTCCCAACATGAGAGGTCAAGAAAAGCCATACCAGACAAGCATTTCCAAATTAAAATGAATCCAGTTTGTGATCTATTCATCCCCTTCAAGGTCTTATCACCATGAGAACAAATGCACATTTTATAGAAGGACGCATTTACTGTTGTCCAACATTTCAATCTTTTTAACTTCAATCAAATAGCAGTTAATAAACAATTAAATACAAAATTATATATTTAATATGCAATAAGGAAAACCTTACAATGTTGCAAAAGTTCTTGTTTTTCCAAATTTTCTAAATAAAAAATAAAAACCACAAAAAAATAACGTTTGGAACAGCAAGCTTTCATCTCGATCTTTTTTTTCCTTATTTACTTTGAGAGCAACTTCCGTTACTATGTTGTGATCAACTGATCATACTACATTTTGAACGAAATGGCGGACATTTAGCAGGTCTCAGACCATTGTTCCATAGAGTGTACCATCAAAATCTGAATTTTACACTGTAGAAATTCCAGAAAAAGCTTAAATACCCAAGAAGAGTGAAGTCAACAGCAAATGATGGTGTGCACGGAACGATTGAAAGTCAAAGACATTCAAGCATAACCAGAGTCAGCAGACACGCAAAAGAACAAGCATGAATGCAAGAACCAACTTTAGCGGGACAAACTACTTACTACATCTGAGATTTATGATGGATTAAATGATAGCCTTGGTGAAAATGGAATGAAATTCACATACTTGGATTTTTTCATACTACATCTATCTTTGAAGGCTTAAGATAAAAAGCTTTCTAGATACTATTCTTGTCTCCATCTCTTGAAAATCCCAACTGTTTCCTGTCGCGGGACATGGTTATGGAGCAAAATACCTATAAGAAATGTAAAAACCTGGATGTTCTAGTTTCCATGTTGCCGTAGATACTAACACTCACGTTTTCCAGCACCCAAAATGCTCTGGGCACTGGGCAGGTGGACCTTATCAGCACAAAGGCTGAATATATATTGGTGTAGGTATTAATATATCATTTATTAACATATCATTCATACAAGCAGACAATATCATGGTGTGTCTAGAAAATGTAATACTGATTTATACATATAGGAGACCCACATTTACATCAAGCACAACCAGGCAGGTCAGGGTACTTTTTTTATCCAGATTCCAATTATTGTCACTCTTGTAGCTGAAGTACGGAGGCCACCCCGGCAACATTCATCTGTAAAAACTAAAAAGGCTTACAGAAAAAACATTTTATGATTCCTTTATAAATTGTGAGCTTGTTGAGACCATATTTAGAAGTCCTGGCAGTGGCATAGGCAGGACTGCTCGACCTCATTTGAAACAAAACGAATAAAGAACAAGAAAAATAGAAAAGCACGTTAAGCCAACCAACATTAAATATCTTAAATAATAAAGAATACCAAAAAATGTTGAAATAACAAAAGATACATATCTATGATAATGGATGAAACGTGTAAGATGTTACATCATATCATAACATCGTTCATACCGAGAACTGAAGTGTTGAAACTTGAAACCAATATCAAATAACAAATGCCTGAAGATGATAAAGAAACCCAGCCAAATTGTTGAAAATAGAAAGAACATCTTACGATTACAAATGAATCATGTAAGCCGTTACAGCCTACATACTACAATTAAATGAACTTAATATAATATCCAAGACCAAAACCAAATTGCTGCACCTAGTTGTTCATGGGCAAGGCTTGTGCCTGATTGGACATAGAGAACTACTCAAATGGCTCAGACAAACTATGACTAGTACCATGACATGACACGACATGTAAAATTCAACCTCCCAAGTAACAGAGAAAATGCCATGTGCTCACTGCCGGCAGCTCACAGCAACGTGTTCGCATAACTTGTTGCTTTTTTACGAGAATCCAGTCCAACAGATCACCATCCTTTATAAGATACTTGTGATCCTACTGTCTCAATTTTCAATAGTTCATTAAGACAACCCCAAGGGGCATAGGTCACTGGCTAGTCAGTTGGCCCTCCAGCGGTAGTTCAGGAGTTCAACACCTGGGTGTGCAGCTAGAAGGGCTCTGCCTAACCCCAGCTTGGCCATTCAAAAAGAAAAAGAATGCATTACAGATGGGAATTATTTCTTCAGGAACTTCCTCGGGCGTTTCATATTTAATCATGCAAATTAACTGAAGGTAATTAACAAAAACGACAGCTTGGTATTGCAGAAAAAGAGGAATAATAACTCTGAGTGAAAGAAAACTCCAGTTCCTTCAGAATTTACAAAAAGTAGATTAATCAACAGAACAAAATGAAAATGTTTATTCTAAACAGACTTTTTGTCCAACAAAAAAACATGGAAGAGAAGAAAACCTGCGATATCATAGAAACCGGAGATCTAAAGCCACGAAATGTATCCATAAACAAACAGAAAAGAAATCATACTTTCATCTCCATAAAAGAATAGGGAGAAGAGGATGCAAGAGTAAACCTTGGTGTCGAGCATGAGGGCACACAAGATCTGGGTGTTCTGCATCGCGATCATCAGATTGTCTAGGGTTTCCTGGTGGTACTCGTGCGTACCGTGCGAGAAATTGAACCTAGCGACGTTCATTCCCGCTCTGAGAAGCTTCTCGAGCATCGGCACCGACCTCGACGCCGGCCCGAGCGTGCAGACGATCTTCGTCTTCGGCACGCGTCCGTCGTTCGGCAACTCCTTCACGATCCCTTCTATGTCGATGTTCGCCATTTTCCTTCCTACGAGCTAAATCACACACCTAAACAACAAAAGAACATAAATATTAAAGGGGGAAAAAAACTTTTTGGAATCGAAGGCTGAGGGGAAAACGCTACCAGCTAGTCCAATATAAGAGAGAAAGAGAAGAACAGAGAGGTATTAGTCCCCAAATATCGCCAATTAGATCAGTATGAAACTTGAAACCTTACTTTTCAGATTGAGAGAAAACGCTACCAGATAGTCCAATATAAGAGAGAAAGAGAAGATCAGGGGGGTATTAGTTCCTAAATATCGCCTATTAGAACACTATGAAACTTGAAACCCTACTTTTCAGATTGAGAGAAAACGCTACCAGCTAGTCCAATATAAGAGAGAAAGAGAAGATCAGAGGGGTATTAGTTCCTAAATATTCCCTATTAGATCAGTGTGAAACTTGAAACCCTACTTTTCAGATTGAGATACTACCTTGAAGTTTCCCGTCCGCGTGCTGAGAGAAACCTTCTGACTTTACCCTCCTCCTCCGCTCACTGCGTCTCCCAACTCTTCTTCTCTTCAACACTTACTGGTCGGATCAGCAGCCACTAAGAAAAGGGGAAGCGTACGTCTTTGGGGTTTG
The DNA here is from genome assembly GCA_036023115.1 of Brasenia schreberi. Classification (NCBI taxonomy): domain Eukaryota; kingdom Viridiplantae; phylum Streptophyta; class Magnoliopsida; order Nymphaeales; family Cabombaceae; genus Brasenia; species Brasenia schreberi. The sequence continues at coordinate 7,621,576 of JAYKKT010000063.1, forward strand.
ACGTGGTGAAATAAAATGTGAAGAAATAGCTCAGGGTGTCCACTCACAAGTTAAAGCTCATGAGTTCGATACCCGAGGCCTCCGCTCCAAAGAATATTCTTGGAATAGAAAAACTTTCTCAAGTCTTATTACTGTTGAAAAGGTTTCCTATACGCTTACTTATTTAAGAGTAAAGGATGTGCGATTAGTTAGAAAGGCGTGTTTGATAACACCCTCATTATTGTTCGATGCATCTAAATGTACAAGTTTTCTCGAGAACCTTCCTCTCTTCGAACGGGACAAACAGAAATGGGATTGGATTGGATTGGTTCCGGTGACTGGCTTGGGTTCGAGTAGGGGGTGAGTATAAGAGAAGAAGTACCTAATATATATATACACATACATACATACATACATACATACGCTATGTGTGTGTATGAGTACATATGCATATAATATTAAATTTCTAATTTTCAAACATTTAGCCTTAATTTCTTTCAATTGTTTTGATCAGATTTATAACTAATTGCTTTTAATAAAAAAAATTAAAGTGTTATTGGATTTGGAATCCGGGTACGAGCACCAAGTTGCCCTTGGGGAAAAGAAACCCAACAGAAATGGTTGAAGTAAATTCAGCCAACTATTTTGATCGTGGCTAAACATCAGTTATAAGAGATGAGAAAATGAACTATTTGTTCATATTTTGCTTTTATAAAGTTGGAGTAATTCAATATGGGAGTGCAACACTTGACCTGTTATTCTCTAGCAAATGAAGCATGTGAGCAGAGTGATCACAGAAACTTCTTGAAGTGATTTAGTTAGCCTCATTAAAGTTTCCCTTGATGATTGAAGCCCTAACAGAAGGATTTCAATTTGAGTTATGTCTTCTATTAATGTGTATTTATGCTATTTTACAATTGGAATATATAAATAAAAATATAATTTTACAGCCATATTCCTTGCAAAATTAGTAAATTCGGTGTGATAAAGTATTAAAAGGATCATCTCCTCACCGAAATAACTTTTATGTAGAATCTAATACGTAATGTCATAAATATAACCGGTTGAGGTTTGCCTTTCCAGAAAGAAAAGGTTTGGAGGCATCAAAACTAAATTAATATCTAAGTCATTACGGTAAATTAGTATTTAGATTAGTAATTAAATACTAAATTAAATTAGATCTATTAACATAAAATAATAATTAATATTTAAATTAAGGTTATTATCATGAAATGAATTTAAGTATATGCTTTAAACATTTCAATGAAGTTTTCTTAATTATAATTTATATTAATTATTCATCGGTGAAAGTTAGAAAACAACATAAGTATTTGAATTTACTATTCGTTCAGACGACGAGTTTAACACGTCAAGATGCTGATCTCGAGATGAGTTCTGGTTTGTCTCGTGCATAAGATTTACCAACTTAATGTTAGATCACCAGGAAAGTACGTATGGGCAATAATGAAGATAAAACGAACAACGGTGTTTTGAATGTGACATGTAATTTTGATTCAAAAAGTTATATATATATATATATATGAAACTCAGAGTTGCTATACACCTTCCATGCCAACTCTACTAGATGATCCATGTGATCTCACATACTGAGCCATCTATCAACATCAATGCAAAAATTGATACAGTTTAATCAACATAAGTATATTAAATGTGATAGATGAGTGTTTCTAATTGATCGCATGGATGATGGTGATGATCAAACTTTAATTGTAGAAGCAGTCTAACAGCTCTCTCTGTATATATAAAGTTTTTTTATTATATATATAGTTTTTTTATTACATGTATGTATATATATAAATTAATAATTAAATGTTTACATAAAATTAAGTTTATCAACATAAATTAGTAGTTAATATTTAAAGCAAGGTTATTATCACAATTTAAATTTAAATGCATCTTTCAAAATTTCAATAATTTTTTCTTAATTTTAATTTATATTAATACTTAATTTAAATAGTAATTATTAAATTTAATTGTTAATATTTAAATTTTATTTATATATCAATGATTTATACTGAAACAAATTTTGATAACCACAAAATATTAATCTTAAGTTTTCCATGTAAACCAGTATACTTGTGTATACTGTCACTGTCTTGGACTTCCTTTGAATTATTTTGTCATGCAAATAATTAAGCATTGAGAAGGGCTCCGGAACGAGACAAGTCAGGTAAGCCCCCGGCCATTCAGGTCAGGTGGGGTTCCCTTTTTCAATCTTTTCCAATCCCAGGTCTACTCTAACCTTCAATTTTGTTTCTTCGTTCTCTTTTAACAGGTTCTCATGTGAGACGGGATCCATCCCTTTTTTGCCTTTGAATATTTCAAACTGTATACATAATGAGGTTATTAGAAACAAATTAGGAGTGACACCAATAGAGGATAAAATGAGAGAATATCGTTTAAGATAGTTTGGACATATAAAAAGAATATCGAAAGAAGAACCTATGAAAAACTAAATTTAGAAAGTATTGAAAGAGGTAGAGGACAACCACAAAAGTGGTGGAAAGAAACAATAAAGAATGATCTAGCTTATTGTGAGTTAACTGTTAACATGACACATGATAAGACTATGTGGAAACAAAGAATCACCCACCTCGTCTAGTATGGGAAAAGGCTTGGTTGTTGTTGTAATGTTTCAAACCGTAAATTTGTGAATAATGTTTTCAGGCTGGACATTTTCGGTTTCAAACAAGTCCGACTTAAACCGAAACCTAACCACGTTAAAAACAGGCTGAAACCAGAACCAGTGAAACTGAAACTACAATTAGGACTCAGTTCAGTTATAATTTAACCTTTCATAAAATTGAAATCGGTCACAAAGCTGAACGTTTTAAATTTTAAATCTTTTTAAAAATTTTTGTGATGAGCATATCTTCTCTCTCTCTATATATATATATATACTCAAAAGGAAATCAACAATTTGACATGTGAGAAGAGCCATAAAAAAAAGTTTAAAACCAAATATATAAATAGCTCTTCAATACAACAATAGTTTTTTCTATTATAGATGGGATTGGCTACATGGATTCTTTGTTTTCACGTAACTCTATCATAATTTGTAGAATCCACCGTAAATAAGTTCAACAAAGTTTTACGTTGGCTGTCGAAAGCCTAAAGGAACCTTTCTTCTTTCTTCGACCTTCCATAAAATTGAAATCGATCACAAAGCTGAACGTTTTAAATTTTAAATCTTTTTAATAATTTTTGTGGTGAGCATATCTTCTCTCTTATATATACTCAAAAGGAAATCAACAATTTGACATGTGAGAAGAGCCATAAAAGAAAGTTATAAACCAAATATATAAATAGCTCTTCAATACAACAAAAGTTTTTTCTCATTATAGATGGGATTGGCTACACATGAAAAGGTGATCCCTTACAAGCACAGCTCTTGAATATGCTTTTTAAATTACTATATAATTGGAAACGTTTAAGCGGTTTCTGCTCACTAGATCAAAGAGAGAACTCTTCTTAAAAGAATCAGACAAGTGGAATTGTTCTTCATATAAAAAATGTACGCCGACGTATTACATCATATCCACACCCTTGTTTACGTAAGATCATAGGTATTCGTGAACTCTTCTGTCTGGAAGGAAAAAATAAAAAGGTTCAAAGTACTCGTGGAATGAATCTTGGAGTGAAGAGGTAAACGGCCCTTCGGTGCGTAGCCTGCGTTGGCCTAGCATTGCTTTCATAGCCCTGTCATACAACATGCAGCAACAATTTAATCAATCACATCGATGAATCCGAATTCTCATGCCTTAATTATTGTATTTAATAATAATATCATTATTATTGTTATTTAGTTGCTTTCATAGCCCTGTCATACAACATGCAGCAACAATTTTAATCAATAACGCCATTTTCAACTTCCACAGCTTCCATTGTGAATCCGAATTTTAATACCTTAATTGTTGTCTTTATTATGATTATTGTCATTGTTTTGTTGTTGTTATTGTTGTTATACAACATTCAGCAATGAGCTAATGGATCGCCTGATATGAACTTAATAAATGGTAATTAGAAGGAGCTAGACTTACATCATGGACAGCATCTCTCAGCAATTTCAACTGCTCCTTTGAAACTGTCCTCACCTGTGAGATCATGAGACACAATAGTCAGAGGAGGAAAGAGCTGAGGCGGAAACTCTACAAGTTGGCATGTGTGTAGAAGAAATTAATTGAACACTGACCTTCTTAACTATGGTCCAAGTAACATCCTCAGTGCATGGAGGAGTCGTTAGAGATCCTTTATATCTGTAGTATTTTCTGCTGCCAATTTTCACGTCTCTTGGATCTACGGTTCCAGCTTCAATTTCCCCATCTTTCTTGTCGACAACTTTATTTATTTCATACATCAACTGGAAAATCAGATATCTTAATCAGCTCATAGACTTGAAATTCCTTTTACATTGACAGAATATGGAGCATATATGCAGAACTATGACTATAAACACAACACACCGAGAGAGAGAGAGAGAGAGAGAGAGAGAGAGAGAGAGGCAACCTCAGTAAGAAAATTGTCTGGGCGGCCAATCTTATAAAGGATTCCCACCACTGTGACCTGTTTGTCACCGCTTTCATGGACCATGTGAAGCTCCAGATCGTATTTCACTCCATTGAGTGTGTGTTCTGATGGAGAATGCCAGTGTAGTTGCTTCAAAATGAACTCTGTTCCATTGATGTAAATGCCCCCTGCTCCGTTCTCCCACTTCAGCTGCGCAATGCAAGAAAACATTAGAAAATTAACATATAAATATGTAATGAATAACCATTATGGGCAATTCTGAAAGTCTTTATTTTATCAGACAAGTTATCAGTATAAAAATTTGTAAAAGAAAAGTGGTAGAATTATTCATTACCATGATATCGTGGCCTCTGTTTTTAATCAAGGCTTTTGCAGGCTTGTAAGATCTCTTGAGTCTGCCTAAATGAGAATGCAGCTCTACTCTCTCATGCGACAGATCAATGGGAGACTGCATTTGCCCACTACCGCAGCTTCCCCATTCCTTCTTAATCTTCCCCCAGTTTTCAGGCCCTTTCACGCTATCTTTCACATAATCAAACTCATTTTCTTCCTCTGAATTCATAAATATGCAGAACCAAAAGTTACAAACCAGAGCACCAAAATCAAACATGTATTACATACATGTTGCACTATCAAGATTATTAACAACCAAAACTACAATACACAGCCCAAAAGCCAGACAATGAATGGATCTATAAATCGCAGTTCCATTTAGACAACATATTAGAATCTGTTCACTATTTTTGGAAATAAAAGATGGAGTAAAATCTGACTTACCAACTTCCTGTGGGGCAACTGAAAGAGGGTAGCCAGCAAGAACAACAACGGAAACAAGGAGCACATTCAGAAGAGGAGCCATTGTTATTCTTTTTCAAGCTCAAGGTGCGCTTTCTCCTTTCTGCAGATTACTGTGAGATGCAAAGCATGATGGAGCCTTATATATAGGAATGCTCTGACTTGGCCCTTGTTAGACGCGGCCTTGACATCGTCAGATGGAGAGAGTCGTTGAGTAGGTAGTAGAAATAAACTGTGACATTTCACATCATATTTATGAGTGGCCCATCTCTCGTTGCTGCTTCGTGCATGTGGGTATCGCCAGAGGGGGAAAAGGAAGAAACTTGTTACTCTAAACGTATAAATGGCCTTTTATTGTATTTTTATTTCTGCTAAAATTGTAGTGTACGTAGCTTAAAATATGGAAAATTAATTTCAATAAATAAATATTAAAAAATGTGCCTTGATCGAAGTTGCGATTATGAAATAGAATTGTGCAATGGGGCTTCAGTGAGAGTTAGTTCACACTCTTTCAGTACTCTTACGATCATAATACTCTTTAGTACTATTGGAAGCACAAACCCACCTTTTGTTTGATGGGGAAGCTAAGTTTAAGCAGACTCGGTCAGACATGCACGCTCAACGGCATCAAAGACCTGAAACTTTAAGAGTATTTTCCTCCTAACCAGGGGACTCTTGGGTTTAACTCCCACTTACCAATAAAAGACTGCCTCCTTCTCTAAGATAAAAAGAAAGAAGAACTTTTTGATTTGTTACAGTAGAATAAATGGCAGGGGCAGTGCGACTTAATTGAGCAGAAGAAAACCCCTATGACAGGACCCTTCTGCGATGATTTTTCTATCCTTGTTTGCAACTCAAATTATCAAGAGCTAATGATTGTTCAATCCTTGTTTGCAACTCGGTTTCCATTCTAAACATGAAAAGCCATCGAATACAGTAAGCCTATCTTCCATCTTAATCGGCAGGTGGGTAATTTTTTTTGACGCTTCCAATAGAGGGAAGATAGCCTTTCACACACAATATATATATATATATATATGTGTGTGTGTGTGTGTGTGTGTGTATATGTGTATATGTGCCTTCGACCATGAACATGTTATCAGCCTACAGCTACTCCTTGTAAAACCATGTTTAAGAAAGAAGCCTCTTACACCTTAATATTGTAGCGCATAGAGACACTTTCTTTTTGCTATCAGTAAAGAATTTGTTTTTTAGCTTTAAAGCTATTTGTATGTATATTGCTTTTGCTCCCTTACATTTGTAGGATTAAACAGCTAAAAATCCTTATCAGCTTTAGCATATGAGAGAGGAGACCCGGCTAACATTGTGTATTAGAGGTCACATAAATAATCTTTCACTACAACACTTGTGAAATCCATTAAGACTTATTTTTACTTCAAGGCCGGGTGCGGTCGTGCTGATAGTCCGGTCTGTTAGGCAGACGGAAAGGACGTATTAAACAAAAGGATAAAGCATGAGGAGCACAGTAGGTTAGGTCATGCATCTTTTTTAATGAGCAAAGCAGGTTATGCGTTGCTTTCAGCATTTGAAATATGTTTTGGCCTCCCTTAATGTCCAAACTTATTGGTGAAGGCAATTAGAAATTTGGCTTGAAATCAGTGAGACTACGTCTATCGTGGCGACTGAGGAAGCTTCCTCAACAAACAACGTAGAAGGTTGCAAGTTTCGTGGCCAACGTAGAATAATATATCCCAGACACGCTTTGAGTGAGAATGACTGGAAATCGTCACATTCAATCTTTCCTTCATCCGGTGTGCAGCTGGGGATACAACAATTATGGGACTTATTTTTATTTGAGGTGAGGTGCACTTGTATTTAAAGTAATTGGAATTCGTCGCATTCAATCTTTCCTTCATTCGGTGTATACTTGTGGACACAATAAATTTAAGTACTTATATTTTTATAATAATAAATCAACAATTTTTTCAAAATTCAAGTCTCACCTCACAAGGTCTAATACTTATGTGGTGCACAAGGTTCATTATTTGAGGTACTCTTTCCTTGGTGGACCCACAACCTTCAAAATAAGAAACTACAATTACAACTACAACTAAGCCTTTTTTCATACTAGATGGTTCAACTACGTGGATTATTTGTTTTTTGTAGAATTCATGTTAAGTCTGACAAAGTTTTACTTTGGTTGTCGTAAGCTTAACATAACCCTCCTCCTTTATCCGAGCTTGAGACCGGCCATCCAAGAGTGATCCCTTACATATGCGGAGTTATTCAAAATAAAAAAAAAAAACGAAAAAAAAATCTAAATAGAGAGATCTACTATTGTTTCCTCTAGCCATCCACCTCTTCCTTTGTATTCCCTGTGGGTGGACTCACGTCTGATCCATAAGTTTGTGGTGGAGTTTGATTAAGTTTGTGTATTATAGTTCACTGGTTTGTAAAGGAGTTCAATTAACCTAGACATCATCGATTTTGATCAACCCGAGACCATGAATTGGAAGTGAACCTGGACTAGGTCAGTGATGTGTGGTTTGAGTTCGCAACCAAAGGTTTGGATTTCGGTTTGGTTCATCTTCAAACCGCCAAACTGTGAAGTATATAAAAATGAAAATATTCAAAAGCAAAATGAAACAAAACCAAACCCATAGTTCGAAATCAATGGTTTTGGTTCCAGTTACATGGAAGGTGGAACCAGACCTGAACAAAGGGGTCTCTGGTTTGGTCACAACCCTATATCCGGCTTGGGCAAGCCGGTTCAGTTCCAGTTGGAACCATCGATCCAGTTCAGAACCAACCATGTCTAAATGAACCAACCAACCCACTGTTCATTATGTGGCTCATTTTGTAGACAAAGGGGACAAGCTGAGAACTTGTATCCAAACAATCTCTATTGAGCATGTTCACTAAGTGGCTCATCATCCTCTTACAAGTAGAGCATGATCCAAGTTGAGAGAAAACTTAATAGTAGACCCTTCATTAACATTAAGTCTTAGTTTGTTATAAGCAACATGTTCCTTCATTTACCTTAAGTACTCTAACATAATTACATTATATATATATATATATATATATATGGTTCAGTATATGAAAATCATAACCAAATTATCAAATTGATCCATGGTTTAGTAGATGAAAATCATTTCAGTTTCTATTCATAACTTCATGAAAATTTGGTTTATTGGTTGGGTTCAGCTTCCAAGGTTCCAAACCCAAATAAACTGAATAACCAAATGCATGATATTATTGGATACAAGGTCTCCTCCCTATAGCATACTACTTTAGTCTTACATCAGTTCAATCTAAGGCTATTGTATATCTATCACATGACCTACTATCACCGCCCTTCCACTGAACTAGTTTTTTTTGCAGCTCCTGTGGGCGTTGGTTATTGTACTCGATCGGAATACTTGGCAAACAACACTTGCTAGATGTCTCTCTTGTGCATGGCATTCCTCACCACTTACGACACTCAATCTCATTCGCCCTCCTCCATCACACACACCTAACTAGTTGGTTGAGAGCAAGATGAAAAAGAAGATGAACTAGAAGAAGCTTAGGGTCGATGTTGCTCTCTTCTATTGTTTCATTCATTATTCGTACATGCAAGATACAACTTTTCTTCTTCTCTTCTTCTTCCTCGTCTCTCACACTCTCATTTATTTCTCTGTTTTCTTCTTCGTCGTCCTCTCCCTTCTCTTTTCTCTTTATTCTTCTTCTTCATTTACTTATTTTTCTTCCCTTCTTCTACTTGAATGTTTTTTTTGTATTTCATTTTGTGCATTTTACGTATTCGATGAAATGCTTGGAATAATTTGGTTGGGCTTTTATATGATGTCTAACCTTCTCTTATTTTAAGATTCAATATTTGCTACCTTTTGCTTTTAGATTCAATGTTTGTTACCTTTTTCTTTCATAAACTAAGATAATGAGTTCAATGAGTTCAATGACTTCTCATTCTAAGCTTCTACATGTATCTTCAACCTACATGTAATCAAAAGTAAATGAATTTTGTGATTTTTTTTCTTTATTACTAACATTTCTATTGAATAGGAAGGATATCAATTTGAGATGAAGGCTTATTATGATATAGTAGTAGTTGATACTTTTTTGAAGGACATTATTTTTGACATAAGGTTGTAGTTGTTATTGATTTTATTATGGCATGAAGTTGTAATTATCCTAAAAATAAATAAATTTTGTGACTTTTTCTTTTTTATTACTAATCTTCCTATTGAATGGTTTGATGTAGAAAGGATATCAATTAGAGATGAAGGTTTTGCATGATACAAAGGTTGATACTTTTTAAAAAGACTTTATTTTTTACTCAGGTTATACAAAACTTGAAACCGTAATTGAACCGGCTGGTGGCTGGTTCGGATTATGTTTTTGGAACCATCAGTTTTGGGACGGTTCCATATTCAGATCCGGAACCATCCCAAAACCAATTTAAAACGTTTTTTTGAAAACCATGAATGCTGTCACTGAAAACATTAGAACCCCAATATACACCTAATATATAAGTATTTCAATTCACAAAATAAAAATTACAAGAGTCAAACTCTCCACTTACTTTCACACAAAGTAAATCCCCGGTTATGGTTCTCAATCCATAACCGCCATTTCTGGGTCCCGGCAGTTTCGAGACCGGTTCAGTTTCTGTTTGAATCGGTGGGCCAATTCCGAATGGCCATGTCTACCTACAGATCACTTACAACTCGATCAAGAAACCAAAAATAAATAAGATGGACCAAATGTAATGTCTTCAAGTAGAAACCTCGTTGGTGCAAGAGTCGACTTCTGTACTTGTGTCCAAGGACCGACGCTCTCAACCGTGTAACACTATACCGCATGAGAGATCACAACATGCTTGGATTGGACCAACCATATTGGTTCATTTGGTTCTGTTTTTTTTGTTTTCTAGGTTCTAGTTGCCTATGTAATAAGCGTGTCCATTGGATATCACATTAGTGGGCCATTAGCAAGTAATTAGTGTCTCTAGTCCTAAGTATTTGAGTTTTTTATTGCCATTGTATGGACATTGAGCCCCTTGAAATGAAATAACACGAGAGAGTCTATATGGTTTGAGTGTATGTACGTGAGAAACCACCACCACCACCACCACCAGTTGAGATGCATTGGTTGGATTAGGTCGAGAGTGGAAGATGTTTCACAAACGGCACATGGGTAGTAGTAGTTCACACTGTGGGAAGGAGATAAGCTGAGCAGATTTGAGAAGTTTGCTGCCATCACTGGTGGCGCAAGGGATTGTGCATGATCTCGCACATACTCCAAATGAATGAAGAGGATGAATCACACACTTATCAAATCAGCCCGCTTTAATCATGTGAATCCCTATTACTAGAGGTGTTTGAATGACTGTTTTGGAAATTATAGCTGTAGTTAATTCTGACATCGAATATGGTAACGGTTGTCAATGTAGATTCACATACTTAAATATATATATATATATATGTGTGTGTGTGTGTTATATATATATATGTGTGTGTGTGTGTGTGTTCAGTGAAAGTTGATATATATATATATATATATATATATATATATATATATATATTAGAATTTAGCTATCCTGTTCAAACGAAATTGACCGAAATAATTCTGTTTTATTCAGTTCGGCTGCCTATACATTTCGGTTCTGTTTTCAAATGTAGAGATAATTGGGCATTGCGTTAATTCGGTTTGGTTTGTGTTGAACCGACCGATGACACACCCCTAGGCTCTTCATTGCAGAATGCTTCCAGGCACTCTCAATTTACCTCGGTGGGCACCCATTCCACTCTTTCAAGAGTGAGAGCACATGGCTTCTCTTGGTTTAAGCCAACTTATGTGTAACAGGTCATCAAGTTACTAATGGATCTCACGCACTTGTAAGTGGAAATGATATGCCTAAACCCAGCTTGTCACTTTTCTTTTATACTTCTCTTTAAACTCTCTCTTATATATATATATATATATATATATATATGTATAAGTGCATGTAAGTATATATTATATATATAAATACATAGATGTAGGGCGTTTTACAAACATTTCTATCAGCGCATCTTTAATATGAAGAATGAATATTCGAATCATTTTGTATTTAATGCTTCTATGTGCATTACGTAGAAGTACACAAATACAGTATAGTACATTTGATTTAAATCTTTAGTAGTAATCTGAAGGATTGAACGAAATTGAAGATGTTTGTAAACATTTACCAAATACCTTTATATAGCCAACACCCCCTCTCTCTTTATCTCTCTATATTGTTTCAGGTAACGTTGAGAAAAAGCTAACCTTTTGTATTTCGTAAATGGCTTGCGATTCGTAGATCTGCTACCTTCTTTTTGTTTGTACAGAGTTGAATTGTGGATATGCTACGATTTTCCTTGACAAAAAATTGCTAAAAAGGGCCACCACCACCTAATCTTCATCTGTCTCGAACAGTCTAGGAACATGGTTTCGAGACATTATGGGGTTATTATTGCAGTAGAAAGGCAAGGCCGAAGTGACATTTACTTTTCTAGCTCATTGTAAGTTCACGGAAATGTTTTGTATGGTCCTTTATTTTATACTTATTGTTTTTGCTGCGGAACAAGATTAATTGGAAAATGGAAAAGGGGGAGAGCAAGAGAGAGAAATGGAATAGCGGGTTGTGAAGCACCCCCGCCCGTCTCGTCCTCCCCGCCTCCTAAACCCTAGAATCGAAGGTAATATTCTGTTACTCGGTCAAAATCTATTCCTATGCTTTGGTGGTCTCTTTCATTTCAAACGAATCCTGGTGGGAATATTTCTGCCGTTTGTAATTTTCTAGGGCTTTCGAATAGTTTCATGTTTTACTGAAGAGCGTCGTGTTACTGACCGAAACCGTGGATCCTTTCATTCTAGTTCGGATTCATTGCTGGCAGTTTTTCTTTGCTCAAATAGTTAGGGAAATCCTCGGTTTTATTTAGAAGTTGGTAGTTTTCCGACGTTTAATGGTGGTGAATTTTGAACTATTGGATGCATATTGACTTCCTCTTTTGTTCCCTCTTCAATCCATTTTGGAGATATGCAGAATTGGTGATGAATTTTTATCGTTCGCTCTTGCAAGTTATCTGATTTAGGGGAGAGTTGCAGCTTTTTGTTTGGCAAGATTACTCCCAAGTGGACCAGTTAGTGTGAAGAGTTGTTTCTTGTATCCATTCTTGAAGTTTCGACCATCATTTTTGGGTGATGTTGATTCTAATTTCGTAGTTCTGGAGAGAATGAAACGCTGATGATGGATTGTTTTCTTGTTGCATTTGGTATAAGTAATTGCGTTTTCATATGGTTATTTGTTTTTGTATGTTTGCTTTTCTATCGCTATTGCCAGATTATTGATTTTTGGATACTTCAGAGTTATGAGTTCTAGCGTCTCCGTAGTGCAGGTCTTCACTACCTGTTTTACTGAAAGGTTATGGTGTTAAATTACTAGGCTTGTGAAAACGGTATGGTCGAACTTGGTACGGGGTTTGTGGCTTGTATGGAAAAAGAATGCCTGAGTTGCGGAGTGGAGTACGCAGAGGCCATGCTCCGCCTATAAATCTGCAGCAGGGGACAAGAGCAACGCGCACCACAACAAGGAAGCAGCAGCAACAACCTGTTACAACCGGGCATCGTGTCCGAACAAGGGCAGCAGCAGCAAAGTTGGCTGCTGAGGCGGCATTAGCTCCTGCTAGAGGCAGGACACTTTGGCCTCAATCTCAGTTTCCGAAGAGGAACAGAGGTGCAGCTGGGAGTAGTCAGCCAAGAGATGTCAATTTGAGTCCGAATACTGCTAGAAATCCTCAAGACCAGAACCTAGAGTCGGCTGATTTCAAAGCTGGTCAAGAGAAAGATTGGCCTGCCAATCTTGGAAGCAAGATGGTGAGAGATGATAGTGGGGGTGTTAGTGCAGATAAAGCTGCAGGACAAGAAGATGAAGGCAGCACTGCTCCTTTCCCTGAGAGGGTAAATGCTCCAAAAGCAGCACTGAATTTTGTTTTCTTTGGTGTATATCTTGTAGCTTCTACAGGAATATGTTTTCGTTGGATAAAATGGATTTTTTGTTCATCCATTCTATGCTATTGTGTGTACAGGTTCAAGTAGGGGGCTCTCCTGTTTACAAGATTGAGAGGAAGCTTGGAAAGGGTGGTTTTGGTCAGGTTTTTGTTGGTCGTCGTGTATCTGGTGGTACTGAACGTTCAACTGGTCCTCAGGCTCTGGAGGTAAAATTCCTGCGCTTAATTAAGGTTTCATGGACCTGTTCTTCTCTCTAGTATGCTTGATGATACTTTGTTCCTCCTTTCTTATGTGTTAGTAGCTTACAGTGCTTTCCTCTATAGGTTGCTCTTAAGTTTGAGCATAGAAGTAGCAAAGGTTGCAACTTTGGTCCTCCTTATGAGTGGCAGGTTTACAAGTAGGTACTCTATTTATTATTATATTATATATATTGTAAATTGGTTTGCATTTATTTATAAGATATGTAAGTAAAAGTAAATAAGCCTGAGATTTGACTCTTTATGATTTGTTGAAAGCACCCTCGGTGGCAGTCATGGAATACCCTAAAGTACACTATAAAGGAAGACAGGGAGAGTATTACGTAATGGTATGATCTACACAACAACCGTTATATCATCTCATTGCCAACTTAACCATTGAACATTGAACTATTTTTTTATATATATGCAGGTTAGATGGACATGTTTGGTCCAAGCTTGTGGGATGTATGGAATTCCTCAAGCCAGGCGTGAGTATAAGCTACCTGTATCCTTGTAGGCTTGTATTTGCTGCATTGTTTATGGGGCTTGTGTTTTAAAAATAAGGGCTATTAAATATTAATTTTGTGGTTTTTAAGCTTTCTTTTGAAGGTTTATATTTGAAGTGAGGTGACTTTGTTTTTAGTTTCATTTTCCACTTCCATAGGTGTTCTAACATATTAAAGAAACGGAAGCAAAGTTTGGAGTGGTAATAGTTGTAGATGGTCAATTTTATAAAAGTTGGTCTTGACTTGAGTTTTTAAACATCTTGGATGTCCATGTTTGATGTAAATAACTACTCAAGTAAATAACTCTTATGGTTTAATCCCACTGTATGCATTAATGGTGTATATTTTTTTCCATCATCAATGTTGTATTTGTGCCTTCTACTTCCAGCTTTGTCACTTATTTTTCCTTTTCCTTCCTTTCACAGTGACTAATACAGTGACTCAATTTGTTCTTTGTTTTTTTCTTTGGCATTCTGTTTTTGCTTGTCTTTTAAATGGTTAGGATGTCTGCATGAAATGGTTGCATGTATAGCTGTTGAGTCCTTATCGATCCTTGAGAAGATGCACTCGAGAGTGGTATGTTACTGGTAAAACATTTTTGTATTCAGCCTTTTCTTCCCGATTTGTTTGTCATACTTTATGTGTGAGTTTTTAATTTGTTATATTGATCTAATTTTGAATTTCTTGGTTTCTAAACATGATCTTCTTGTTACTGTTGTTTGTTATAGGATAATGCTGCATGGAGATGTAAAACCACAGAGAACTTTTACTAGGTCAGCCAGCTACACTGGAGAAGATGCACTCGAGAGGGTATTCTTACTGGTAAAACATTTTTGTATTCAGCCTTTTTCTTCCCGATTTGTTTGTCATACTTCATGTGTGAGTTTTTAATTTGTTATGTTGATCTAATTTTGAATTTCTTGGTTTCTAAAACATGATCTTCTGGTTACTGTTGATTTGTTAGATGTTGCATGGAGATGTAAAACCAGAGAACTTTTACCTAGGTCAGCCAGCTACACCACAAGAGAAGAAATTGTTTTTGTTGACCTTGGATTAGTTAGTAGTTTGAATTCAAGGATGAGATGTTTCTTATTTACTCCTTTTCTTTTCAGCCTTTCTTATATGATCACGTTTTGCAGCAACAAAGTGGGAGAGACTCCTCTAGTGGGCAGCATGTTGAATATGATCAACGCCCTGATATGTTTAGGTTACCTTTTCTTTTCCCTCCTTTGTTTTATTTCCTTTAGTCTTTCTCTTAAAATCTGTTGGTTTACGATAGTAACACAATGACGCTGCTTGATCCATATAGCCCGACTTCACCTACTGGAAAAAGGCTTTTGTTGTTAAGTTGTCTCTTAAAATCTATTCTTTGCTATTATCTTTTTTCTCCTTTTTTATTATTACAGTTTTTGTTCTTTTATGGTTATCAATCTTCTTGAGGCGTATCTTTTAATTTCTGTAGAGGGACTGTGCGATATGCCAGTGTTCATGCTCATTTGGGTAGAACTGCTAGTAGAAGGATGATCTTGAATCTCTTGCATATACACTCATTTTCCTTCATAAAGGCCGGTTACTATGGCAAGGTTATCAGGTATATACATTTATTTTATATTCTTATGATCTTACCTAGTAGTACTTAATGTGCCAATTGAATTTTTTACATATGTTCTAATCTTATTTTACCTTCTGTTAGGGGTGATAACAAATCCTTCCTCGTTTGCAAAAAGAAGATGGGAACTTCTCCTGAGATGCTATGCTGCTTCTGCCCCTCCTCCTTTCAGGCAATTTCTTGAGATTGTAGTGAACATGAAATTGATGAAGAACCTAACTATTCCAAGCTAATATCTCTGTTTGATGGTATGCTTGGACCGAATCCTGCATTGCGGCCAATTAATACTGAAGGTGCTCAAAAGGTAATCATGATAATATGATTTTGGAGGTCTCTTATTTTTGGCTATATTTTTAATCTTTTGGTTGGTCTTTATATTCATCTTGATCATTTGTTCCTCAACCAAAATTTATCAGGTTGGGCAAAAGCGGGGTAGATTGAATATTGAGGAAGAGGATGATTCACAGCCCAAAAAGAAGGTTCGCTTGGGGGCTTCCTGCCACTCAGTGGATATCAGTTTACAATGCAAGATTGCCAATGAAGCAACGGTATAATCCTTACGATCCCTTCACTGTACAAGCATTTGATAGAAAAAGACCAGTATTTCTCATCTTTGGTGACGTGCATTTCATATTTAAAGTGATTTAGTATTTTGTTGGTTCTTATCTTTCTTGCTAACACTTGGAGATAATCAGGTTAAGGAACGTGTCTTTTTCTGATTCTTTTTCATGCTGGCAGTTCTTCCAAGCTCTGGTTTATGTTTGGACAGTGATGATCGATTTTTACCTTTAGAATAGAGCAATCGATGGCTGTTGCATGGCATTGTCTTCATTTTTCTGCACAGCTGTCTGGAATTATAGGAATGAAGAATTCATAGGATAATGGGGAGGTCCACTCGCTTCTGCATCATACCTCTTTCTGTTCATGATTTCTGGTCATTCTGAGCACTTGTATTAACTATGCAAGAATGCACTTGCTAAAACCTCATATATTTGTAATGGGAAAAGGTACAGTGCTGTGCAAATCGGAAAGCTTTATGAGCAGCTTTCTTGCAGCGAACGATTGGGAGGAAATGAAAATCAGAGAGAGACCAATTAGTTTATTGTATGAGGTAATTGCTGCAAGTTGTTGACATTGCTTCTGCCAGAGCAGCCTTTGCTTAATAAGTTAATATGAGAAAAACGTAGGCTGTGCAAATTCAAAGGTTTAGTTTAGAGGAACAACTTGCCTGTAGAAACCATTATCTGAAAGTGAAATATTTACCAACCTATGTATAAAATGCACTAACAAGTTTCCATGATAAGGTGGAAAACTAGAGCATTCACGAAGAGGTACATCAAGCATAGCTTACCAGATTAGCAATGTCAGTTTGAAACTATGTCCAACCCCTATTGGTTTTTAACTGTATCTGACTTATCTCTCTTCTCCTCAAAAAGAACACCATTCAAGTGAAATTATGTGTTAAGTAATACTTAACAAAGATGTGAAGATAAATTAAGTGGGTGCATCGTTCTCACTTCTCACTACCTTCTGCTTTTCTTCCACAATCAGATGCCTGAGAGGGATATCCTTCAATTCAAAAGTTAAAGAGGAAAAGGAGCACGTTGTCCTTGTTGAACCTAGGTAATGTAGTGGAAGAAATAAAAATTGGTTTCTTCCTTTCATATTTCCATTTGGAGATGAAAAGGTAAAAACGGTGGGAAAATGTAGATGCAAGATCAATAGTGACTTTAAGACCCACAGAATTACCAGTTGTTATCGAGATCAGATTATTAGGTTTTTCTTTTTATAATGAATTCTTAGGCAACTTTTTAGGTATTCAAAGGATCACCCTTGCATGGCCGGTCCCAAGCCCAGATAAAGGAGGGTTGCGTTAGGCTTCCGACAGCGAGCGTGAAACTTTGTCGGACTTATTTACCATGGATTCTATAAATTATGATAGGGCTTTGTGGAAACAAAGATTCCATGTAGCCAACCCCGTCTAGTATGGGAAAAGGCTTAGTTGTTTTTGTTGTTGTTAGTCTTTGAGCCTTTTGATTGGGCATGCCTATCCATAGTGTTTACAGCACATCTTTTTACTTTTGAGGTCACTAAGGTTATGTCAAAAGAACTAACAGTCAGCTTTTCTTATTGTGACTGTAGAACAACAACCAAGCCTTTTTCCAAACTAGATGGAGTCACCTACATGGATTCTTTGTTTCCATAAGGCCCGATCATGTGCCATGCTAATAGTTAACTCAAGATCATTCTTTATTATTTCTTTCCAACACTTTTTTAGCCTTCCTCCTTTTCTTTTAACATTTTAAAAGAACTTCGCCCATGTAAGGGAGCACCCTTGCATTACCGGTCCCAAGCTCGGATAAAGGAGGAGGGTTGTGTTAAGCTTCCGACAACCAGTGTAAAACTTTGTTAGATTTTTATACCATGGATTACACAAATTATAAACATTGCTTTGGGGCGTCCCTGCCTAGCGATGTGTTGTAGAGCCCGAATGCAGTGATAAGTAAGCAAGAGCCACTACATTTTTGCCCGAATGTAGTGAATCAATTGCAGAGAGGGTTCCCACATCATGGACAGATGTGGATAAAGAAGTTAGTCCTGCCACATTATCGTCCGAATGTAGTGAATAATTTACAGAGAGGGTCTCCGCATTTTTAATATTGACGGATGCGGGGGTAAGGAAGGTAGTCCTAAATAATAAGATTCGTATTGGTTCTTGGAATATGAGAACATTATCCAGTAAGCTAATAGAGGTGGTAGATACTATGATTCGGAGAAAGATTCATATTCTATGTTTACAAGAGACAGTGGGTTGGAGAAAAAGCAAAGGAGATAGAGGATAAAGGTTTTAAATTATGGTACTCAGGTAAAGAAAAAGCTCGAAACGGAGTTGGTATTATCATAAATAAAGATTTAAAGGATAGTGTAGTAGACATACAACGATATGGTGACCGAATCATGACGTTGAAATTAGTGTTAGGAGCAGAGGTTTTGAATATAGTTTATGCTTACGCACCCCAAGTAGGCCTAGAAGATAGTATAATGACAACTTTTTGGGAAGAGTTAGATAAGGTGATTCAAAGGATTCTACAAAGGGAGATGATTTGTTTAGGAGGAGACTTAAATGGACATGTCGGTAAAGAGGCATTAGGATATCAAGGTATTCATGAAAACTTTGGTTTTGGGGATATAAATGAGGAAGGTAGGGAGATTTTAAATTTTTATATGGCATTTGATCTATTTATAGTCAATACAATCTTCAAAAAACGAGATGAACATTTAATTGCTTATAAGAGTGGCTTATCACAAACACAAATTGATTATTTTATTTGTAAAAAAAAAGATAGAGCGTGTTGTAAAGATTGCAAGGTAATTAAAGGAGAAAGTTTAACCACCCAACATCGACTTTTAGTTATGGATTTACAAATAAAAAAATGGACAAAGAAGAAAAGAGTGCATCGAGCTATTTAGACTAAATACTGGAACCTCAAAAGCGAGAAAGAAGATATATTTAAACAGAAAGTCCTTCAAGGAGATGCTTTAAATTATGTTGGTACACCTTGTGATGTGTGGAACAATATGGCTATACATATTAGAAAAGTGGCAAAAGATGTGTTAGGTGAATCTAAGGGAGGTGTACCAGCACAAAAAGAAGCTTGGTGGTGGAGTGAAGTAGTGCAAAATAAAATCAAGGCAAAGAGTGTATGTTACAAATTACATTATGATAAGAAAACCAGTGAAACTTTAGAGGCTTATAAGAAAGCAAAGAAGGAAGCGAAAAAGGCTGTCAGTGAAGCAAAAGCTAAAATTTGGGAGGATTTATATAAAAAACTCAACTCAAAAGAGGGTGAAAGAGATATTTTTAGTATATCTAGGGCTAGAGATAAGAAAACTAAAGATCTTAATTCTGTTAGATGTATCAAAGATGATGAAAAATTCTAGTGGCAAATGATGATATAAGAAATAGATGGAAAAACTATTTTTATAAGCTTTTTAATGAAAATAAAGATGTTAGTATTAGCTTAGGAGAGTTAGCCAAATCAGAAAAATATATAAACCACAATTTCTACCGATGTATTCAAAAGAATGAAGTCAAAGAGGCTCTTAAACATATGAAGGGTGGTAAAGCGGTAGGACCATACAATATTAAGTTTGGAAAATACTAGGAGAAATAAGAATCACTTGGATCACAAGACTATTTAATGAAATATGGAGAAACCAAAAGATGCCCGAAGAATGGAGAGCAAGTACACTTATACCCGTATATAAGAACAAGGGAGACATTCAGAATTGTGCGAATTATTAAGGTATCAAGTTAATGAGCCATACTATGAAATTGTGGGAAAGAATTATCGAACGTAAGTTAAGACAAGTATCAAGTACAACAGAGAAGCAATTTGGATTCATGCCAGATCTACTCTTGAAGCGATTCACCTTTTGAGACGTCTTATGGAACATTTTAGAGCAAAAAAGAAAGACCTTCACATGATATTTATTGATTTAGAAAAAGCTTATGATAGGGTATCGAGGGAGGTTCTTTGGAGAACCTTGGAAAAAAGAGGTATCCCATTGACATACGTTAACCTTATAAGAGACATGTGCGATGATGCAAAAACACGTGTGAGGACTCATGAATGAATGATAAACTTCTTTGAAGTTAATATTGGGTTACATCAAGGATCAACTTTAAGTTCATACTTATTTATAATGGTGATTGATGAGTTAACAAAACATATTCAAGATAAAGTGCCTTGATGTATGTTATTTGCAGATGACATTGTGTTAGTGGAAGAGTCTAAGGAAAAAGTTAATAGAAAATTGGAACTATGGAGAGAAGCATTAAAAAGCAAAGGCCTCTGACTTAGTAGAACAAAGACAAAATATATGGAATGTAAGTTTGATCATTTGGCTACTTGAGAGGACATAAAAATTAAAATTGGCACACATTGCATCCCCCAAAAGGAAAGTTTTAAATACCTAGGGTTAATTTTTGAGAGTGATGGAAGAATTGATGGAGATGTTACTTATAAAATTAATGGTGGTTGGTTAAAATGGAGAGGAGCATCATGTATTCTTTGTGAGAAGAAGATACCATTAAAATTAAAAGGTAAATATTATAGAGCAGCAATTAGACCTGCCATGTTTTATGGTTAACCATCAACATGTACAAAAGATGTCTGTGACAGAAATGAAGATGTTGAGATGGATGAAGGGTCATACTAGAAAAGACCGTATACATAATGAGATTATTAGAAACAAATTAGGAGTGACACCAATAGAGGATAAAATGAGAGAACATCGTTTAAGATGGTTTAGACATATAGAAAGAAGATTAGAAGAAGAGCCTTTAAGAAGGTATGAAAAACTAAATTTGGAAAGTATTAAAAGAGGTAGAGGATGACCACAAAAGTGTTGGAAAGAAGCAATAAAGAATGATCTAGCTTATTGTCAGTTAATTGCTAACATGGCACATGCTAGAGCTACGTGGAAACAAAGAATCCATGTAGCCGACCCCGTCTAGTATGGGAAAAGGCCTTGTTGTTATTGTTGTTTCTATGTGTACAAACCATCTTCAGCGATTTTCTCTCATTTTATCATGTATTGGTGTCACTCCCAATTTGTTTCTAATAACCTCATTTTGTATACGGTCTTTTATACAGTGTTTTGTTTATATTAATTATTTTATACAATATACATTGAAATTTTGGTTCCAACTTTGTAAATGTGTGTGTTCATGGGTGTGTGTTTGTCTATTTCTGGTCATTTTATTTCTTGAATCCATGTGACAAAGAGCTAAATTCTTCAACACAACCACCTTCAGATAATTTTGTGTTGACTTTCACTAGATTATTTGCATTTGTTACTTTAGATGACATAAATTAAGATTGGCATACACTTCATCCCTCATAAAAATTGATGGAGATGTTACGCGATGAATTAATGTTGGTTGGTTAAAATGGAGAGGTGCATAAGGCATTCCATGTGACAAAAGAATACCATTAAAATTGAAAGGTAAATATTATAGAGCAATCCGCTATGTTTTATGATTTTGAGTGGTTGACAATTAATGATCAACATGTACAAAAAATGTCTGAAGCAAAAATGAAGATGCTGTGATAGTCGTGTGGTTACACAATAAAAGACCTTTACATAATGAGGTTATTAGAAACAAATTGATAGTGACATCAATAGATGATAAAATGAGGATAAATTGTTTAAGATACTTTGAACACGTGAAAAAATGACAAGGGTAATTCTTGTACTCCGGTAAGAATGTATGAAAAACTATACGGTGAAAATGTTAAAAGAGGAAGAGAAAGACTACAAAAGTGTTGGAAGAAAATAAAAAGAATAGTCCAGTTTATGTTCAGTTAATTGTTAGTGACACATTAGCGAGCTCTATGGAAAGAAAGAATCCATGTAGCTTACCCCATCTTGTATGGGAGGCTTAGTTGTTGTTGTATCTTATTTTGTAATGACATGGTAACACATATTTGTTTGAACCTTCTACATGATGTATTCTCCATGGATCTATTTCTGATTGTTTTGGTAAAAGTTCCTTTTTCCCATTTTATTGGCATGTTAAATGTTTCTTTTTGTTCTTAATTCCAAGTTTTGGTTCAAGGACGCGACTTCTGGCATAGAAGGCAAAAAATTGTTCCAATGAATAGCTTTTCAAAGGTTTCTTGAACATACATGCTTTTTTTGGTATCCAGGTACCACTATAATGTGGCTGATTCACGGTTGACACAACATATTGATAAAGGAAATGAAGATGGTTTATTTATAAGCTGTATAGCTTCGTGTTCAAATTTATGGGCACTTATCATGGATGCAGGAACTGGTTTTACTTCTCAAGTATATGAGTTTTCTCCCTTCTTTCTTCACAAGGTAATTATTCATTTAAAATGGGCATCACTACAGTTCTCATTATTCACTTTTCATCATTTATCACATGGATATGAGTAACTCATATTCCATTTATGCATATAGGAATGGATTATGGACCAGTGGGAAAAGAATTATTATATCAGTGCCATAGCCGGTGCGAACAATGGGAGTTCCTTGGTGGTGATGTCTAAAGGTGGGCACTTTATGTTTAAGAGTATTGTTATGAAGAGAACAACTATAGGATCAACAATAGTGTCTTTGTTAGGCCTGCACTTCATATCTAGTTCTTGTTCTTGTCATCAAGTGTTTGGCAGCCTATTGAAGCACAACTTACGGGCTCCTCCAGACTCTTTTGTCATTCACTGTTTCTTAATTCATGAGTATAATATTTTATAGATCGATGTGATCATTTTGGAAATCAAAATTGGGCCAGAGGCTTCAGTCAAGTAGATAGAGCAACTTTTCTGCTTATTCTTTCTGGTGATCCAGGATCCTTCAGATTCCAAGTATGGGTATGCTCAAATCTAGAAACCAAGTCTAATGGGTTGGTTTTTCATTGGACCCAGTTTTTAATCAGATGTCAGAATTTAGACTTTAATCCACGATGCTATAAACAATTCTGGTTCTAAGACAAGACAAATTGGGTTTGAATTAAATCAGGTTTAACAAGTGTCCTGAAAAATAGGTAACCGTTGCCTACTTGTTCAATGATTTGCAGTTTCACTTTCTTGAAATTGGTGTAATATGTAAAAGCATTTTCCCTCCGTTCTATCTACTCATGCATGCTTGATGTCTCTCACCAAACCTACCATATGAGTTGTTGTACCATTTTATATGCTTGTCGAAGTATTTTATCTGTTTTGCTGATTATGATCTTGCTTGATAGAATCAAATATGGTCCATGTCCTGATGCTGAGTTCATTCTTTTTTATGCAAATTTCATGAGTTTCAAATGTTGGATCAAAATCAGTGGTTGGAATTATGTTAAAGTATCATGTTAGGATTTTCTGTCATTCATGTTGTTAATATTTGCAGTAAATGCATTTGAGTTTCCATAAATTTCTTTCAATTGTATTTTGACATTAAAGATGTCTTCGTATTGTTCTAGGAACGCTTTATACACAGCAATCCTACAAAGTTAGTGACTCGTTCCCTTATAAATGGATAAGCAAGAAATGGAGAGAAGGATTTCATGTGACATCAATGGCAACTGCTGGAAGTAGATGGGGAGTTGTCATGTCTAGGAATGCAGGTTTTTCAGATCAGGTTGTCCATCTCATTTTCCTCCGAGAAATCTCCAGTACTTTCTGAATTGATACTTGTTTTGATGATGACCTTGTGCATTAAGTGCGTTTGTCATGATATACTTTGAATCAAAACGGGATTCCCATGGGTTCAAAATGTTCTATTGAGAAAGCTATACTTGTTATTGGTGTCAAAGTTGACTGAAAACCTTTTCGTGAGATAGAAGTTATTGAGATTTCTTATTCTGCTGATTTTTCCACAAGTGTAGTGAAATCTTTCCTTCTAAGCCATTATCTTAAGCAATTGCAATTAAACAGCAAATCTTAGTCATCCGTGTCCTAAAAGCAACTGAGTTGTATTTATCATGCTTTGCTCCTTCAGACATGAACAGTAACCTGCCCAGACCTCTGCCTGTGTCTTTTGTTATTTAGGCTTGTCCAAGTTTGTTGTCTTTCCGGACTTTAATCTTTTATGATTTTTTTTAGGGGGAGGGGTGTAAATGCCGAGCATGAAACATGATAATTGAACCTGTATTTTGCAGGTTGTTGAATTGGATTTTCTCTATCCGAGTGAGGGCATACACAGGCGATGGGATAGTGGTTATCGTATCACTTCTACAGCCGCAACTTGGGATCAGGCTGCTCTCGTTCTAAGTGTTCCAAAGCGCAAACCTGCAGATGAGACTCAGGAGACCCTGCGAACAACTGCTTTTCCAAGTACCCATGTGAAGGTGCGACAAAACCTTGTAGATAATTTTTATGCTTACTTTGTCATGTCTACCAACTTTGAGGTGTATTTTGTTTCCTGCTGTGTTGTCGGAAAACTTGAAGCCAACCTCCATAAAGGTTTAGCTAAAATAGTCACTATCGTATTGTGATTAACAAAATAAATCTTCATTTCAATTTTTTCATGGTGTGCAAGTTTTTCCTAGTAAGATTCTCCACTGAAGTTTCCGATAAAGTTTCTGATACTATAATATGCGAGAGCATTTTAAATTGGATCTCTCGCTCTCTCATGCACATACGCACACCACTCAATGACAAAATTTAATTGTTTGTGGGGTCAATCATTCAGTTGAAGTATCTCTTCATCATTACGTGGAAGGAATTTGACGTTGCTTTGCATCTGATCTTTGCAGGAGAAATGGGCCAAAAATCTGTATCTTGCTTCTGTGTGTTATGGGCGTACTGTATCTTGAACTCCATTACCAAAGAAAGAGTATTCAACTAGAAGATGAAAGTATGTGGCTGC
The DNA here is from genome assembly GCA_036023115.1 of Brasenia schreberi. Lineage (NCBI taxonomy): Eukaryota > Viridiplantae > Streptophyta > Magnoliopsida > Nymphaeales > Cabombaceae > Brasenia > Brasenia schreberi. The sequence continues at coordinate 7,646,637 of JAYKKT010000063.1, forward strand.
AGAAGCCATTGGCATGGCATTCTATATTCTTCGCAAACATTTGCCATGAAACCAATGCTATGAATTGTATAGTTTTGTCACGTATGGACGAAGGAACTGCGGTCATGGAATGTTGTAGGCTACTGCAGGGAAGGCCAACAAGAGCGCCCTTTTTCCCTTCTGTATATTATGCCTCAGTAGCTACCATCTATACTTAATTTAAATCGTTTCAAGAGTCCTTGCAGGTATTTTATCTTCCTGACGCGTGTCTGCGTGCATGTGTGTGTGTGTGTGTGTGAGAGAGAGAGAGAGAGAGAGAGAGAGAGAGAGAGAGAGAGAGAGAGACCATGTTGGTGAAAGAGCCGAACCTGCGGTTCGTATGCACGGCTGGTTTTCCATCGAACCAGTTGAGCTTGCCACTTGCCTAGCAGCCTCTATTAGTACAAATTTACGAACAGCTTGCCATATTTTGTATATGAAGGTATTCTTTGAAACAACTAAATAAAACGGTTCTCTTTTTGTCATTTATAAGTTGGCCCATTAGCTGATATCTTGCTTTATGGAAAACTTTGAGGAAATCGAACCTTAGTTTGCATCAAATATTCCGATACAGTGGCCTTTGGAGTACGTTTCAAGTAAATTGCTTTAATTTTGTACTTACTGAGCTTTCATAAGCTGAACCATACGGAGCGTAGCTTGTTCATGTTCAGTTCATATTGTTGAACAAACTCAACACAAGAAAGCCACGAACAATGCACCAAGTTAGCTGGTGACATCTCAATGTTCCCATACAGAACCTTTGAGACAAAAGGAAGAATTTTGAAGGTCTGCAAGTGGTTACACTCAGATTCTTCAAGCGCTAAATGACTTCATCTGTACCAGGCACTTCAATCCATCATTTAGTGAGTCGTTCTGGCAAATTCATTAGGTTCAAATATGTTCAACTTTGCAAGTAATTGATTCTTCACATTTCTACTGCGAGAGCTTGCGCAACTGAAAATAACTTGGAGCACATTCTAGATCAGCAAATTCAGTGTAGCAAATGTTTGTTTATTATATCAACGGTAACTATCAACAATCTATAATTAAATCCGATATGTTAGAAACAGGTGAAAGTATTAGGGAAACCTTGAAGTTTAAACATTGATATGGTTCTATAGGATTAGAGAGTGGGCATGCCCCAGAATAACAAGTGATTTTTCTTTTTATTTGTTAGAGATTATATGACCCTCCCCACCGAGTGTACCGTCAAACTTGCTGAAAACAAGCCGTTTCACGGTGAAAATATGAATCTAAGATGCCTTGCTTCACAGGATCCATCAAACACAATACGTTAGTTGTATGTTAATTTGCAGTAGGGTTTATGATAAGCATTTCAGAAAAATATATTAATACAGATATGTAGTTTCTCTTACACCCAACCCTATCTTCAAAATTTATCATTATCTTCTGACGTAAAAGCAGAGAAAAGGAAATTTTCCTACCTCATAAATTTTAATTTGACTTGAGAATAAAAAAAAAAAACAGTTCTCAGCTTCACACCTAATCCAAGTAGATTTCTTAGGGAAAACAGGAAAAATTTATCAAGAAATGGATGGTAGATCGATGAAAATGTAGGATCCTCAGAATGGATATTCCATGATAGGAACATGAAATCTCCCAGAATCTCAGACCCCAATCTCCCTTTCGGCAACGTACAGCGCTGAATGCACCATTGAAAAGCACATCAGAGACTCTAATTTGTTGCCATACCACTACTTAATCAAGAACGATAAAACAATACAAAATATATTTGAAAATGATACAAATATTACGAGAAAATGAATGGCGAGGCTCAGAAGATAAAAGGCACTTATTAGTTCTTCATATGAGACTGATTTCAGAGTTTGATGGTACTGAACTAACTCATCACAGCCTGCCTTCTTGCAACGCTTGTTATTCAACACAGCGAGAAAGCGAGAAATTTCAACAAAATCAAAAGTAAAGGAAATCACACGAAAACAAAGGACTCCATGGAAAAGAGTAGAGAGGGCCTCAGGGTAAAGCTAGAGACAGAGACATCATCGAGGACGTAAAACCGCATCTCTGATGGTACGGACAATCCATATGTCATCACAGGCCCCAGATACCCACCCTCTTGGGTTTTTTTGAAGAATTCAGAGAGATTTCCAAGTCCAAGATGGAGAAACACGAACGGCAAGAAATGAAAAGGAAATCCAAGAAAACAGAAGATGGCGGAATCCCCGTTGTGGGTTTTCAGGGGAATACTGGTTGGAAGGTGAAGGAAGTGATTAAGGTTTCACGATGCGGATAGCAAACAGAAGGCCAAGGTTTAGGGTTAAATAGGCACCAGGAGAACCCCAAGAGCCTCTCTCCCTCTATGTGTGTGCGTGTGTCGTCGGGATTGCTTCGGGAGGGCTTTATAGTGAGACGTCTCACACTGGAAAACCCTAATTCGCTCTTACAGGGAGGAGAAGAGAGTATTGACCGTGTAGCTGCCGCCGCATGCAAAATTGAGTAGGAATAGTCTTACTCCGTCCATCTTGCCAGATGGGATGATATCGTCGACTCTTGCAACATATATATATATATATATATAGGAGGAAAGAAAGAGATAGATGTTCATGCACACACTCATCCACGTTAAATTTTCTTAAATATTTCAATAAAAAGAAAAATAAAACACGAGAGTGTGCGCGTTTATAACCATGGAATAGCAAATAGTTCAACTCTTAATATCAGTGGTTGAGATTTTTAAAATGAAAAGAAAAATAATATAATATGCATTCAAATATTATCAAGATATTTTTTGCTTTTTTAAATTTAAATTTCAAAGGTTGAAACCTTTAATGATTTTTTTAGCATGAATAAAGTGTGTATATATATAAGAGTTGTTAGATTCTCATTTACTCTTCTTAACCATTTAAGAAAATAAAAATTATAAAATATATTTATCCCTTTTGTTTTTAGAATATATATATATATATATATATATATATATATATATATATATATATATATATATATATATATATATATATATATATATATATATATATATATATATATATATATATATATAACTGGAGTATTGGGACACCTTATCCTTGTGCCCGAATCCAAACCTGATGAAATTGGGTTGCGATTGCACAGGTCAGATCATCATTGTCATCCTTGCTTTTATGCTAACACTTTATGTCAGTGTTATGGTGAAAATAGTCTTCCTCCTTATTTGCTGCTTGGGTCGAAGCAGATCATGCCCACTCGGTTCGGTTCGGGTCATTACATTGTCGATTGTTAATTGGATATTGTTCGGCTCTCTTAGTGTACAACGCTATCAACATGGGCCAGATCTGCTATTTGTTTGAGTCATATATAGGAGAAGCCTGCACAAATAGCACTCACTCGGCTGGCTAGGGGGTCGACTCACAAGTTGAAGGTCTTGAGTTCGATAACTAGGGTGTGCATCTGCTTCAGTCTCCCCATTGTAACAAAGGGAAAAGACCTTGGGGATGTAAATGGACTGGTGCAGCTCTGGATCCAATTAGCCAGATCTATCGGACTAACAATTGGGTTCAGGTTCATGATGCATTTCGCATGCGAGTCCATACCCAAGCCCAATCCGAATCCACTTACGTATCCGATTCAATTATTTTACCCAATTTTGGTGTTGCATTTTGTCACCTAACTCTAGATTCCAGAAGCAAATTAATTCAGATGAAAACACACAGATCCAATCTAATCCTGAGTTCTTCGCCCTGCGAGGAAATTTTTCGAATCCATTATGTAATTCAAACTGCTACGGTTACAAAATATTGTTCAGGGTTCAGTGGGCTCGATGTGGGTTGTCACAAATCTATGCTTACAGTTGGCTCGAGCCTTGCAAACCATGTTTGAGCTTCGCTGATCCAAATATATGAAGCTCGGACTTGGTTCAAAGGATTGAGCAACGTAAAGCAAGCTCCAGACTTAACATGTTTTTACTTACCTCCAGGCAAGTGCTAGTTCTTGTGAAGCTTAAAGCTCACATCAACTCAATTATTTCTGTTTAATGAGCCAAGCTAAAGCTCAATTCCAGTATGACCTACATGTTCGCTTGGTTCAAGTTGGGCTCATGTTATATGAGAGATCCTGGGCAATGCTTTAACAGGTCAAGTACTACTTCATTTCCGTCCCTGTGTCCCCACGGCCCATCCGAGAAAAGAAAGATGCTCGAACATAGGTTGGAGCTTATTTTTATTTGAAATGAAACCTAGTTTATGCAAATGCATCTAAATTGGAAAATATTATTATGGTTGAAATGTGATCTAAATATTATTATAGATGAAATATGGAGAATGACGATGAGTTGATGAATTTAAAAAAGAGATAATATTTTTTAAAATTTTTTCTTATAATTTATTTTATTTTAAATGAGCCTAACTTTTTAAAATCAATTAGAGGAAGGGTCGGGACTTGGTTCACGGGGCGGGGACCTGACATAAACATAATGGTACTTGTAAGGTGCTATGTATCACAATGGTTCTTTTATATATGCCAACATTTGTCAAATCGCTTTCATAAAAAAAATTGATTGTCTTGAATCAATTTCCAAGAGTCCACCTGCGAATGAGAACTCGTGATACGTGAAATACGTTTGTCTTTTGAAGTTGTGGCATCAAGGAAAAGTGTTTCTGGGCAAATATAGCAAAAATATTTGAATTGTCAATGGTTCATAAAATAATTAGATGAAACAGAAACCAACTTGAATTTTCTCCCCTCATGCTCACATGAATGCAAGCCTGTCATATTATGGCATAAGATCTCTAACGTGTCAAAACCAATGTTTCATCAAACGTATTACACCCCATATAGCAAGGAACAAGATATGTGGGTATCGTATTGTATCATATGGTATGGTACAATTTCTTTTCATTTAACAAAAAGAAAAAAAACTGCAAAATTTAAGAAAAATGTGGCAAAATAACATATTGCTAGAAAGTATAGGAGCAACTTTCAAATATCTAAAAATACTAGAATTATGCACCGGGAGTGTTTGCTGGCGCCATTGCTGCTGGTGGAGAGTTCGATTCCCAAAGGATACATGTGTGGTACGTGTTAGGCTTCGGCCTCCTCTTGTAACAAAGAGAAACACTAGAATTATTACGTCACAATTTATTAGGACAAGCATCAATAACAAGTAAACATTAAATAATTAAGTAATATCAAGAATGTTGACTCCAAACTTTAAAGAATTAAACACCTAATTAGTTATACACTTTCTCAGAGTTAAATGCTAATTTGCTGATCAGTCTAAACTGCAGTCAACGCTTGAAAGGGTGAAATTTGCACGTCCGACTTGTTGCTGCTACAACTTGGAGCTTCATCAGTGACTAAAGCGTTGAGCTTGGCTTTCTTTAAACACTCACGGACACGGTGAAGTCCTTTGCAGGAGAAGCAATGAAGGTCTCGACTAGAATTCTGCAGTGGAGGAGGCTTTCAATTGGCTTCAAAGCATTCACCAATTTTTCGTTGCTGATCGGCAGATTTCGGTGGTGGAGAAGCATCAGTTTGCTGTGTTTTGTTCCATTTCCCACTATATTTCTTCTTGTGGCTGTAATTGCTCTCAGACAAAGCCCCTTTGTCCTTCTTCGTGGCAGAATCGTCATGATTTGCCTCCGAAGAACGGTAATCCACAGACGTCTTTGCAACAACCATGGCTTCGTATACATCAGCAGGCTTTTTTCACGCAATTCGGCTTATTCCCAAGGCTGTAAACCACTGTAAAAATGGTATACCTTGTCATCTTCAGTCATATTCTTGACCTCCAACAAGATTACACTGAATTTCAATACATAATAGAAGAGATTTACACTGTGCTTCAGTTGTCGAAGGTGATGTTTCGCTTGCTATCTCAAATTCGTAGGTAAGAAATAACTACGAAGTTCCTGCTTCATCTCTGGTCAAGACGATCATACACAATAGAATGTACATACATTTGTCAACTTCTTCAGAAACTTCCTAATGTAGTATCAAAAAGAAAAAGGGGAAGAGGTTCCCTTGTCTCAAACCTCCCTCGAGGACAGTCTCCTACCATTTAGATGAGACAGTGATGCCAAATATAGAATGTACATACATTTTTCAACATCTTCAGAAACTTCCTATTGTAGTATAAAAAAAACAAAAGGGGAAGAGGTTCCCTTATCTCAAACCTCCCTCGAGGACAGTCTCCTACCATTTAGATGAAACAGACAGTGATGCCAAAGATAGGATACTTTTCATCCTACTGCACTATTTCTCCCGAATCTCATGCCGTTCATTCAGTCCATATTCATCATCATTTGAACGAGTCGAATGCTCTCTGTAGTCAATTCCAAGTATTAGGTTGTCTTGAGTTTCCTGTTTGTGTCTCCTCTTTTCTCAACTTGATATCCAAGAAGTTCGCGTTGCAGTAAACCAATAGGGCCAGCACCTTCATTCCATGCTGACCCCGCTTTTTGTTTTTGAGAAATCAAATCATTAGAAACTCTAACTGCTCTTGCTTACGATGATCTCATAACCTGCTTGTTGACTTCAGAAGTGCAGTAGGGTGGAAATGAAAATTTCTTCAGCACAGACCTTTCTGGAAATCAGATTATATGGTTAGGCAGCTTTACTAAATTAATCGGGTGCCAAATCATATAGTTTTTTGACCCTTGTTGAAAATATTTTTGACAAGTTGATTTTCTGAGTTCTACCGAACTCGTTGTAGCATTGTAGACCACAACTATAACAAAGTTCTTAAAAGGTGATGCCATGGTTTCTAGAGACCATATTCAGATTCTGTGAAGCAATCGAATCTGGTCCATTTACAGTGCCAGAAACACATGGTGCAGCTGAAATTTTACTTAAGTGGTTTTATATCAATGTGCTTTTGAGGAATTTTTGGCTTCAGATAATTGGGAGGAATCATTTGTTCTCAAATTTGTCATTCCCTTGTGTTTTCCAGTTGTCGGGTATTGAATTGGGATTTGCTTTTCATCTATTTCTCGGCAATGCGATGCCCTTGTTTGGTATCCTGAAGAATTCAATTCATTATGTGACTTCATTGTATCTGGCTGTCGAGGTTCACTCTGTAAGCAATCTCGACGGTTCTTTGCAACTTTGCGGTCCTTAATTTTGTTCCTCGAAGGCCAAGCTTGGATTATTTAGTGTACATGTATAATTGATTGGATTGTCAGCAGTTGATTTAAGAATTCCAACCATTTCGAAGGTAAAGGGATGGGCTTAAACTTTACTATGAATGCGATTCACTGCTTTCACTAAGATGGAGCTTCTTTTACTGACAAGTTTTTTATGCAATATGAACCGTATTGATCATATCCTCTCTTTCAAAACTAGGAACATGGATATATTTAAAATGATCTAGTGCATATTTAATTTTCTCCATTATAATCTGCAGAGATACATATTATGATATTCTGGATCGGAATATGTACCAAATTGTGCATCCAGAGTGTTAGCTCACAGGTAGGGCTCTCTGACGCCCACTCACAGGTGGTGAGTTCAATCCTGAGAGGGTGCAGGTGTGTGCGTGTGTGTTAGGCTTCTGTCTGTCAAAGGTCATGAGTACGATACCTGGAACGTGCATCTGGCTTTTGCCTCCCCATTGAAGAAAAATAACGATGGAACTATGTACCAAATTGAGGAACTCTATACATAGGAAAAGTGATTAGCACGTGCCAACTCTCTCTCTGTCTCTCATAAACACGCACGCTCACACGAGCCTCCCAATTCAAGTCTCGGATCCACACTCAAAAACATTTGAGGGACTCTTGGGGGGCACAAATCCTCTATTATAAGCAAATACTCGAAAATTTTCATGTTTTAATCGCTTGCCACAACTCTGGCCATAGAAACATACTTGTATGTTTTTCTCTTTTTGTTAAAACTTGTAGATCACCTACAAACATCTTTACCTAGTTGCAAAATTCAACATTCCACAATATAATTCATCACAATATGATGATTGAAAATATCATCTTTCAAGTCAAATGGTGCAAACGTCTTCTTACGACTAAGGCTGTCGGTTGACGTCAAGGTGCATGTGTGCGTGTGTGTGTGTGTGTGAGAGAGAGAGAGAGAGACGTCAAGGTGCATAAGTTGGTGATCATAACTCAATGACCAAGTCAAGGAATATGGACATTAGCCTATGGAATGAAGTGGAGGAACATAGCATAATCGCATTGACTTGTTTGTTACCACTGTAATACAGTTGTAAGGACGTTGATAGAAGTTTGTTTAACTCCAGTTGCTGAAGAAGATGACACATTTCTCTTTCTCTCAGAGGTGGAAAACAGATACGCGCAGTTGTCTGTGATCCGATTTTTAATAATCAATCTTCCACAGACTTGATTTCTAAAGGATTGCGAGGTTAATTTGAACTCATGGAAATCATGAATCATTGACTATATATAATATTAGATTTTGCTTATGATATAGGTTCACTCATGTCCGACTATGGTTGTTTAGAGACATGAGTATCATGATATTATCTTTCATTTTTAAAAATTTCTTAATTTTAAATTATATTAATATTATCAAAAAATAATGGATGGATAATGAAAGGTAAATTTCAACTATCAATCTCACTAATTAAACCCTCACTGATTAAACCGTTGAAATCTTCAAAGAACATTGCATATTTACTATGTTCTCTCTATATATGTGTGTTTGAGCGCCTGTATGGTGTGTACGTGTGTGTTTATGTGTGAGACCAAGTCAAAGAATGTTGCAAATCAGACGCTGGAAATAAGTGTCAAAATTTTGTGGACATATACAATAGTTGACTTATCTACGCCTGGGATATGGAGGACGTTGATAGGAAGTAAATCTGTCTAATTCCAGCTATCTCAATCATTGCCCTGCCCGATGAGCTGGAAGAATCTAATTAGATCACTTCCTGGGGGTTGATTATTAATTTTAAAATCTTTAGTTTCACCTTCAAACTAAGACCAGAATTAATCTACTGAGGTTATTTGCATCAAACTCACATACGAGAGAGTATAAATATGCATCGAGAGCATTAGCCCCTAGAGTAGGGCGCTCTAGTGCCAGTGTTGCTGGTGGGGAGTTCGACTCCCGAAAGGTGAATGTACGAGTGTATGTTAGGCTTTGCCCTCCTCTTCTAACAAAAAAAAAGGAAGAGTATAAACATCAAATATAGGAAAAACATTTGGGACACTTTTGGAGCCTATTCTCATCATTGTTCTTTGATTTAGACTCCTTTAATCTCAATAAGAGAGAGAGCAGTTGATTTCCTGTTTAATCTCAATAAGAGAGAGAGAGCAGTTGATTTCCTGTAAGAACGACAGCAACCCTCCTCTTTCTCTCTACACACACGAAAACACACACACACACACACACACATATATATATATATAATATGAAATTTACTTTACCTGCAAAGTTCATGCATATGGAGTGACCATCTGGCATCTTCCTCTTCACCTACAACGCCTACCTCCAGGTCTTCACCAAGCAAGATCCTCCTTGATTCATTAGTTGCAGGTCACCAGATTCACCATCACCACCTCCCTAAGCCACATCTCCTCCACAATCTACAGTCAAAGGCTGCAGCGGAGATGGTGACCAAGGTTGAGATGGATGCAAAGACGATGAAGAACTGCTCAAGAGGACTTCGTTGTGGAGGCCAATTTGCACATATGACTTCGTTATTTTCATATCTGATTTTCAATTTTGTGCCTCGTATCTTGGAGGCCAATTTGCACATATGGCTTCTATGAATTCACTTTGTTATGTACACCTATTGTAATAGTTTTTTTGCAGATATGCATTTTTATATATGGAGAGCAAGTTTTGGTTGTATATATGCCTTCTATAAATTGACTTTATATGCATACACCTATTTTAATAGATTATGTAAGCTCTACATTTTTACATATAGAGAGCAAGTTTTAGAGTGGCATACATAGATACACACACACACACACACACATATATATATATATATATATAACAACAACAACTAAGCTTTTTCCTGTACTAGAAGGAGTCGGCTAGTGGATTCTTTGATTTCTTAGAGCCCAATCATATGCTATATTAGATCATTTTCTATTATTTCCTTTTAACACTTTTGTGGTCTTCTTCTTTTTCTTTTTACATTTTCATGATTCATTTTCTCGTACTTTTTTATCAAAACTTTCTTTAATAAGAAAGTAAATATATACATTATATGATAGCACATCCAAACATATCTCAATCATCTAATTTAAAATAAACTGTCGATACAAAGGACCTCTTCTTTGTGGACCTTTAAGCATAAAGTGACCACCTAAACACCATCAAGTCCCTTATAAGACGAAAAGGTCCATGCAACTACTTTGGAATGATTTGGTAATGCAGGGTGGATCTACTTTAAGAAAATGTGAGGCATACGCCTCACTCAAAATTTGACAAATTCTTAAGTTTACTATATTATATAAGGAAATACAAGTGTTTTATGGACATAAAATACAAGTGGTCACTCTAATATTCCTAAATCCACCACTATTTGGCAGGACTTTTTTCTCCTAACGAGATCATTAAGATCATGCATGTTCCATGTGGAATCAAGTTGATCATCCCTGATATCATCTGCAAATTGTTTTTGCAGGTTATGTCGATTCACCCTTAACACTATCCACACATTGTACCCTTTCAAAAGAAGAAAACAACAGGTCATAGCAACTAAATAAATGGGTGTTTTAAGTTGTCTAGTTGGTTTTTAGATTGACACATTATTATAAAATATTATACAAAGCAATAGGATATAAGAGGTAGCACTCCATTAGTTTAAAACCCACAAACAAAAAGCAAGGCGCTTCATAATTAATCCATGAAGATGTTGATTATCAACTTGCGAAAATCCAAATATTTCTCAAGCATTTAAACCAATACCTTGTGATAATTCGTTAAGCATAATTATGTTCCTCATGATGTGTGATTAGAAACATCAAACAACAAAATGCAATTAGCATAAGATTGTAAGATTTTATGCATCATTACTGAAATTAACATGGAATGATGAAAATATTGCATGTAAAAAACCTCAAATTTGGTACTTGCTATGTGGTACCAAACATTGCAAGAATCCACACACACACTAGCGACCTTAGGTACTTGCTATGTGGCTAGGATGCTTGGGAACCCACCTTAATGCACCTTTGGTTGAACATTCAAGAGGCTTCACATTACATCTCACTTCTGAAAATCTACATGCAACAATACATAACATGGTCATTATATTCAAACCATCAAGTCAATCATCTCTTTTAAGTTCAATAGTTGTCATATTCAAATCAAATCCATCATGAACAGAACCTTGCAACATTAATATAAACGATCCTCACACCCAAAACACATCCATATAAACATTGATAATTACAAACCATTTAACAATTCACTGAAATAAGTATAATATCAAATCATTAAAACTACAATTAACAATCACACAAAACACACCCATGTACCTCATGCCCCAAATTCCAAGTCTTACTACTTAGATCCAATATCTGTAACTCTAGGTTCCATTGAACCAATCACTAAATAATAATAAAAATAATATATTACTAAAGACTACTTAATAATAATACGAAAAACTAAAATCGCATGCGAATTAGAGTCCAAACTGCTCCAAAACAACCATAATACTACAATAGATCCTATTAAAGTCTCCTATATTTAAACCAGTTATAAAATAATACATCAATATTGCCTACTCCATCAGAACCCAATGATTAAAATTGGAGTCAATATGGCCCTGATACAGCCCAAAGACTTCAATCCGGTCATAAAACAGTCTAACTGAGTTTGAAGTATGAATATGGATCTGTTCATAATCCATTATGGGTGTCTCTAACACAGACTACTTTAGAGGATCAATGGGCACGCATCCGTGACAGACGAGCGAGACATGAGCTCCTTCTTAATCATCAATTGGGTCGGATAACCGAACCTGGGTCTTAAGCGGCCCTACCTGACTCGCAAGGCTGAATCGGCCTGATATTAACTCGGACCCTATGACTCGGCTGAGGTCGAGTCGGCGGAATCCGCTCGGTGGTGTTTCAGCATGGATTCCACCATCTCCGGCCACGGAAACGGTTAGGCTTTTACTTCTGCAAGATCAAGATGGCTCATATCGAGGGCAAAATAGATCGAGTAAAATACCATCTAATCTTCGACTGTCACACCGAGGATGATTAGTACAAGTTATATCACTCTACAGAAGAGAAACCGCACCTTCAGCTTGAGAAAGAACAACAATGGCTCCTCTTCTCAGTTTGCTCCTGGTTTCCGTTGTTCTTGCTGGCTACCCTCATTTAGTTGCTTGCCTCACAGGAAGTTGGTAAGCGAGATTTTCCTCCACTTTTTATTCCAAAAAAAGTGAACTGTTTCTAATTTGTAGTTATCAGAATGTAAGTGCGATTTTTATAGCTCCATTCGTTATTAGGATTTTGGGCTCTGTTTTACAGTTATGGTTATTGGTCATCTCGAAAATGCAACATGTGTGCGTTTGATTTTGGTGCTCAGGTTTGTAGTTTTTGGTTCTGCATGTTTATGAATCCAGAGGAAGAAGAGGAGTTTGATCATGGGCCTGAAAACTGGGGAAGATTAAGAAGGAATGGAGAAGCTGCGGTAGTGGGCAAATGCAGTCTCCCATTGATCTGTCGCATGAGAGAGAAGAGTTGCATTCTCATTTAGGCAGACTGAAGAGATCTTACAACTTGCAAAAGCATTGATTACAAACAGAGGCCACAATATCATGGTAATGAATAATTCTACCACTTTTGTTCTACAAGTCTAATGTGTTCTTGCAATGCGCAGATGAACTGGGAGAACGGGGCAGGGGACATTTACATCAACGGAACGGAATTCATTTTGAAGCAACTACACTGGCATTCTCCATCAGAACAACTCACACTCAACGGAGTGAAATACGGTATGGAGATTTACATGGTCCATGAGAACAGTGACAAACAGGTCGGAGTGGTGGGAATCCTTTATAAGATTGGTCGTCTCTCTCTCTCTCTCTCATTGTGCATGTGTGCTCAACTGCTCGATTGATGGTCATTCTCGGCAGTCTGGCACAGGTAACGGCGGGACCCGTTACCTGAATCTCGGATTGAGGATACGAGAACCATAACAGCCGGACCGTTACTGGGATTTTCGATAACAGTTCGGATAAGAAACGCTAGGGAATCCCAGTAGAAATAACCGAGAAAAGGGGGAGCACGCGTTGCTCTATAAATAGAGAGCAGCACAAATGGAAAAGATACAGAAAACTTATTGTAAAAGCCTTCTCCTGAATAAATTCACTGTGTGGAAACCTCAACAACTTCAAGACATACTATTGTTCCGCTACAGGCATACGGAGAAGGATTCACGGGAGACTGACTCCAAGCAACATACTTAGGCAATCGGCTGAAGAATAAGCCATTAGTGGTAACAGAGCCTTGTTCTTGACCCTACAAAAAAAAACCCAAGTATGCATCTTACTTCTGGAAAAAAGAAGAGGGAGGAAAAAAATGAGACATAGAAGGCCGGAAGTCGGCAAAAGTCTCAACGGCCAGAAATCAACAAAAGCCATAAATGGCCAAAAATCGGCAAAAGTCGTGAAAGGCCTAAAATCGGCAAAAGTCGTGAACTGCCAAAAATCGGCAAAAAGTTGTGAAAGTCCAATCGCCATAAAACTATGGAAAGAAAACGGTCGACCGAACGTCGAGAGGCCGAAAATAAGCCACAGAAGGCCACCATAGAGGGCCATGGAGTGGAGCACCGCTCCGCCGCCCTCACCCTCTCTCAAACTCTCAAACTATCTCTCTCCCCACTCTCTCTCCTCCTCTTTTACAATTCGAAAACCACCCCCGGTTTTGGAAAACCACCGCAGATTGAAAAGTCTGTTTTGCCCTAGTCGGTTTTTAGATTTTACAGATCTGCACCTGACCAAAATTACAACTATATCCAGATATTTTTAGGTAAAAAGATTGTTTTGCCCTTATTATGCAAAAAGTCGATTTTACCCTTTGACGGTTTGTGAAAATTACGAAATACCGAGCTTTAATTTTACATCACTGCCCTTTCCAATTTGAGTTAATTTTCTTTCTACCAATGTGTCAAAAGATAGGTTTGTCCCTTTACTTTTGAAAATTTATAGATTCGGGCTGAGGGTTAAAATTACAATTTTAATCTCGATCGTTACGAATTTACAAAAATACCAAAGAGTAATTTTACGAATCTATCCTTAGGCCTTTTAGAAAATTTCAAAAGTGGATAAATAGTTGAAATTATTGTTTTACTCCTAGTATTACTTGAAAAAAGCTAAAGGCAAAAATTTTTGGAAAAATTGCAAGTTTGTCACAAGTAGTTTATAAAATATTTTTAGTCTGTTTTTATTATATTATGCATCGTTCTAACATGGTCCTTGCTATGTGTTGCTCTACTGTTTTACCCTTGATATTATGTATTGTTCTAACACCGCTAGTACCAGACACAACTGAGCAACAAATAGAAATGTATAGAATATTTCTAAAGGATGACACCATAGCAAGGACAATTATGTTGACCTATTATTAGGGTCTTCGAAGAATTCGAGATCATCAAAGAGCTGGTTGATTAAATAACAGTTAAGTATGATACAATTGTCATATTCTCGAGTTGAGAAATTTGCATCTATACGAATAATCCTGGTAATATTTACACACTATGATTTAGATTTACATTAGTTAGATGTAAAGACAACATTTATAAATGAAGATTTAGATGAAATCATATACATGCAGCAGCCCAAAGGATTTGTGGTTAAAGGCCAAGAAGATACAGTATAGAGGTTGAGAAAATCTCTATATAGCCTGAAATAATCACCTCGCCAATGGTATTTGACTTTTCAAAATGCTATTATAGAACTTGGGTTTGTGGCTAATAAACTTGATCACTGTGTATATGTTTGGAACAGTGGAAGCCACTTTGTCATCTTATCATTATTTGTACATGACATATTGTTGACTGGAAACGACAACGAGATGATTGTCAAAACCAAGTCATGGTTGAATTCTAAGTTCGAAATGAAGGATATGGGGGAAGCATCCTATATCTTTGGAATAAAGATCTCTCAAGATAGAGAATCTAGACTCTTATGCCTAATCAGCCATTATCCATATTCAACCAATGTAAAAGGAAGTTCAAGTTTATGAGGTGATTAAGATTCTGATTTTCCAATTGCAAGATGGAGAAATTGAAGCTGGAATCGTAGATCCAAGAGTGGTAGCAGAAAATACTACATATACAAAAGATCTCTAACAACGCCTCCATGCACTGAGGGTGTTACTTGGACTAAGTTAAAAAGGTAGTGTTCAATCAATATCTTTTAAACATATGCCGACTTGTAGAGTTTCTGCCTCAACCGTTTCCTTCTTTTGTGATTGTTTTTGACGTGATTTATGAACGAGAAGGGAAACCCAACACTTTCTGAGATTTCCACTGTAATATTTTTGGGACTGTAGTTGTTTAAGTGTGAGAAGTTCGAGTTCTTGATTATCCAGAAAGGTAAAGAAGTCTTGACTATCATGAATGATTATCTCACACGTGAGGACAGTTTCAAAGGATCAGCTGGAATTGTTGTGGGCTGTTGTCCATGATGTAAGCCTATCTCCTTCTAATCTCCATTTATTATTATGTAAGCGAACAACTCGTTCATTGCTCATGAGTTCTCTTTCCTCACAACAACTAAATAACAACAACAAAACAATGGTAATGAAGGATGACATTATTGTTATTATTAAAGACAACTCTGCTCAATGTAAAAGGGATCTCTTATCTTCGGTCTAAAGTCTGGATAAAGGAGGAGGGTTGTGTTACAGTTTTGACATCTATCATAAAACTTTATCGAATAATCATGAATTCTATAAATTATGATAGGGCTTCGTCGAAACAAAGAATCCATGAAACCAACCCCATCGAGTATGAGGAAAGTCTTAATTGTGTTATAGTAGTATTAAAGACAACTCCTCTCAATGGGGTTTGCCTTGGAGGAAGGCAGTGTGTTTCTCAGTATTTTTGTGTATCTTGATCTCTTGCGTTACTCTCTATCTATAGAGCAGCGCATGCTCCATCATCCTTTCGGATTTTCCACTCGGTTTTCCTATCATGAAACCCCTTATTCGGACGGTTACAAATATGTTTAGAAATCGTCTGACGGTTTCGCCTCTTGATGGGGTTGACACACATAACGGTTGAATGGCCAGTCCATTCGTTTATGTGCTCGGGTTGCCGAGAACGGCCATTTCCTTACAACGTTTACTGTCAAAATTTGTCAGATAATCATGGATTCTACAAATTATGATAGGGCTTTGTGGAAACAAAGAATCCACGAAGCCAACCCGATCGACTATGAAAAAAGGCTTAGTTGTAGTTGTAGTAATATTAAAGACAATTCCGCTCAATATAAGAGATCACCTTTTCATGGTCGGTCTCAAACCCAAATAAAAGAAAAAGGTTATATTAAATTTTTCACAACCAACCAATGTACAACTTTGTAAGATTTATTTACTATGAACAAACTTTAAAAACACTGTTAAGTCAACCTAAAGATGAAAGGACAGTTAATTACCTCTCCCCTCCAAAACTCACCTCCAAAAACGGTTTCAGTTTGGTTTCAATTCTGATTTTATAAAAAATGACACCAGAACCAAACCGGTTGTTGGCCTGATTCGGTTTCTATTGGAACCGTCTGGTTGATCAAGAACCGGTCATGTCCAGTTCTAGTTAGGGGCACTTTCAAACCATGGGGGCAGTTTTGCACCTTGTTCCTTCTTTAGGAGACAACACATATTGGTTAGAGCTACCCTATTTGATTTCTAATGAAATCTATCTTTTGAGAGCAACGATCAAAACAAAGCGAGATGAGAGTTCATGTTCTAGGCGTTATTTCTCATGGTTTCAATTAAAATCGATTTTCTTCCTAACCGTTTCAACGCGATGTTTTAAGTACTTGAACTTCTTATATTTTGTCTGTCATATTTAAGGCTTTAATTTATCCAAAATTTTCCAATTTCGTTTTTTGAAAATCACCTCCCGCTCTCCCACACTTCACTGAGAGCTCCCACACGGATCACGCGCGACGCAGAGAGAGAGAGAGAGAGAGAGAGAGAGAGAGAGAGAGAGAGAGAGAGAGAGAGAGAGAGAGAGAGAGAGAGAGAGAGAGAGAGCAATGGAGGAGCAGAAGATTGCTGATCTGCTGATGGAGCTCGTCATCCGTCTTCTTCCTCCCGATACCTCCGGTGGTAGCATCACCCGCAGCAGCCATCCGCCGGATTCGGTCGTCGACCGTGTCTTCCGCTATGCGATGTGCATCATAGGCAGTCGGATTGCCCCCTCTGTTGCCGCCGACGAGTTTGCTGTTGCTGAGTCCGTCAAGCGTCAGCTTGTCCGTGATGGTCGCTCCTCGGACGCCCTCGCTTTCGCGGATGTGTACTCAAAATTCTCCCTCAAATCTGGCCCCGGCTGCATCCGCAACAAGTGGGCCGTGGTTTACCTTCTGAAGACTGTGTCCGATGATCTCCGTGCCGATGCTGCCCGCACCAAGGACGGATTCTTTCCTGCAACGGTCTCTGGCGGGCTGCCGGCGCTCCCGCTGGACGATCGCCCCGCTAGGGTTAGGGATTTGATGGATCGGAGCGCTAGGGTTTCTTCCTCATCTGTTCGAAGCAGTTTTTTGCGAAGATCCCTGCAAGATTCGGGTGGAGGCGTCATTCTAGTGTCAAAAGATCCGGATAATCTCCGGCTCGCCGCGATTAGGGAGTTCTTCGGACTAGTGAGGGAGAGATCGGAGATTTCTGAAGACGCGTTGGTGAAGGACGTGATCTACGCTTGCCAAGGGATTGACGGCCAGAAAGTAAAGTTCGATAGGGAGAAAGACGCTTACGTTCTCTTGCCGGAGTTCCGCCTGCCTGAATCGACGAGGATCGCCGTGAGGAAGCTCTGTGAGCTAGGGTGGCTCTTCAAGAAGGTGAAGGAATACGTTTCGGCGAGCATGGAGAGAATTCCGGCCAAAGAGGTCGGGACGATAGGCCAGGCATTTTGCTCGGCTCTCCAGGAAGAGCTCTCCGATTACTATAAGCTTCTCGCCATCCTGGAGGCGCAGTCTCTGAACCCGATACCGGAGGCGGTCATCGACGGGAACTCCAGTGGAAATTACCTCTCCTTGAGGCGGCTCGTCGTGTGGTTAGCGGAGCCGCGCGTAAGGATGAGGTTAATGGCGGTATTGGTCGACGATTGCTTTCTCACCCGTGGCGGAGCTATGGCCGGGACGATCCACGCCCGCGCGCAACACGGTGATCCTTTAGTTCAAGACTTCATGAGGCGGCTTCTGCGGAGGGTCTGCTCGCCGCTGTTCGAGATGGTCAGGAGTTGGGTTCTCGAAGGAGAACTGAACGACGTTTTCGCGGAATTCTTCATTCTGGCACAGCCGGTGAAGGCCGAGTCCTTGTGGAGAGAAGGCTACCGTCTTCATTCTGGCATGCTGCCGGCATTTATCCCCGAACCACTGGCACAGAGAATACTGAGGACGGGTAAATCTATCAATTTTCTTCGAGTGTGCTGTGAGGATCAGGGATGGGCGGAAGCAGCGGCAGAAGCCGCCGCAGCGGTCGGGACTTCTACGCACAGAGGTGGGCTCGGTTATGGGCAGACAGAGGCACTAGAAGCTCTGGTTGCAGAGGCAGCAAAGCGAATCGATCGGCATTTGTTGCAGGTGATATACAAGAGATACAAATTCAAGGAACATTGCCTCGCGATCAAGAGATACTTGCTACTCGGGCAAGGCGATTTCGTACAGTATTTGATGGACATCGTTGGTCATGAACTCTCCGAGCCCGCAAACACCATTAGCTCGTTTAAATTGGCCGGGCTTCTCGAGAGTGCAATTCGGTCATCCAACGCCCAGTATGATGATCCTAATATACTGGAGCGATTGAGGGTGAAGATGATTCCCCACGGTAGTGGCGATAGGGGATGGGATGTTTTCTCGCTTGACTATGATGCTAGAGTTCCGCTTAATACCATTTTTACAGAGTCTGTCATGGAGAGATACCTTAGGATTTTTAACTTCCTGTGGAAATTGAGGCGAGTGGAGCACGCATTGGTAGGGGCGTGGAAGACCATGAAGCCAAATTGCACGATTTCTCGACTCTTGGAGATGCAGGAAGGATCAGCCAAGTTGCATTTTGTGACCATATCACGAAAATGCCAGGTTCTTTGGGATGAGATGAATCATTTCGTTACGAATCTTCAATACTATATTATGTTTGAAGTTCTTGAGGAATCATGGTCTTCTTTCTCGGAAGAGATGGATGAAGCTCACGACTTGGATGACTTGCTTGCGGCCCATGAGAAATACCTTAATTCAATTGTGGAGAAATCATTACTTGGAGAGAGGTCAAAACATATATGCAAGGTGCTGTTTGTGTTGTTTGATCTCATACTGCAATTCAAAAGCCTCACTGAACGACTGTACGAAGGTATCCGTGATTTCCAGGCCAGGTACACTTGTTTCCCTTCCTCCCGCTTCTTCTTTTCTGTACATTTCTCTACGTCATTTTTTCCTTCTTAAGTTTATTTAATCCAATCTCTTAATTTGATGGTTTTCAGGGAAAGAACCAAATCAAAGTCAAAATCAAAAAATGACCTATCTAAAGCAGGCGCATGCATTGGTGGGGGCAGGAAGGCTTTCTCTCAGTTCACGGGAGAGTTTTTAAAGCGAATGGGAGAAGGTTTAGACATACTTGTTAAAGAATATTCCTCTGTGCTTGAAGGTTTCATCTCACAATTGCCTTTACAACAGCATGTCGATCTCAAGTTTCTATTTTTCCGGTTAGACTTCACAGAATTTTACAGTCGGTTGAGAATAAATGCTTCTTTGAAATCCATTTGAGAAGACAGCGCCTTTTGCTGGTGTGGTGAATCACAAAAGAAAGTGGTAAGAAATTGTGCTTGTCTGTTTCAACTTGGTCTCTCTGTTTCCATTGAATAATTTGGAATCTGGTATATTCTACCATTATAAGAATTCGTCTTCAACTCTTGTTTTCTGATGATTGCTTCCTGAAGACTTTGATATTTCCCGACTTATTGAAGATTCATCTGACTGCAGGCCCTATTCCTTGTTTATGTCAGATAACGTGGTATTGGTAAACGCAAGTTAGTGACACATTGGTTTCTGTGAATCAATTTGCCGAAAGGTGTAAAAGAAGAGATTGCTCAAGATAGTCATGTATTATTCTAGTGAAGCCCTTTGAAATTTTGTAAGAGCCACGTTGATTGGTAACAGAAAACAATTGCTCGTTTAATTTGTACATATGTACCGTAATATATTTTTGCAAATGTTTAATTGAATGGCAAATTGTTTGGTCACAGTTGGCCTTTTACGTTTTCCAGTCCTATTGATGTGGTCGATGCATGACGTATGGTACTACTGGCAAACATACGCAGAGTTCTTTGCATTTTTTGTCTTTTGGTATACTATTTCTAGGTTTTTTACTGTACATCTGCCATGCATGCCTGAGTTTCTTAGGAGTCAACTTCTTTCCTTTTTGTAAATAGGCAAGTTCCATTAAAAAGCACCAACGGGGTGCACTCCATGCCTGAATTTCTTAAGAACGAACTTCTTTTCTTTTTGTAAATAAGCAAGTTTGATTAGAAAGCAGCAAGGCGATGCACCCTATACATCAGGATGGAATAACAGGGGACCATAAATTCTACAAATTCTACTACATATCCCAAATAATGACCTTCGTGCAAAAAACACAAAAGACCATATCAATTTTCCAGCAACTTGGTCAATGATCTTCCTACCTCATCAAATACCCTTCCATTCCTCTCCCTCCAAACAAGTCAAAAAATAACAGAAGGTACCAAAAGAACTGTACACTTCCTCTTGTAGTAATAGTAATAAAAATTTAAGCTCAAATTTTCTCTCGCATGTTTTTACTCATTACCCAGAGAATAATCCAAAGCACATCAAAGGCCGCTGGCCAAAGTCCATCCACAAAACAATAACAAGTGATCCAGTGGCTCTACCATCAAGAAGATGCCTCAAAAGCTTATTTGGAAATTGGGACTCATCTCTCTTTTACATGGGAAGTGGCTTGGAGCCAAATTCCTTGGTTTGACATTCTTTAAAGGAGAGGTGTGACCTTGGTGAATCTTAAAATGGACTCCTGGATGACTTGATTAAGGTGCATCAACATTCTTAAATGTTTGGATGTTAATGGCCACTTTTTGAAAATTTGAAACCTCATTCATTCATGACCACCAAAAAAAGAAAAGAAAAACCTTAGCTTCAGGTTAGAATGAAGCGAAGTGTAATTTCTTCACTAAACTATCAATGGGCTTTCTAGATAGTTTAAACATGCAAAGTTTAGGCTCGGGAAATTCAATTTTCTTTACGAATAGATGTATACTGGAACAAATGAATTTTTTGGGGTGAAAAACTATGATGTTGCAATTTTTATTTTAGCTTTACTAAAGTACTTTCGCTCCTGTAACTCTGAACTTTCTTGGAATGTATAGTAGCTTATCCTGGCTTTTCGAAGACAGGGAATCTGACAGTTCAACGTGGAAGATTCTTAAATACAGACTTGGGGAGAACACAAACCCAAAATGTGAGTGTTAAGAGCTTATAAAAGAGATGTGAATGGTTGTAACTTGTAACACCATAACATTTATCTGTTTGAGTAAGATGAATGTCTTACCAACTTTACTACTGTCTCAACAACATCATGTTTACGTCAAACTTGCATTATGTGCAATCCAAGGAGTTTCACAAAGTATCAAGTCTGAATGATTCAGTAGGCGCTTCCATGATATAGGAGGATGCACAAGTGGTAAACCAAGCAAACAGAAACAGTTCTGGGACGATATTCTTTAGATCAGCAAAAGATTATGGTACTACGTGATAGTTGTGGAATAGTTTAAGCGGTAGGAAGCATGTCTTGCCATTGTACAGAAGTTGCCTTGCAGACCATCTTAGAAAAGTCGATGAAACAAAACTGGGGACTTTGGGGTTGTATTCTGATGCTGGAGTGGCATGCTGCAAATTGATAGCACAGTCAAGTATTCAGTTGCTGCCCATGTGTTATTCTTGATACTCGCAAGTTCCTGCTTTGAGGATGGCAGTTAAGATGTCTGGTGTGAAGTTTGATGAGAAAACCAGACAACCAAGTGTTCTCAAAGATGCCGGAGAAATCTACCTTACTCTATATTCAAATCTGAAGTAGTACTTATTTCTACCACAAGGTATGCATCACCATTGTTTAGATACAAACATAAATAATTTTCCATTCTTTTTTAGACAGGTGAAATTATTCCAAATCTCTAATGATACATTACAAAATACACGAAGAAAAACATGCCATTATGGAGACAAGGCTATGCAGGCATTCATAGAAAAAAATGAGGGTGCACTATTCATATAGAAGCTCCGCCCATGTAAAGGATCACCCTTGCATGGCCAGTCTCGAGCCCGGATAAATGAGGAGGGTTGCGTTTGACTTCTTACAGCTAGCATAAAACTTTGTCGAAATTTTATACCATGGATTATGCGAATTATGAGCATTGCGTTGGAGCATCCTCTTTTAGCGATGTACTGTAGAGCCCGAATGCATTGAAAAGTATGCAAAGGCCTCTACATTTTCGCTCGGATGTAGTGAATCAATTGCATAGAGGATTCTCACGTCATGAATGGGTGTGGGTAAAGAAGTTAGTCACGCTACATTGTCACCCGAATGTAATGAACAAATTGCAAAGAGGGTTTTCACATTTTCAGCATGGATGGATGTAGGGGGTAAAGAAGCTGGTCCTAGAAAATAAGATTCATGTTGGTTCTTGGAATATCATAACATTATCCGGTAAGCTAATGGAGGTGGTAGATACTATGATTTGAAGAAAGATTCATACCCTATTTTTAAGAGACAAAGTGAGTTGGAGAAAAAGCAAAGGAGATTGAGGATACATGTTTTAAATTATGGTACTTAGGAAAGAAAAAGGCTCAAAACAGAGTTAGTATTATTATAAATAAAGATTAAAGAATAGTGTAATAGACATACAACGATATGGTGATTGAATCATGACGGTGAAATTAGTGTTAGTAGTAGAGGTTTTGAATATAGTTTTTGTTTACGCATCCCAAGTAGGACTAAAAGATAGTATAAAGACGACTTTTTGGGAGAAGTTAGATAAGGTGATTCAAAGAATTCCATAAGGGAGATGATTTGTTTAGGAGGAGACTTAAATGGACATGTCGATAAAGAGGCATCAAAATATCAAGATATTCATGAAAACTATCATTTTGGGGATATAAATGAGGAAGGTAGGGAGATTTTAAATTTTGCTATGACATTTTGATCTCTTTATAGTCAAAACAATCTTCGAAAAATGAGGCGAATATTTAATTATTTATAAGAGTAGCTTATCACAAATTGATTATTTTATTTATAGAAAAAAAGATAGATCGTATTGTAAGGATTGCAAGGCAATTCTAGGAGAAAGATTAACCACTCAACATCGACTTTTAGTTATGGATTTACAGGTAAAAAAGTGGACAAAGAAGAAAAGAGTGCATCAAGTTATTCAAACTAAATGGTGGAACCTCAAAAGCGAGAAAGAAACTAAATGGTGGAACCTCAAAAGCGAGAAAGAAGGTATATTTAAGGAGAAAGTCCTTCAAGGAGATGCTTGGAATTATGTTGGTACTGTTGAATTTATGCAGACATCATAATCATCATTAAAGATAAAGAAGATAATTTGAAGAACAAGGGAAGGAGCAGGTCGGCGCCCTCTTGGCTGCCGGTGACCTCTCACCCGATTTTTTATTAGTCTAAACCTAATTACAAGCTGGGTTTTTATAACCTCATTCTAACTTAAAAGACCCTAATACCCTGAATTAGTGAATAATAGGATTCGGTTTCTAATGGATCAGAATCCATATTATAACGATTAAACACACTTACATAGAAAAACATAAAAGACACACTAACTCAAACTTAATTGACATGATTAAACTTGATCTTCCAACACGCCCCCTCAAGTTGAATCTTGAAGACTTGTAACATTTAGTTGAAGAAGAGCTTTCTGAAGTCCACCGACTGAAGCAGGTTTGGTGAAGATATTTGCCAATTGATCTTCTGAACATACATGAACTAGATTGAAGATGCCCAACTGAACCTTTTCTCTTATGAAATGACAATCGATTTCAATGTGTTTGGTTCTTTTATGAAAGACAGGATTCTGTGCTATTTGAAGGGACGCTTTGCTGTATGTAAAGAAGGTAACTGGTGTATTTGAAAGTGATAAAATCCAAAGACCTTCACACATTCCAAGGGCAATTCCATAATATTCAGCTTCTGCATTGGACTTGGCTACCACAGATTTGTTTTTGCTTTTCCACGATACCACATTGCCTCCCAAACATACTACATAACCAGATATCGATTTTCTGTCTATTTTTTAGCCTGCCCAATCAGCATCTGAATATATTTTTAGATCAAAGGATGGATGTGGAGCATATAGTAAATCATACGTTATTGAGGATTTCAAGTATCTGATGATATGAAATACTGCACTCATATGATGTTTGAATGGACAGGGCATCTACCTACTAACATATCCAACTGCAAAGCTGATATCAGGACGTGTAATGGTCACATATATTAACTTTCTCACTAATCTCTGGTACTTACCAATATCCTCATATAGTTCTGTAAACTTATCCTTATTTTCCTTAGGTGATTCTATAGGAATAGAGCATACCCGGCAGTCCTTCATCTTTGTTTCCTTCAATAAATCTAAAATGTACTTCCTCTAACTTAAGAATAAGCCATCATTTTTATGTATCACTTCTATTCCAAGGAAGTAATGTAATCTGCCCAAATCTAATCTGCCCAAATCTTTAAGTCAAATAATATGCTAGTTTTTTCTTTAAGTCAATTATGGCTTCACTATCATCACCCGTAATGATGATATCATCAACATATACTAATAACATGATATTTTTCTGACCTGGCTTAATAAAAAGAGTGTGGTCACTGACACACTACGTAAAACCCAAGGTTATAACACCATCACTAAATTTTTCAAACCATGCCCTTGGAGATTGTTTCAAACCATAAATTGACTTCTTTAATTTACATACCTTCCCTGGATGTTGCCCGTGAACATACCCAGGTGGAGGGTCCATATAAATGTCTTCCATGAGGTTTCCTTGAAGAAAAGCATTCTTAACGTCTAGCTGCCATAATTCCCATCCTTTATTGACTGCCAGACTTAAAATAATTCTGATGATATTCATCAAAAGTCTCTGTGTAATCTATGTCGTATGACTGATTGTACCTTTTAGCAACTAATCTTGCTTTATATCTTTCTATATTTTCATCAGTTTTATATTTTACAGAAAATACCCAGTTGCATCCCACTGTCTTCCTCTTTGATGATAGGTCTGTCAGTTCTCATGTCTTGTTACGTACCAAGGCAGAAAATTCTTCTTCCATTGCTGTCTTCCATTCTTGATGTTGTTTTGTTTCTTCAAATATTTTCGAAATATAAGTAGTTTTTGTATTCATTACGAACAACTGATATTCTTTGGGATAATTAGAATATGATACCATCTTTTCCAATGAATATTTAGCAACACTACGCTTTCCCTTTCTAATTGTAATAGGTAGATCATTCGACTCTATATCCGAATTCTGAGATGTCACCTGAATAGGGGCTAAATCTGATTTCAGATGAGGACTCTGATCTAAGATGATTGATCAATGTGGATAAAAGATATTTCTACTACCTCTGTTGTATACTTGCCATTCCTTCTTTCTACTAATCTTCGTGGAAGGTAACATCCATGGTTACATATAATTTTCTTCTGAAATGATCATAACACTTGTATCCCTTATGAGTGGATGAGTATCCCAAAAATATGCATTTAACTGATCTTGCATCTAGTTTATCCCTTAGACCATGATAAATATGTGCAAAGCATATACATCCAAACACTCTTGGTAATAAATGGAATTATTTCTGGGAAGGACATAGTGAATGAAATGAAGTATTATCATTGAGAACTCTGTTGGACATACGATTTATAAGAAACACAGCTGTTAGGACTGCATCACTCCAATAACATTTTGGAGTATTACTTCCAATTAGAAGAGTTATAGCAACTTCTTGAATATGTCAATTTTTCCTCTCAGCTATAACGTTCTGCTGAGGAGAATAGGCACAGGAGGTCTGGTGCAAGATTCCATTATCTGTAAAATATGAGTGTAGTACTTGAGACATAAACTCACCTCTATTATCACTGCGGAAGATCTTCATATTACGTTGAAACTGAGTTTGCACAAACTTACAGTATATGAGGAGAATATTCCTCACTTCATCCTTATTCTTCATTAGATATATCATGGTAAATCGAGTGCAATCATCAATGAATGAGACAAAATATTTATATCCATGCAAGGAAGTAGTAGAGCAGGGACCCCAAATATCAGAATGAACAATCTCAAAAGGAATAGAGGATTTTTCTTCACTAGAAGGAATTGAAATACGATGATGTTTTGCCTTTTTGCAAGTTTCACAATTCAAATTTAAATTATTACACTGACTAAATTCGGGTAATAACATCCTAAGTTTAGATATAGGTAAATGTCCTAGTCTCTAGTGCCAACGTGGTAGTTCTTCTTTCATTTTTCCTGTAATGACAGTTGATTATATGAGTGCTCCCTTATTCTCTTCACAAAAGTAAAGTCCTCTCCTTACACTATCCTGACCAAAGATCCTCCCCGCCTTTAGTTCCTGAAAGAAACATCCAGTATAATCAAACACCATACGACATTTCATATCTTGAGTCATTGCAAAAACTGACAATAGATTAACTGATATATGTGGAACATGCAAAACATTTTTCAATATGCCAAAAGATGTACTAATACTTTCTTTTCCAACTATCGGAGTGTGAAAACCATCTATCAGTTTAATGTTAATTTGTTCCTGAGTCACCTCATAGTTATCGAAAAAGTCTCTCCTACTCACCATGTGATATGTAGCACCCGAATCAATAACCCATATTCTAGAATGAGGAATGCTGATATTACCCTGAGTCAAGAAGGAAAATGGATATGTCACTGCAGCTTGGGAATCACCATGGGAAGATGTGGATGGCATATGAGACTCTGACAAGCGAGCTTTAAGTAATTCAATCTCTTTCTTCATATCTGCCAATGTGGTTGTACTATTTTCACTGCTTTGTTTTTCATTCTGATCACTGCTGTAATAGGCTTTGTTGGATCTATTTTGAAATTGTGTTGGCCTTCCAACTAATTCCCAACATATCTCCTTTGTGTGTCTTGTTTTTCCGCAATGCGAGCTGGTTAATTTATCTCTTTCTTCATAACTAAGTATAGGTCTACCTCTGCCCCGTCCAAAGGTTCCTCTCTCCCAAGAAAAATTAGGAGTTGACATATTTCTTCCCACAAAAGCCAATGTCTCTGAATTGATTTTTGTTTTCTTCTCTAAGTGTTTTCTGTCTTCTTCTCGAAGTAGAAGAGAATATATAGTACTTAATGATGGAAGCTCCTCTCCGTTGAGAATATTGTTCTTTACAGCTTCATATTCAGACGATATATCCCGTAGGAGATCAAAAACTTTTTCGTTCTTCAAATTCCTCATTGCGCTCTTGTGTGTAGTTTTGACACTTTGTCTTAGAGTAAAGCTGAAGTTCTTCCCATAAACCTTTGAGTTCTGCAAAATATTCACTGACCGATCTTCCTCCTTGTCTGCATTTTCTAATTTTTTTTCTACAAGATCATATTTCTTGACAATGTTCTTCCGCTGGGCATAGGCCTCCTGAACTGCTAACCAAATATCTCTAGTACTTTCCAAAAACATAAATGTACTTCCAATAGAAGGTGTCATGGATTGAATCAGCCATGCACTCACTAGTGCATTTTCCTTGAGCCATCAGGAGTAAAGAGAATTTGTAACTGGAGGCCTTGGTATATCGCTTATTAAGTATTCCCATCGCCCCTGGCCATAATAGCCAGTTCAATTGATCTGGCCCACTGCAGATAATTCTTACCATCTAATTTCAGATTGGTGACTTGAAATGATTCTCCTTTATCTGAAGAGTTGTATTCACTTCAATAATTTTTGTTCTTTCCATACTTTCTGAGTCTTGTGTTGCTAAAGGTCTCTCAAATAATTGGTTCTCAGTTCCAATAGTAGAAATCCAAGATCATGTAGACGTCTAGTTTTGTATATGCACGGCTGACATATAAATTGAACTTGAAGATTTTCAATACTTGATAAGTAGTGGACATATGCAGTCAAATTTTTTTTTTGCAACCTACCAACTGTTTGCTAAAATTTCTCAACCAAAATAAGATCCAAAAAATGAGAATCGGCTCTTCTTGATTCTCGTTTTGTTTAGGCTAAATAAGCCCTTGTCAAATGAAGATTAACCAATCTATTTCAAGAGGTGAAGGAATATGAGCTTGTGTGTTTTCCACGATTCACAAGCGTTTAAACTGAAACTCATGCCATAAACTATTATCGACTGCCCCAACTTTCAAAAAATTGCTTAGCTCGGATGCTAGATAGTCTCGATGGGCTCTGATACCATGTTGAATTTATGCGGACATCATCATCATCATTAAAGATAAAGAAGATAATTAGAAGAACAAGGAAAGGAGCAGGTCGGCGCCCTCTTCTGCCGTGAATTCTCATCCGATTTTTTATTAGTCTAAACCTAATTACAAGCTTGGTTTTTATAACCCCATTCTAACTTAAAAGACCCTAATACCCTTAATTAGTGACTAATTGACATGATTCAATATCGTATCATAGCATACTTTAATATTAAAAAAATAGAAAATATTTAAAAATCAGGAAAAATTAATAAAAATCTGGAAAAAATCAGGAAAAATTAGGAAAAGTCTGGTAATTGCTTTGAATTCATATAATGCAAAGTTTAGTACATATCAAGCATTCAACATTGAACAATTGCATCCAAATTTACATATTTTGAAGCAAAAATGAAATACATTTACATTTTACATATTGTAAATTTGTATCAGGATCATTAACTAAATAATCTTCATCTTCTCCTTGATGAAGATTCAAAGTTTCTCATCACCTTCTGCTTCAAAATCTTCGTCTCCTTAATGATGTTGTACTCCTTTCAAATTAATCAATGCAATGTCTTCTTCGGTTAGGAGTGTATTTTCTTTGTTATCTTCTATAATCCACTTATCTAGTATATCAAAATTAACAAACTGCTATGGGAAATGATTTTGTCATAATTTTTATTTGTTCATAAATTATTCTTATTCAATAAATGAAATTATAAACATGAATTTACATGTTAGATACACAACTTGCAATCCAAAAAGGCATATCGGAGGATACCTTGGAGAGAAATGAAGAGAGGCGAAGAGAGGCCAAAAACCTGCAAAAAAAAATTTGAAAAAAATAAAAGAAAAAAAAAATGGGCAATACGGCACAAGAACGTGTATCATACGATACAGGTTACCGTATCATACGGTGCGATACGAATAACATTGGTCTTAACCATACAAAGGTTAGTAAATCTATAAGATCATACAATATTCTTATAGAAATTTGAAAAAAATCCTAGGAGAGACAAAAATCACTTAGCTCACAAGACTATTTAATGAAATATAGAGAAACCAAAGGATGCCCTAGGAATGGAGAGCAAGTGCACTTATACCCATATAGAAAAACAAGGGAGAGCAAGTGCGAATTATCGAGGTATCAAGTTAATGAACCATACTATGAAATTATGGAAAAGAATTATTGAATGTAGGTTAAGACAAGTATTGAGTACAACAGAAAACCAATTTGGATTCATGCCGGGCATATCTACTATTGAAGCGATTCACCTTTTGAGGCAAGGAACATTTTAGAGCAGAAAAGAAAGACATTCATATGATATTTATTGATCTAGAAAAAGCTTATAATAGGGTACCACGGGATGTTCTTTAGAGAACTTTGGAAAAAAGAGGTGGTATCTCTTTGACATACATAAGCCTTATAAGAGACATGTACGATGGTGCAAAAACATGTGTGTGGACTCATGATGGAATGACAAACTTCTTTGAAGTTAATATTGAGTTATATCAAGGATCAACTTTAAGTCCATACTTATTTATAATGGTAATTTATGAGTTAACAAAACATATTCAAGATGAAGTACCTTGGTGTATGTTATTTACAGATGACATTGTGCTAGTGGAGGAGTCTAAGGAAAAAGTTGATAAAAAAATGGAACTATGGATAAAAACATTAGAAAGTAAAGGGACTTAGTAGAACAAAGACAAAATATATGAAATATAAGTTTGATTTGGTTGCTTAAGAGGACATATAAATTAAAATTGATACACATTGCATCTCCAAAAGGAAAGTTTTAAATACCTAAGGTCAATTTTTCAGAGTAATAGAAGAATTGATGGAGATGTTATGCATGAAATTAATGCATGTTGGTTAAAATGGAGAGAAACATCAGGTATTCTTTGTAACAAGAACATATCATTAAAGTTAAAAGGTAAATATTATAGAGTAGCAATTAGACTTGTCATCTTTTATGGTTCTGAGTGTTGGGTAGTTAATCATCAACATGTACAAAAGATGTTTGTGACATAAATAAGGATGTTGAAATGGATGAGTGATCATTCAAAGAAAGACCGTATACATAAGTTTGTTATTAGAAACAAATTGGGAGTGACATCAATAGAGGATAAAATGTGAAAGAAGATCAAAAGAAGCGCTTCTAAGATGGTATGAAAAACTATATTTTGAAAGTATTAAAAGAGGTAGAGGACGATCACAAGAGTGTTGGAAAGAAACAATAAAGATGATCTAGCTTATGTTGAGTTAACTGCTGACATGGCACATGATAGGGCTCTATTGAAACGAAAAATCCATGTAGCCGACCCCATCTAGTATGGGAAAAGGCTTAGTTGTTGTTGTTGTTGCAGTATTGATATAGATGCAGTACCGTGAAAGTATTATCTTAGGGTGTAAGGTGTTACCAAGTGTTACCAAGTGATGTAAGCATTCAATAACAAACTGCATGTGGGGCATTTGCAGACTTCACTTCATTGAGATTGCCTGCTAAGATGCATAATCTGCAAATTCTGACAAGTGTGGCAAAAGGCATAGTAAGAGTAGCCCTTCTTTAACTTTTCCATGAATATAAGACTAATTAAACAGCATTGAGCATTGGTTGCCATGTAATTAATAGCACAATGTGTCGGATCATGCATTTTGCTGTAGCAGTCACAATTTGCATTGTCCAAAGACAGTCACAATTTGCATTGTCCAAAGACAATAACAAGCTTCCACCGTTTTTTTTCCACACTCCTCCTTTCTCTTCTTCATAGGCTTTATTCTTCTTATTTTTCTTGTTTTCCTTTGCTTCCCTTCCTTTTCTCCCTCTCTCCTGTCTTGCTGTCTACTTTTTCCTCTTCCTCTTGCTTGCTTCTTCTTTCTCTCATTCTTGCTTTTCTTTCTCTTCTTTCACCTCTTTTTCTTTCTCATACATTTGTTCACTGTGTTTTTTTGGGTTTATTTATTGTATACATTGTTTTCTTGACTATATAAGAAATGCAGTCTTTTTGACAAGAATCGTTTTTTCATTTTGTGTCTAAAAATAGTGATGCTTTAAGTTTTATGAGCATATTAAGGAAGTAGGTAATTTTGAAGTTTTGTTTAGATAGTTTGATATTTATCAGTGTATTGGATATATATCTTGTTTTTTTGTGGATTTAACATCTATCTTTTTTAGGGTTGCTTAACAGTTATGTACCTTTAAATCCATTGTATCTTCGATGTCTCTGCTCTGCTAATGCTTTAATAAGGTTCAGCATTATCTCTCCGCTAATCATTATTTATAATTTAGTCTGCTTAAACAATTGACAGCTTACAAGGAATCCACACAATCAACATGATAGAGTTGTGTGTCATTGCGCTCATTTTAATCATAAGCATTTGAGTGTCTCCAACAATGATGTCAAGGAGGAAGTCTAGTTTCATATGCCATGATTTCTTCAAACATATATTATTTCCATCCTGTGTCAAATTTTCTTCCATAACCTGCCCCTCATTACATAAATCTTTTACCATGTCCTGAAAGTGTTCTTCATTTATATGAAGTGTGTTATGTTCTCTTAACGTTTATGCTTACAAGCAGTAAGTAACTGCATGCTTATAGCTCGCACCATCAAATCTAAGTTCAGCTAATATTGTGAAATCTGGTCTGGCATCTGGGCATTTTCGCCCTAGATGTTGGAAAGCTTAGTAGATCTCAACATTCTCAGATTTAAAATAAAGAAATGCCTCATAGGTGTTGGAAGGGAACAATAAAACATGCTATTGCATTTTAGAGCAAAATGCTAAAATGCCACAAACAAAAAATCCATGTAGCTGGCATCACCTAGTTTGAGAACATTCTTGGTTTTCTTTTGGTTTTGGTTGGTAGCCTAACATAACATATAAACATCATCTCTCAATTCGCAAGTTTGTTGAGGTTCTTTAACACATATTAGACAATCAAGCATTATTTCACGAATGCGATTGTTCAGATTTTGTTGTCTTGTGAACATGAGATATGTTGTCATCAGTTATGTTTGTAAAGGCTTTGATTATCATGGAACCTTTAGTGTGACTGAAATATTTGTAGATTAATAATATCTTGTTCTGTATGTTCTAATTGGATTTGAGTTCTCACGGTCCACCTCTTCCCTAAGCTTTGGCCTCCCAAGCCGAGAAAGATCTATTGCCTGTGGAATGTGTACTGCATGTTGACCGAGATGTACAAGTTGCAGAAGCCTTGGAAACTCAGTCTGTTTTTTGGAGGCTAATGGTCAGAGGCTGCTGCAGATGATAGCGGTAACCATTATGTCAAAGATTAATTTGAAGCATGGAAAAGAAGGCACCGAAGGTGTAAATATGACATATGGTGGCTCCAAACTAATGCAAAAGTCAACATTCTTCAATCATAGTTAGTAATTTATGTTAAGGAACAGTGAGACCACTAGGCACCAACCAGGGCCACTGGAAACAAGAGCCACCAGAGCCACTCGGGCCATGTGTCCAACTAGCTGTTACCCTTCCCAACGGCTCTTAGATCTTGGTTTTGCTCCATTTCTCTATAAATAGCACTCTTGTATATAATGAATTATGAAGACTTATGGCTTGATTCTTTGTAAAATTCCTCTCTTATGAGAGTTCATCCAATAAAGTTTGATTTTATTCATTTAATTTTGAGGTTTTTCATACCTTTATAAATGTGTTTATGTGTTTGCTAACATGGTATCAGAATCTAAACGATAGCAATGACGGCAGCAGAGTTGTGACGAGGCAGGTGGATGCAGATGTGAGATGCCTACGATGATGGAGGCCCCGACCGATGGTGTCATCAACTAGTTTGACCAAGGTTGGTCGTGTCAAGGATGGTTGGTTGTGGGTGCGTGTTTTGGTAATGTACACAAAGGGTTTGGTGATTAGGGAAGAGAGGTCGATATTGGCTGAGACGACAAAGGTCGGTGGTCGAATGATTGACCAAGGCAGTGACTGATGGTGGTTGGGAGGTGGCTTGTGTTTTTGGAGATGGTAGGATAGAAGGGGCTGCGAAGAGCGGTGATGTGGGTTTTGCATTCAGCAGAGAGAGAAGAACAAAGAGGCAGAAGAGGAAGAGGGAGAGACAAATCGTTGGTTCCAGTGCTTGGCTAGCGGCGGACGGAGGCAGTAGCGATGGTGGTGAGGATGACGATGCAAGAGTAGTAACAAGCCGATGGTGGCGGTGGTTGCATAGCTCCATGGTGGCAAGATGAGAGGGGAAAGGGAGAGGCGGTGGCCAGGTAGCTTGGGCGGAGTTGGTCAGCAGAGGAGATAGAGGGTGGCACACGGTTGCGAGGTTGAGCAATGAAGTGTCTCAGTCGGTGGTTCACAATGACAATATTGAGGGAACAACGATGAGGTTGGTGGGATGTGAATGGTGGCAATGAGTTTTGCGTTCAGGAGAAGCATAGAGATGCTTTTAATATGTAGTCGGGTCTTGGATCCGATTCTAGATCCTGACCCATTCTGTGTTAAATATGAGATTCTTGTTGGACCAGATCCATACTTATATCTAGATTCGATTTGATCTTGCTTGGTATTCAGATTTGAGTTCATCCATGTGTGGTCTTTTCAACTTGTTTATTTTTAACAGTCATTGGATCAATTGTTTGGTGGCTCGTTTAGAAGAAAATTTATTTGTTATTTGTTAGACAATAAGTAGTATCTCTTTGTATGGTTAAGATCTCTATGTTGTGTCTATATGTCAATTTTGTTGGCCTTTTGTTAAAGGTCTTTGTGAATAAGGTACTTCGTGTTGTTGGCTATTGGTTGGAGATTTGTGAATGTTTGAAGATGTACTTATTGTTATTTGATAATTTGTAATCTTGATATCTTTGAAGTTGCATTTTCATGTAATTAAGATCTTCGTGTTGTGGATATATGTCATGTTTATTGGCCTTTTGTTGAATACCTTTGTAATTAAGGTGCTTCATGATGTTGGTTATTGGTTGGAGATGAGTCAATGTTGAAATGCACTTATTGTTATCTTGATAACCTTGTGTTTCATACAACTATTTAAAAAAATAAATAAAAAGAGTTTTGCCTTGAGTATTGACTATTCATTTACTATATTTTCAGTATTTTATGCGAATGATAAAAATTACATTTAAAGAATTCTTTTTTTTGAGACAAATATTTTATGTTTGAAAAGATTCTTGAAAAATATTAAGTTGATTATAAATCTTTTCACATATATTTTAAAACCTTTTTTTATCGTCTTGGTGGATTATCTTATTTTTGGAATCGTAGAATTTGAGATTGTGAGTTATTTAAGGACCTTGTCATTTGTTTGATTTCGGTGGTTTTGAGGTTAGCCTTAAAACTTATTTGATTTGGATGGTTTGAGCTTAGCCTTAATGCTTGTTTGATATAGAAAGACCTTTTTGTAATATCACGAGTTTGTGGTGATTCATTAAATTATTTGTTATATTTAACAATCTCATTTAGATAAACAATGTTTTTTATTAAAAAAATTATTTGAAAAATAAAGGTTTTCAAGTTTGTAGTTATGGGATCTTAATACTTTCATTGAGTATTAATTCTAAAAGTTTTCTTCTAGGTATTAAAATAAAGGATTGTAAAACAATCGTAAACTTTGACAAAGAAATGAAAAGAAAAGCATTAAACATATATAAACCATGTATCAACTGCTGGAGGCAAACTGAAAGTTATACTAGCAGTTTGGGGAGGGTTTAAGAAGGAACAGTGAGGCCACCAGGCAGCAGGACTACCGGAACCAAGAGCCTTCAAAGCCACTTCGGTCATCAAGATCTTAGGGGATCCAACGGCTCTCGGATCTTGGTTATGCACCATTTTCTATAAATAGCACTCTTGTATACAATGAATTATGAAGACAAGACTTATGGCTTGATTCTTTGTAAAATTCCTCTCTTACAAGAGTTCATCCAATAAAGTTTGATTTCAGGTTTTTCATACTTGTATAAATGTGTTCAGGTGTTTGCTAACAATTTCCAGCTAGTGTCTCTGTCACTTTACCTTCTTTTCCTTGTTCGAGTAAACGATTGTCGAGGAATGATTCTAAAGCATTTGGAATGATAAAACTTGCTTTTCTAGAGTTAAATGCATGAGGCAAGACGAGCTCAATGGCGACCAAGAAACCATGTAGATGATGGAGCCATCACCAAGCTGCAATAATTAAAGGTTTGAATAGTTTGTTCTTTTCAGGATTTGTTTCTTATGGGAATGATACCGTGAAACTCTGCATAAGGCTGTCTTTTGGGACATTTTGCTATGAGAATCAAGTGTATGTTTTACATTTTTAAACAATATTTTCTGCTTTTAACATTGGAAAGGAGTACATGGAAATTCATTCTTAATGAAGAATTTATATGGACAAAATAGTTGCGTGTGTTGAATCTTGCTGCAATTCCATAATAGCAAATGCTATTATGTCTCATTGTCAGTGTTTATCCTGCGTATTTAGTCAATCTTCTATGTGAATTAAGGAATTAATCCACAAGGTCCTATGTCAATTTATACAAATGGTCGTTAACTTAGAACTGCTCTGTTGTCTCTTGAACTGTGACAGTGCCTACACTACGAGATTTCTGTTGCATTAGTCGTTCATGAGAAGTTTTAGAAGTTGCAAAATAGTTATTCTCAACAATCTAATCTTGTATTTCACTGCATGACTTCAAAATGGTTGCATTTATCAATGGGTATTTGTTCTTTTAACAATTTTCAACGTGCAGTGTGCAGTGATGGTTACCAGTGATGAATCTAAAAAATGTTTTAGGGTGGAGCCAACTATGCACCCGTGCGCATGGATGAGCCTGAAGTCTTCCTATTCATGACATGGTACAAGCTGAAAGATCTTTCCTGTGTAGGCTTAAGATTGGGAAACATGCATGTACCTTTGCATTTGCAAGACAGACATTGTTGGATAACGGGTTCATATGAGTTGAGCAAATCCATACTAAAACATTAATGGTACACAAACAAGCATGACTGCATATATGCATGCTCGTGTGCACACACACAAGTTTCTTTTGATGTTGGACTAATGTTATTAAAATCATACAATACAATACGATTTTATCATGTATCATTCGAGAGACCGATACGCTACAAGCATGTGTATCACACTATGCAATTTATCGTATGATACATTACTATATCATGTCATATCGTACGATACAACCTGTGTCGTTCGAGTTGATTTTTTTGGGTATATGCACCTGAAATCCGAAGTTTGAAAGTTCAAAATTTTCATTTACTTCTTTTCAAAGCCTATTTCAACCCAACTCTTTGCTCTCAAACCCTTTTCCTGCCTTTGAATTTGTTGATTTCGTAGAGAAATCTCAAGATTCTCAAGTTTTTCACTCAATCCCTTTCCCTATTTGTAGGGTTTTTTTAAAATCCGTGACATACTCCCTTCTTTCTCATTCTATCCAATTTTTCACATGAAAAATTTAGAGTTTTGATAGATTTCGTGATTCTTTACATTTGAAAAACTTTTTTCTTTCTCTTTATCTCTTTTCGGCTTGATGTTTTTTTATCGGGTCGATCAACCATGAAAGTATTGCACTCCAATTTACGATGGTAATAGGCTTGTGAATAAGTGCATGTTTTGCAACAAAACTAACCATTGAGGTATTTCTTGTTTGAAACACAATCTTGTGAGAACCAAGAAGGATACTAGTGCTTGTAATTAGATACCAAAATAGTAAAATATAAAATTGAGCAAGTATTAGAAGCTATAAAGGAGAGAAAAGGATTATTGATTGAAAGATGACATAAATAAAAGGGTGAGATATGTCTCATCAACAATTTAAAGATGCTTCTTGAGAGATATATGGTACAGTTGAGGAGGAAGAAGAGACGACTGAAGGAAAAAGGAGAAGGCGAGAAATGAAATAGTATAGGTTATGTTGGTAGTAATTGTAGAGTTGGTTCTTGTTCTACTATAAGAGCTCCTACTCGCTCGATGACTACCATAAGTAGTAAAAGAGGTAGAGATAGTAGGATGCATTCATTTTATCCCTCATGTACGATCCCTGGAGCTCAATTAGGTATTAGATAAGTTATGGTTTCAAATGAGATAATTCAAAAAGTAAATATAAAGTGTGATGATTTTTTTTATAAAAATTATATCTCTTTTAATGTTACAAATTTATTTTCCTTTCAAAATAAGGCAAATGTTATTGTTAGTATGGGATCAGGTTATAGGGTCCCTATTTATCATGCTTTGAGGGATAAATTATTGCAAAAATATGTTGATATTATTCATGAATGGAATTCTTAATTTAGAGAGTCGTGAAAGGTTACGGGTTGTTCTATTATGGTTGATGGTTGGACATATGGTTAGTATAAATAATTGGTAAACTTTTGGTCTATTGTCCTAAGGAAACTTTATTTTTGAAATCATGACTTGTCTCGAAATAATTTACTCCTTATTTTGAAGAAGTTGTTGAGGATATAGGTGTTATAAATGTTATTCAATTTACTAACAATGTTTCAAATTTTAGAGCAGTTGCTAAGATGCTTAAGTCGAACCATCCATTCTTAGTGTGAACTCCATGCATTGCACATTGTATAAACTTAATGCTTGAGGATCTCAATTCAATGGATGAAATCAAAGAGGCTATAAATATATGCAGAAATATTACAAAGTTTATTTATAATCACTCTTCTGTATTACATTTGATGAGAATCGACATTGGTGGCATGAAATTGATTAGGCCTTCAGTGATAAGATTTGTTATGAATGTTATTATTGTTCAAAGTCTTGTCATACATAAAAATATATTAAAAAAGATGTTTGTATTTGATAAATGGGGCTCTATTAGTTGGTCAAGAAAGATGGAGGGGATTCTTGTGGGAGATGTGTTTTCAATGCCAACTTTTGGAAAATTTGTAGTAAATTTTTTAGGATGACATGGTAATGAGAATGGTAGACAACAAAGATAGATTTGTTATGCTTTATATATATGATACAATGGATAAAGCCAAATTAGAAATAAAAGCAAACCTTGACCGCAAATGATCACTTGTAAAGAAGGTTTGAAAGTGTATTGATGCACGTTGGAACTAATAAATGCATCATGATTTGAACGTGGTTGTATATTTTCTTAACCTCTCTATTAGATTTTTTCCCAACTTTGTAGAGGACGATAAAGTTAAAAAAAGAGGATATTAAATGTAATTTACCTTATAAAAGATTCACCTACTTGGTGCAAAGTTCACTCCCAGATGCGGGTAGGTATGATTTGTTTTTTATTGATATTTGATAAGTTATCAATTATTTGATTTTAAATTGATTGATTTAGAGTGTTTCTTATTATTGTGTTTTATTTTAGATTAATGGTGGGCTCACTTTGGTGTAAATACACCAAATTTATCGAGATTTGCTCAACGTATATTAAGACAAACATTTAGTTTGAGTGAATACTAAAGAAATTAAAGTTTTTTTAACGCATTCACATGAATAAGAGAAACTAGAGCATGCTCATCTTCGTGATTTGGTATATATTGCATACAATATGAAGTTAAGACAAATGTAATAATTATAAAAATATGTTTATTGTTCATTAATTCTTATTAATAATGATTAATGAATATATAATGTTATTTTACAGTTTTACTCTTTCTTTCTTTTTTTATAAACAAATGCAAAGAGATGCGAGAAGAGCAAGGAATGTATCATATAACTCAATGAGCTGTAAAAATGGTGATATTCTTGATAATTAGGTTGTAGAGGAGTCTCCCATTAATTTAGAGGATGAAAACTAGAGAGCAATAAGAGTAGAAGGAAAAAATTAGAGTTGATAATGTGAAAGGTATTGGATTGGTGGATGCAATTGGAGAAGAAGAAGAGGGACATGATGGTGATGATGATGTTGGTGGTTCTGATTACAACGATTATAATGCTTTTTTTTTATTATGATCAATGTTTTGTTAAATGAATCAATGAATAATTGTTGTATTTTTATATTTTATTGGATGATGGTTCTATTCTAAATTTTTAACTTCTGGTTTCCGACTTTCAATATTTGAGTTTAACTTTGTGCAGCTTGTAACTTTATCCTTTGTATTTAATTAAGTTGCAACTCCTAGTTCTCTTCACACTTCTTTAGTTCTCATTGTCATTTCTTACAATTGTTGATTTGAATCTTAGTGATTAATACAATAGAAGACAACAAGATCAGATTGAATATGGAATCGGGTGTGCATTCTTGGCCTTATTGTTGCATCCCTTTCTCTTTTCTCTCTTCTCTTAATTCAATCAATGATTATTGGTAGGGTTTCTCTTTAAATACCAGTATTACACTAATATAAAATTGCTTAAGTGTCATTAATAAGCCTAATTTAAAGCTACATTTAAAAACAGAACTAAATACAAAACACTATACTAAACTAAAACAATTAAACAAAAGGAAAATTGTAGTAACATATCAACTTTGCTTCACGTATCAAGCTGTGACTTCATTTAATGATTTCATATACTAAACACTCCACCTCAAGTTGGGTGAAAGATAAAAATCACACCCAACTTGTTACAAAGACTCTACAAGAGATTTCTGTTAAGAGCTTTAGTTAAAATGTTTGCACACTAATTATCTGTCTTTACATATTCGAGCTCAAATT
Organism: Brasenia schreberi; assembly: GCA_036023115.1. Lineage (NCBI taxonomy): Eukaryota > Viridiplantae > Streptophyta > Magnoliopsida > Nymphaeales > Cabombaceae > Brasenia > Brasenia schreberi. Next base: position 7,686,918 of record JAYKKT010000063.1, read on the forward strand.
CCTTAGTGCTCATAATGTCCCGTATAAAGTGATAATCAATTTCTATATGATTTGTTCTCTCGTGCTACACTGGGTTGGATGCAATTTGAATAGCTGCATTGCTATCACAATATATTGGAATTAAATCTTCTATAGACAAACCAATTTCTGTTAATAGGGAATGAACCCACTTTTCTTCACATATCCCAAATGCAATTGCTCTATACTCTTCTTTAGTTGTTGATCTACCTACAACCATTTGTTTCTTATTGTTCTACGATACAATATTGCCTCCTACTAATGTTACATATCCTGAAGTTGACTTTCTATCCTTCATAGAGCTATCCCAATTTAAATCTCTATATACTTCAATTTTATTTTTTTAATTCATGCAACACTCCATGTCCTGGTATAGCCTTAAGATACCTCATATTATGAAAAACTAAAATTGCATCCATATGATGTTTAGATGGAGACTACATAAATCAGCTTACCATTTCAACAACATAGGCTATGTCTCGTTGAGTAATCATGAGATAGATCAGTTTTCCAAAAGTTGTTGATATCTAACTATATCCACTTTATCACCTCTATCATCCGTTCATAGTTTTTTATTTACATCCATTGGTATATTTAGCGCCTTACATTCTTTCATCTTAGTATCTCGAGGTAAGTCTAAGGTATACTTCCTTTGATTAAAGAATAGATTTGTTTCTCAATATGACAGTTACCCAAGAAGTAGTGCAAATTTCCAAGATCTTTGATGTTGAATAATCTGTGTAATTCGTGTTTTAATTTCTGAATTTCAACATCATCTCCTGTCGCAATTATGTCATCAACATATACTAGCAGTAATATTAATTTTTTCTTCTTCTTAATAAACAATGTATAATCACATATACTCTTCTTGTATCCCAAATTGATGACAATATTGTTGAATTTTTTGAACAAAGCTCTTGTAGATTGCTGAAGCCCATAAATCGCCTTTCTCATCCTTTATTCTTATGATATGGGTAACCTGATGGTAGCTCCATATATACTTCTTCTTTCAATTCTCCATGTAAAAATGCATTTTCACGTCTAACTGCTATATATTCCATTGCCTTTGGGCAACAACACTTATAATCACTCGAATAGTTGTAAGTTTTGCCACTAGGGCAAAGGTTTCTTCATAGTTAATCCCATAGTATTGACTATAGCCGTATGCCACAAGTCTATGCTTTAAACTTAATTGTATATACCCATTTGCAACCCCCAACCTTTCCTCTTTATGGTAGGTCACCAATATCCCATGTCTTATTCTTTTCAAGTGCTTGAATTTCAAATTTCATATCTTAGTGAGGTTTTTGTGATGCTTCAAAAAAAATTTGGGCACTTTGATAAGTATCAATATTCAACACAAAGTTATAGTAACTTGTTGATAGCTTATCATGTGACATGAATTGGGAAATTGGATAATTACTACATTGTCGCTTACTTTTCCTCATAGCTATCGAAATATTTAAATCATCATTGCATGGTCCTTTATGGATTCATCATTGAGATCTGAAGAGGAATCTCCTCCTTAGTCATGGGCATCTAGAGGATTGGGCATAACAATCTTCCTCTCCCCCTTAGTGTATACTTTCACTTCTTTTCCCTTATGTGCATCATCCTTTTCTTCAAGAACCAACGCTTCAACCACTTAATCTTCTATAATATTCCTTGGAAATGCAAGTTCTTCTAGGTTGGAATGAATCGACTCAGGTTGTATTTGAAAATAGAGTGGATTTTCAAAGAAGGTTACATCCATCGACACATACTTCCAATGATTTTTAGGATCATAATATACATACCCTTTCTTCTCATTGAAATATTTGATGAACACACTTAATAACCCTATGATCAAGTTTATCTCGATATTGCTCATGACTATGAACAAAACAAAGGCATCCAAATACATGAGATAAAATATGAAAGGGTTTAGTCTGATTATGTTAAAGAGAGATTTCCCAACAAGGGTCGTGGATGGTAATCTATTTATTAGATACACAGTAGTGAGAATGGCTTCAGGTTAAAAAGACTTAGGGACTCTATGTTCCAGAAGTAAGGTCCTTGCAACTTTTAAGATGTATTTTTTTTTTCAATAACACCATTTTGTTGTAGAGTATAAATACAGAAAGTTTAATGTATAATGCCATGAGACTGACACTAAGATCACAAAGAATCATTGACAAACTCCCCGCCATTATCAGACCTTAGGATTTTAATATCATATCCAAATTGAGTCATAATAAGTTTATGAACCACGGAAATATAGAAGTAACTTTAGATTTAGATTTCAAAAAGTATACAAAAGTGAGTCTAGAATAATCATCAATGAATGTCACAAAGTGTTTAAATTTTTCAAGTGAAGGTATCAAACAAGGTCCCCATACGTTAGAATGCATCAACTCAAATGGAACTAACGACTTTGACTCTCTTCTAGGAAAAGACGCTCTATGGTTCTTAACACTTTGGCATACATCACACTGAAAAACTAAGTCACTCAATATTTGAAAGGTGACCAACTCTTTAACCTTTGAGCAAGGTCCCCAATACATTCTCTACTTAGAATATTTAGTGTGATAGATTTATATTCTGGAGATATTCCCCACAAAAGTTCATATACTTTTCTCACTTCACTGTCGGTTGTGCGCTCCTTAATAAAGTGGTTGCATTTGTTCTCTACTATATACCTATGCTCATTCTATAATCCATGAAGTTTTCTATAGTATTCACTTATCGATCTACCCTCTTGTCGACACCTTATTTTCTCAAGAACTTTGTACTCCTTGGGAATATTATGTTGCCTAATGTATGCTTTCTTTCCTGCAATCCAAATTTCTGTGGATGATTCCAAGTACATAAAAGTTTTACTAATCGTAGGAGTCATGGATTGAATTAACCATGAACTCCCCAATGTGTCATCCTTCATCCATCGGTCAAAATTTGCACTTTCTTCTCTTGGCCGAATTTTATTTTTGTTTATGAGAGCCAACTTACCTCTTGATCTCAAGACAAGTTCAATCGACCTTCCCCATTCTCGATAATTCCGACCTTCAAGTTAAATATTGTTAATCTGAAAGGGTTTCACTCTCTTTTTGTTGACATAACTTGTGTTGGCACCTTCTTCTTTCATCCTTGCTTTCATTTTTTCAATTTCTCATGTATCAACAATTTCAACAGATCGGTGGCCTTCTCTTCTTCCAATCTGTTGTGCTTTCAGCTCTTTTTATGCACGAACAAGATGCCTATGTGATTTAAGAAGATTAAACAATAGAAAACAACAAGATCAAATTTAAGATGTTATTGGGTGTGCAGTCTTGGCCTTATCGCCGCACCCCTTTCTCGTTTTTTCTTTTCTTAATTTAATCAATGATTGTTGGTAGGGTTTTCCTTTAAATACGAGCATTATACTAATACAAAATTACTTAAGTGTCATTAATGAGCCTAATTTAAAGTTATATTTAAAAACATAACTAAATACAAAACACTACAGTAAATTACAACAATTAAACAAAAAGAAAATTGTAGCAACATATCAGCTTTGCTTCACGTATCAAGACATGACTTCACTTCATGATTTCATATATTTAATATAATCAAGCTTTTAGATTCGATTTTCTTTAATGTTGATTGTGTTAGATATGTTCTCTTCATTAATTTCAATTTTTTTCGAGGCATTAGATTTATTAATAGTTTTTATTTTTATTTGTAATACATTGCACCATATCATACCATATTGCACGATATGGTGTTTTATCGTGTATCGGTGTCTTGTACGATATGGGCACCAATATCTTTTTACAACATTGTGTTGGACACAATGACCCATTTTTTTATATAAACTCTTATTTCACGGGGTGGAACAACCAGTGCTTCAAGGCACGAGGGCCCATGCTAGGTGTAGTATTGTGGCGACAGAGATGGCCCTTACCCACCTCAGGTATTATGTATTATAGTTTAGGGCCCAGAACAAAGCAATACACAATCAAAGAAAGAACATGCTCTCTCTCTCTCTCTCTCTCTCTCTCTCTCTCTATATATATATATATATATATATATATATATATATATATATATATATATATATATATATATATATATATATATATATATATATGGTGTATGTGTATAAGCTTGCAATTATATCATAACTAGTTTTTTTTAAATTAATGCATTCAACTATCTAAAATGATCATCGAACTGTCTAAAATGATCCAACTAACTTAATAGTTGTGATACTTTTGAAAAGAATAAAAGGTAACCACTTAAAACAAAAAATAATGATACTTTACAAAATTAAATTTGAAGAGGCACTTTTTAAGAAGGAAGATTTGACCTTCATTGCTTCACACACACGCGCAACCAATTCTTATACACTCGAACTAGTTTCTACTATCCTTCTAAGGGTGTTTCACTCTTTTCAATCCATTTAATTCATCTGAGACTAATCATGACTATTTGATGCGACTTTCATTCATATACATACACACTGTAAATACATACACGTAACTATTTGGAAACTCTATCTCATCCTGGAAGATGCTTTATCAAAATAAGCTGTGTTCATGTGTATTGCTGATTTCAACTGATTTGATCAGTCACAATCAGCAAGTAGCAGAAATCAAACATCTCCAAAACTCAGACTTGATTTTAGGCAGAATTTGCTCAAACTCAACATCACACAATAGATCTGAAATCCTGAAAAGACTCTAATTTAAGCTTGTTTTGTCACAACACCATCAATGAGTATCAAACTTGCTGCATTATGTGAAAGTACTTGAAGATTCTTGCTTTTTCTTCCAGTTGAAGGTTGGTATACAACTTCTCAGAATCTTAAAATGCAACACAATTAATATCAATTTGTCTAAATCAAGCTCGAAAAGTTCTTAGTAAACAATGATGGAATTTTGTAACATACAGTGTAAATTTAGGCAAAAGCATGTGCGGCGTGGCTAGCATCTTTCAACTCCTGCGTCTGAAGTTGAAGTATCTAAGAAAAAGATTCATGGATAAGAAAATGGAGAATCGTTGCCGAACACTTGGCCAATGCACAGTTTTATGCAGGATAAACAACCCTTACACTAGATTAAAAATTGAATTAATGATGGTAATGCTTTCTGAGTATTAGATAGCCCCTTTCCTGCATAAACAATAGAAATACAGCCTCATCAAAAGCCAATGGCGAAGCCATATAACTGAAGTCGAATAGGTCAAATTTCAAGTTTTTTTTTATGTCAAGTTCATGTGAGAATGTCTATTGTAATCTAGTAAGAGGTTTTAATGTCTTTATTAGCAGAAATGGGGAGGCGTTTGCAGCTTCTTGAGAAAGGATGTCAAAAGCATATATGACACTGAAGTCTTGATAAAGGATCAAGTTTGGTAGAAGATATCACTGTATGAGGAAAAACAAAGAGGAAATAAGGCAAATTTATTATAGATCATCTTCCACTGTGAAACCACCGAAAATTTCACTTGTTCATAAGCTAGTGAAGTATCGACTCAAAGAGTAGCACTAAGACAGGAAGCTTGAATAGGCTCTTAGTTGTTCCACTATTACCATTGCTCATCGTGGGCAACAACATAATTGAGAGTGAATGGCTAATATATGGTGATCTAGTTATATTGAGGACAAAGATGGTCTTTCATAGGGGTGTTCAACGAACCAAACCAAACCAGCGAACAGTTTGGTTTGGTTCAATTCTAAGAACAAAAATGGATGTTGATCATGCAGGTGTGAGGATTGTGTTATTACCATGCAGGTGTGCGAACATCCTGGTGTATATATCTCATTGTTATTACCACTTTTACAGTTATCTTAGATCCTAATCAGTTGAAGAACGTATTCAAGAAATGGATGTTGATCATGCAGGTGTGAGGATTGTGTATAAAGACGAAGCATGAAGTTTATTACCATTTTCGAATTATTGTAAATTATGGTGTATGATATTGAAATCCCACATGGTGTGGATTTTTTATATAATTTATCTGGATTTTAGTGAGATATTATATGATGAAAAGAAAGTTGTTTATATTTAGAGAATTTTGTGCTTAAGCGTTGTGAGCCACATAAAACGCATCGATGCGAGGTAGACAATAAAGATGTAACCGTGTATAACCCATGAGTTGGTTTGCATCTTGATGGAGACATTGGTGGACCTATAATGTTTTGTTTTGCTACATTTGGGTAATTTTCACAATATGGGTTGTGCTCGTGTCACATGCCTTGTGGTGACAATCTCATAAAAGGGAATCCCAAACACGATGCAATTTGCATTGATATTAGCTGAGTTGGGCAAGACCATGAATGTGTTGTTAAGTCATGCCTATGCCAGGTTTTCATGTTAGGTATTACATTGCCCAAAATTTCGTGTTTTTATTACTGTTTATAATATATATATATATATATAACCAGGATTATTGGGTTTCTTTGTAATACATAGATGAAAAGAGAATCCTCTATCATCCTTTAGTTATAAGTGTTTTAGAGGACATTGTTATTATATTCATACTCTTGAAAGTGAATGGTGGATATCAGTATGTATGTATGTTCTAGTCACTCTAACGCAATATATATACATATATGTATATATAAAGAAAGAAAAATTAGTATGTGAGCACACTTATCTATGTGCAAATCCACTCAAAGATTATCGATATGATAAATAATGAAGATTTGAATTTGAAAAATAAATAAATAAAACAAAATATTTAGTTTTTTTTTCTCCGGAATACGCAAAGCTAAGGTTGAAGAGTTGAAGCTTTATCCCCCATCCCCCTCTTACAAAATGGTGTTCATGCCCTCGTCAAGGGTTTGCCACGCGTGAGGTCCAATAGACATGGCTAGTTTAGACAGGCGGGAGGTTTGAGCCAGAACCGGGCCCCAAATTGGTTGGAGGAACATGTCAGTTTTGTTTCAGAACTGCCCTAGAACTGTTGTTTAGAACCCTACAGTATCAGGCAGTTCCAAACTGCCCTAGACTGGACCTTACTCGTGCCTGCTTAAAAAAAACAAAAACAAATTCCAAATAAGTGATGAGAGACTATTGGAGCCCGCCCTGAAACCGGTCTTGGAACTAAAACCGGAACCATTTTGCAGCCGACTTTAAAGCCCAAACTGAAAGTGGTGGAAAACATGGGCTCAGGCCGGATCAGTTACGGCTCCTGGTTCCATGGTAACTGGAACTGCCATGGAACCGGCCGTATCTGATGAAAGGAGACTTTTGGTATCCGTGCAGCGTTCATTTTACAAAATTGTACTGCCCCAGCTACAACTGGATCTAGTGTTGGGTAGAATGGAACCCGACTCAAAACATATCCGATCCGGTTGTATTCCCTATAACCGGGGAGAGATAACTAGAAGGACGATTAGACGCGAAAAGGAAACCTTCTGGAGCCTTCGTTAGCGGAAGCGACGCCGCTCCCCCGTCTTAGCGTCACTCCTTTTATTCTCTCTCTCTCGGTTGCTCGATCATCTGCTCTGTCTGTCGATTGGTAGACCGCAGAAGAAGCCAAAGGGAAGAGGAAGAGGAAGGAAGAATGGCGAAGTACGGGGAAGGAGACAAGAGGTGGATTGTAGAAGAGCGCGCAGACGGCCAGAACGTTCACAACTGGCATTGGACAGAGAAGGACTGCATGGAATGGACGAAGCGTCTCCTCTCCAACCTTCTGGAGGACGTCCAGATTCTCTGCGGCGAAGAAAATCTCTGGATCCGGACGAAGAAGCTCGAGAAGGTCAACGGAGAGGCCTACGTCAACATCCGCAAGGGAAAGATCATCCCCGGGTACGAGATCTCTGTCAGTCTATCCTGGGAGGGCGAGGCCAAGGATTCCGATGGAAAAACCCTGCTGAAGGCCGACGGAAACGTCGAGTTCCCCTACATCGCCGACGAAAACGCCGGTGACGATCCTGAAATTAAGTTTAGCATTAAAGATGAGGGTGAAATGGGGCGCCGGATCAAGGAGGCTTTCATCTCCAAGGGAAAGCAGATCTTGCTTGAGAAGGTGAGGGAATATGTGAAAGGAATGAGTGCCGGAGGCCCTGCTAAGGACGAACTTGAGCTGAAGTCGGAGACCGTGAAGCCGAAGCTTCCGGCAGCTGCAGAGAAGGAGGAAACGGCGGAGAAGAAGAAGCAGACGCCGAAGAAGGAAGGGTTTAGGACGATTACCTTGACGGAGAGGTTCAATTGTAGGGCGAGGGATCTGTACGAGATACTGATGGATGAGAATCGCTGGAAAGGATTCACTCAAAGCAATGCGAGGATCAACAGAAACGTAGGAGGAGAAGTGTCGTTGTTTGACGGCTCGATCACGGGCGTGAGCGTGGAGTTGCATGAGGCTAAGAGCATTGTTCAGAAATGGAGGTTTTCTAGTTGGCCCGATGGAATGTACTCGACGGTACGAAGCATTTCCGTACCTCTGCATCTATCATTATGGTTCCGTGGCGTTTCTGTGAATTGTTTATATTTTTCTGATTGTTTTTCAGGTCAAATTGACATTTGATGAGCCGGAGCCTGGTTTGACCATTATTAAGCTTGTTCAGACGGACGTTCCCGAGGAAGACAGGTTTGTTTTTGACATTTCTTCTTCCCCTTCATTGTGGTTTTCTTTGGATGTTATGGACCTTTCTTATGCTTTAAATGTTGGTTCTATTGTGCTTTCTTTGTTGGTCCATTCGATTGCGATGTGAGTTCTTTCTTTTAGATACATTTGGGCGCTCCCTTTTACTGTACTTTCCTATTGACGGTGGTGCGAATACTTGATCCCAGCATGTCAATTCATGAAACAAGAAGTAGTGACTATTATTTTATGTTGATACAGTCGATTGTATTTCCTGATATTCTTTTAGGATGTCATTCGATGATCTTGAATGAGATGAAAAAGTAATAGGGCAATTATTAATTGACGCTTGTGTTGGGGGGACTGCCACTTTATCTTTTGATCATGTGTACAGGTGGAGCATTTGTAAACTGGTTCATGTTTATTTGTTTTCTCTCTCATTGGTTCTCTTTAAATTCATTCACATTCTTGCTCTGCTTTCTTATTGCGCAATTGGCAGGTACGGGAATGCCACGGTTGTTGAGAACACTGAAAGAGGATGGAGAGAGCTAATCTTTTATAAGATACGTGCTGTTTTTGGCTTTGGAATCTGAAAACTGAATATCGTAGAATCCTATTTTTTTGGCTGTTGGTTCTGAAAATCGGGCAATTATCTCTTCACTGTTGTTGAGACTTTCCTGCCACTATGATTAGAGGAATATGATACGCTCACAGTTCCAAGAGGCGGTTGTTAATTGCTATTGAACATTAAACTGTGTTGGATTCGGTTGTGGCTGTAACAGCGCAACTCAATCCCCACTGTTTGTGTACTTGAATCTTGTGATGCGAATTTTATAGTTCACTTGATCAGGGAAGATTGTTCTGCGTATTAATTCTTCTCTTTGTGTGTTACCAGTTGTTTGCTTGGCTATGCAGTGAAAGTGAAGCCAATATATGTGTGTATGCTCCTTTTCCTCTAAATTGTAGTTAGCGTATTTGCCCTAGTGGACAGACGAAAATACATCACTTGTACATGTTGCTTTACATTTCCTTTCCTTTTACTACCAACCGGAGGATAGACGTGTCCTGTTCTTAACAAAAGAGCATGATGGTTGAAAATATTACTTTCTTTTCTAAAGAAAAAATCAACAAAAAAAAGAGTAGTGTAACAAAAGCTATAACAAAAGCCTTCTCTCATAGTTGATGAAATCGGCTACATGAATTCTTCATTTCTAAAGAGTTTGATTGAGTGTCATGTCATGCTAATAATTAATTCAATAAAAAAAGTAGTGTAACAAAGGCTAAACTTAAGAAATTCTATAAAGTATTTTACAAAAAAAAAAGTACATTTTCTATAAAGCACTTCACAAAAAGTAATTTAAAAAATATTTTAAAGAAAGTAAATGTAATGAACGAAAAATAGATGATACCATTTAAAGAGGAAAAAAGTATCATACTAGTAAAAGTATCAAAAGGATACGGGAGGATTATGTTCATATCATGTCATGCAATACAGGTGGTTTCCATTAGCTTTGGTAAAGCCAACCCAATTAGAAGCATAAATGCATCCGGTACCGACACATTAAAAGGAACGAAACTCTTAAAGCTTTGACCAGTTTTTAACGACAACTAATAAGAATGAAATACACTAGTAGAAGCACTCGTAGCATTAGCTCAAGGGCAGTGCGCTCTAACACCGTTAGCTGCTGGTGGCGATTTTGACTCTCAAAGGGAAGTATGTGTTGGCTTCGGCATCCTCTTAAGAAAAACATAATTGATATTTATACACCTATTTTATTGTGGATTCTCTCTCACCTCTTCTTTGTCATCGGTTTCTCCTTTTTGTTCACCAGTTTTTCCTCTTAATTATCCGTATTGCTTTCTTCCCAACAACCTTTCTCGATCTTCTTCTCCTACAATCTCTTTTAATGTCGTTGTATCTCTTAATTGTTGATTTTTTTTTGTAAATCTCATTTTTTCAACTCTTTGTTTTAAAACTTTCATGAATAATTTTTTAGTTTTTTTATCAATTTTTTTTAAACTTCTTTATTTATCATTCTCAATCTAAACATAAATCTGAAGAAAAACGATAGAAAACAAAACTCTAAATCGTCAATCACAGTGAACTTTTTTGACGAGAAAAGATATCAACAACTGACGACGAGACACACTTAAGGCACATTTAAGTAACAAACGTACCCACAATACGTCGCATGTCGTAAGTGCATCTTCATCCTAAAAGTAATGTGATTGAACCATGTCCCCCTTCTTATCGATGATAAAACACGCTTAAGGTGTGCTGCATTAAAATGATAAACATGCCTTGGAGTACGTTACTATTTGAAGGGTGATACGGTGGATGAATCTTTTTTTTTGGAGAAAATAGTGTCCGCTGTAAGAGAATGAAAGAGAAAAATGAAAAAGGACGGTGTCAAAAATATGATGAAAAAAATGTATATTTTGTAAAAAAAGGGTATATGAATTAGTAACACCCAAAAAGTACTAGTAGAAACATTAAGTTGACTTATTAAAGTACTAAATAAGCATAATTAATACATGCATACCCTTTTTATTATTTACACTCCTTTTTTATCGTGATTATGATTTTGCTCGTGCTAAAATCTGAAAATTACCCATGATCATTTGAATCTCTCTATGCGGGTTCTCACTTTACCATTGATCATCCCACACCATTTCTACAATGACCATGACTCGAAGCTTAATCCATCCACTGTCCCCATAGTATTCCAAATCCAACGAAGAAAAAGAGAGAAAGGAGTCAATTCGAAAAAAGTTTGAGTGATTTGATAGGATATTTCATTGATTTGATGTATTATTTTCGATTGGAATCAAAACTAAAAAATGACATCTAGTTCTCGACTTGAGACATGGCATAGGATATATCTTGAGTTGGGAACTTGACATTGCTTATTATTTTCTCATTTTTCGTATGTTTCTTAATTTGTTTCTTGATTTTTTTGTTGTTTTTTCTTGTTATTGGTTTTTTATTATTTTTTTGAGGAGATTCGTAAGAATATATGTTGTCCAACCGTAAAGAAGGCCATAATGCTAAAAATGAATAAAATACAGTTATCGAATTGAAAAGATTCGATGAGAGACCTCTTGATGGAATTGAGTGGCAATGAGAGAAAGTGATGAGGGATAATTCCATGTATTAAAAAAATACATGGATAGTAAAACAGCCCCCAAATAGTAAATTAGACTTGACCACAGACTTCCATAATTTCAAAAGCTAGTTTCAGCACCTGCAAACGTGCCCGTGCTCGCAGTAACACCAATGAGACAGGTTGGTGGAGATTTCTATGTTTCAAATACATCGATGACATTGCAGGAAGATTCTATAATGCAGGCCTAGGTCATCAAATACACTTTCAATGTCTCGCTTTGCATCCACTTGTGTGGTAAGTTACATAGAAAATGCACAAATCAAGCAAGGATTGATCCTTGTATTTGGTGAGCTTGCCATGTCCGGCACAGATATTCAATTCTTGGGTGGAAATCACTTTTGTTAGAAATGTCACACCGTTGAATAATAAAGCAAATACAAGTAACAACAGTACATGCTGCCATTCATTTCTGAGTGTAAGAGGAAATAATACAGATTCTATGTATGAAAGTATTGCACGGTTATATACAGGATATCTTTGTTCATTAAATATATGTAAGTTTCCTAGTTTGCAGGAAACTTACTCAGGAGGCCTTCTTGCATTTGTATCGACCAGCGCAGGTGACGTAAACCAAGAGATTGAACAAGCTAAGCCCAGCCAATAGCCAAAAGAAATAGTCGAGATGACCCTCATTCAAGTTATCTGGTATCCAGCCAGCACTCCCACCTCGTGTTGTCACCGCAGTTACAACAGTTACTATGAAGGTGCTCAAGTAATTACCAAGTGCAGTAGTCAGCAAGGAGAATGCGCTACACAGACTCCGCATTGCATCGGGAGACTGATCGTAGAAGAACTCGAGCTGCCCAATGAAAGTGAATACTTCTGCTGCACCAATCAAGAAATACTGTGGTATCTGCCAAAATATGCTCATCGATACTGTTGTTGATGCATCGTGCTCTAAACCAAGCTCTTCAACAATTTGCAAGCGCCTGATTTCCGCTAATGCAGCTGCAGTCATGGCCAATATGGATATGAAGAGGCCGATACCCATCCTTTGCAGCTCAGAAAATCCTCTCTCCCTCCCTGTCAATTTTCGCGCTATGGGGACAAGTATGCGGTCATAAAGCGGGACCCAGATAATCACGCTCAATACATCGAACACTGATAGGGATGCAGGGGGAATGGTAAATGAACCAAGAGAGGTATCCATGGTCGTCCCTTGTTCCACAAACATGGTAGACATCTGTGCATAGACAGCAGAAAATACTATCCCAGTAGCCCAGATAGGAAACATTCGGACCAGAATTTTCAGTTCCTCAACTTGTGTCACCGTGCACAGTCTCCACCGGTCGGAAAAGTCATTGCTTTTTACCTCCATATCAACCAATGTGGCAGATTTATCAAGAAACCTAAAGAAGAACGAAGTACATAAATGGGCATACATGAGTATAAGATAGTTGACCGTATTTGAAAACCCATGGTAGATAACATCTGAATCATAATCCAAGTCTAGGGAAACTTTGTGACATATATATGAATGTCATTTATTAGTAGTCTTTTCAAGCAGAAGGTAATAGGATCGTCATGCATCCACAACCAGGAAATTTAAAGAGTACCTGAATTCGTCTGTATGCTCCAATTTCCGACTCCCTTGAATGGCTGAGTTTTTATCCTCTACTTCATGTAAAAGTGAACTATCAAGAGGGACGGTGACATTCCACTTCCGCACAGAAGCAACAATGACCTGGCAAACTCTCGTCAAAGGGCTTCCGCCTGGCCTTTGAAACCTGTAGAGTGATGTGCCTGTGAAAAAGCTCCCAATTGCAAGTCCCATGAACAATGTGGGGATACCAAACCCTAAGCCCCAGCCAGCGTTGTCTTGTATCCATACAATCAAACTGCTTGAAACAAGAGCTCCAAGGTTGATAGAAAAGTAGAACCAATTAAAGAAGGAACCTTTCCGCACTCGCTCGGTTGCATCGGTATCATCAAACTGATCTGCCCCAAATGACGAGACACAAGGCTTGATGCCGCCAGTTCCTAATGCAATCAGATAGAGGCCAAAAAAGAATATGGCATACTGCGCAACACTTGCTTCAGGACAAGCATCCCCAACACAAGAGGGAGGTTTGAATGCAGGAACTGAAGCAGAAAGAGTCAAGGTACCCATTCCCTAGAAATCAAAACCAGCGGCATGTGATGATCTACTTGAAACGAAAAAGTTAAAATGAGAAAGATAATGCGAGAAAAGAAAAACAAAATTATGATATGCTTGTATAGTGGAAGAGCACAAACAAAATCACCAAAAGAAAGAGGAATCAAACAATTTCATTTGCCAAAAAAATCTGTGCTTACAATAAAGTAAATTGAAGAGAATACTGCGATTGTCCAGTATCTTCCCCAATAAGCATCAGCCAAAACAGCTCCAATGAGCGGTGTGAGATAGCAGGTGCCTGACCAGGTGGTAACACTAGTAGCAGCATAGGCATTCCCTTGGTGGAGTACTTTTGTGAGATATGTGACGAGGTTAGTGGCAATACCATAGTATGCCAAACGCTCACAACATTCATTGCCTGCATTTTATAGTTCACTATAAACACAACGCTGCTAAAATATTGAACCCTCTCAAGATATGTATTATGAAAAGACTCGTCGTAACAAAAAAAGGACAAAAAAGGGTGAAAAGCAGAGTACCAAGAATGAAAGGGCAAGCCCTCCAGTTGCCAGTGTTATGCTTCAGAACAGGATTTCCATGGATATCAACTGATCCATCTCCTGTGTATGGTCCATCACTTGTATTCTGAGCGCCAAAGGATAAAAGCAGAAAAGTCAGACACATAATACCATCAACAACTTGCCTAGAAAATAATAAGTTCCACATTTCCAGTTGCTCCGAAGGTGAAATACTCTTCCAGCATCAAAATCCTGAATATTACAGGTCTCCTGTAAACTCTACAAATGACAAGAGATTCCAAACTGGCCATCTCTACGCAAAAAACAAAAGAGTGTTCCAACTTTCCAGAAGCTTAGTACAGGATCTCTCTGTCCCATCAAACACCCTTCTATTATTTTCCCTCCAAATAAGCCAAAAAAATTGCAAAAGGAACCAACCTCGCTATACAATTTTTTTCAAAACTCTACTTTTTTCTGCTAGCATGCAGTTTTCAAACACGATAAATTCAATCAGAAGAGACTTCTTATTGAATCCTCTAAACCATTCAGAATGTTTTAGCTGTTAAACTAAAGAAAGTAGTAACTCAAGCATAGGCATGTACAAGAAACTCATCAAAATTAGTTGGTAATATTAGCAAAAGCTCTATGATGCAATATATGTACTTCCTAATGCAAAAGCCCTGCATCTCTCCACAACACGGTGATGTGTGTCATGAACTCATCCTTAGGGTGCATCTTAGTTAGATGGTTGAATTTCCTACCGTCTTTCCTTCCTTGGGTGAACCATTTTAATGCAATATATGCTTCAAATCTGTCTTCTCATTGGATCATTGCCTTGTTACCCACTTCTATTGTTGCTATAGTTGAAAAAGGTTCTTGTCATATTCTTTTATGATGATGGAGATACTATCTACATTCATTTCACATAACATTTATGCAAGCCTTATTCAGAAAGTAGTATTAGTCTGCATCGCATTTCATAAAGTAATAAAGCTAATCTTGCTTATTTATCTCGACTCTTACTTTCTAAAGATTCCTTATGGTCATCCTTTTCAAAATATAAACATCTCCATCACAATAATCTTTCAGCTTATCTTGTGGCCAGAGGTGGCTCCTGGGATTGGAGGTGTTTGCTGTAGGCTTTGGAAATTAAAAATTGCATTTTTCACTTGGCAACTTGACAATAGGATGACTCTATTTTGGACTGAACCCTACTCTGTGCCAATCCTTTTGCAGAAAATTTGATGGTTCTACTGGTGGTGAAACAATGTTTGACATCAAACAGACTTTTGAGTAGAAACCATCTTTTGTAATGTGCTAGCCATATCCCATTTCCTTTTTATCTTCTTCAGGTAACAACAGTTCTTTACTACTTAGGAGTAGAGCGATAAATCAGTATTCAGTCATTGTGTGCCATGGGATTAGATACACAGTCCACTCCATGGCTAATCTAAAGCTTGGAATAAATTCATATGGTGCTGCATCATCTCCCTCAAGCATCTTTGGTGCTTCTTATGAGAATAGGCAGCTCACTTGGATCAAATTCAGCATGCTACTGTTTCAAATTTTCAACCGTGAATATATGTTACTTGTGTAAGGCAGATGTTTGCACACTGCCTTTTCACTTATTGCCCATATGTTCCATAGGTTTGGAGCTTTGGTCTATCTAAATTCAGAAGTAGAAATTGCCTAACAAGTTAAGTTTATTGTGAATTATCAAATGGTATTTGATTATTGACTATCTATGGTGCTTGATGTCCATGTTATGGCAATATCCATCTTGAAAGAACTGTCTTACTGCCTATACAAGTTACCCATGTAAGGTTTGTTAATTTTTGCTTTTTCCTCTTAAAGAAGGCCAATGACTTTTGTGAAAGTGCAATCTACCATATTGGTTGGCCGTCCCTGTATCAACCCCTTGCAATCTTATCATTAAAGTAAAAATTCTGCCAAAACATGGTTCATATTATAATTCATAAACTCGAGTTCCTCACAGCATAATTTAACAGAAATTTAGTATTCAAAAGTACAAAAGGATTAAGTACCACCAGCGGAACTACAATAATTATTAAGAACATCTTACATTCAACTCTTGAAGGTTTCCGAATATCACACCACAATTTATATGTTCACAGGGACATGGCTTGATTTATAATCTTCATACTCGGGAGATTCCAAATTTACTAAATCATCAATGAGAGTAGGCCCACCTCAATTGATAGCTCCAGAAAATCCACCATTTTTTCCCATGATAACATTGATTCCTTTACCAGTTATAAATTAGAAACCTTTTCCAATAATTACATTTTTGGACTTATATCTATGAAAGATTATATGAAAAAACAGAAACGTATGAACCGAGATCAGTTTTCTTATGATGAGGAAAACTTCTCAATCATTCCCTCATATCGTACTTCCATTTTTATAATGGGATCTATTCAGCTCTTTCTAATGGCCAAATGACAAAGAGATCATTCTACAAGTTTATACGATTCTATTTCAATATGATTCTGTCCCAGCCCGTCCCAACCTGACCCAGACTAAGAAGTGGGAAAGATTTTACTGCTTCTAATTAGATGACATCGCCTCCTTCCATTTTGGCCACATCGATTTGCACAACTTTTCAATAAATTAATTGTGCAGATAGCACATCTGAAAATGCAAAACTACTCATTAAGATATTTAACACAGGATGCTCACTATCTCGCGGGCCCACGCACACACACAGGGAGGGAGGGGTGGAAACAGAGAGAGATCCCCAATTGCGCAACCAAGAAATGTATGGAGGACGATCATCCAGAGAGAGAGACTCAATTGCACGATTCTAACACCAAGAAGAGTATGGAGACGATCACCAACGAAGACAAAGAATGAAAGATCACCAAGAGGGATTTCCCTCCAATCAACCATTCCATTAAACCCACATCCAACAACTAAAGAAACAACAAAAATATTGAAAATTTCAACTTTTTCATGATCCTATAACACAATCGATGAAACTACAACAACAACAACAACATTCAAGAAAATGAATTAGAAAAAGTAGGAGAAGATATTGCTTGATGAATCAAGGAAAAAATCCAAGTTTTTCCTGCTTTCTAGGAAAAGGATAAACGGGAAGGGAGAAGACAAGGAAATTTACATTGACATCCAAATCTCCATCTTCGAGCAGTCTCGCCTGTTCCTCGGATCCCATCTCACGGCCAGCAAAGTTGGTTGAATACAACGAAGGCACAAAGGGCGTATATATCAGAAGGATCTGCACAACGGAAGTTGCCCCCTGTGAGACGCTTCCCTCAGGTTTTTTTTTTTATGTTTGTCGCCTAACACGGCTTTTCTCGTCCCCCCAAAAATCGGACGGCTTGTGAGACGGGCCCGCACGGCGAGGAGCAACGGCATTCGTCGTGAGACAGAGACACGGGACAGGTAGCTTAATAATGAACACCGAAGATTGAAGCATTCAAAGCGTTAGCTCACCCACCAAGGAGCTCGAAATGGTCGTCATCAGTTCAATTCCTCTACGTCTTCGGCCTTCCAATTGTAAAATAGCAGTAATAATATTACATGATATTTATCTTTTAACATACTCTTTGCACCGTAGCACTTTCATTGGCCCCGTAAAAAGCATACAACGAACAACAATATAAACAAAGGAATGGGTTTACAACAACTAAGCCTTTTCTCGTACTATATGGGGATCGGCTACATAGATTATTTATTTTCACATAGCCTTATCCTGTCTTATGGTAGTACATAACTCAAATAAGCTAAATCATTATTTATTGTTTCTTTCCAACACTTTTGTAGTCGTCCTCTGCCTCTTTTAATACTTTCAAAATCTAGTTTTTTGTACCTTCTTATTGATTATCGATACTTCTTTTTATTTCTTTCTATATATTCAAACCATCTTAAATGATATTCTCTCATTTTATCATGTTTATAATAACTTTATTATGGATACGGTCTTTCCTTGTATACTCATTTATCTCAACATCTTTATTTCTGTCACAGACATCTTTTGTACATGTTGACGATTAACTGCCTAACACTAATAACCATGAAACATGGTAGGTCTAATTGATGTTCTATAATATTTACCTTTTAACTTTCATGGTATCTTCTTATCACAAAAGAACACTTGATGTTCCTCTCTATTTTAACCAACCTGTATTACTTCTATGAGTAACATCTCTATCAATTCTTCTCACTTTGAAAAATTGTCCCTTGGTATTTAAAACTTTTCTTTTGGAGATGCAATATGTGCCAACTTTAATTTCTATGTCCTTTGAAGTAACCAAATGATCAAACATACATTCCAAATATTTTGTCTTTGTTCTACTAAATTGGAAGTCTTTACTTTCTAATGTTTCTCTCCATAGTTTCAATTTTCTATGAACTTTTTCCTTAGACTCCTCCACTAACATAATGTCATCTGTAAATAACATATACTAAGGTACTTCATCTTAAATATGTTTTGTTAACACATCCATCACTATTATAAATAAATATGAACTTAAAGTTGATCATTAATGTAACTCAATATTAACTTCAAAGAAGTTTGTCATTCATTCATGAGTCCTCATATATGTTTTTGTACCATCATACATATCTCTTACAAGGTTTATGTATGTCAATGGGATACATCTTTTTCCAAGGTTGTCAAAATAACATCTCTTGATACTCTATCGTAAGCTTTTTCTAGGTCAATAAATATCATGTGAAAGTCTTTTTTTCTCTAAAATATTTCACAAGACATCTCCAAAGGTGAATCACTTCAACAGTAGTTATGTCTGGCATGAATCCAAATTGGTTATATATTGTACTTGATACCTGTCTTAACCTACGTTCGATAATTATTTTCCATATCACCATGCTCTCTCTCTCTCCTCTTTGCCCTCTCTCCCATCATTTTGATCTCTCCCTCTTTCCGCTCTTCTCATCTTGCAACAAGCTTGCTATCTCATTCTCTTGACACTACCACCACCACCATGAATAGAAACTCTCTCTCTCTCTCACACACACACACACAACTACCTTAAGTTGAGTAGGACATACTTGTCTTGCATCCGCCCACAAGAGAGTACTCGCCCCAAGTGTGTCTGCCGTTTGAGCTAGATACACCTAAGCACCCACCGTAGTATCCTCTTTCTATTTCATCTTCTTTCTTCTTTATTTGTGTCTTTAGGTATGACAAGCTATGAAATGTGCTAAGATAATTGTACATTGAAGATAAGTGTGTACTTCAAAGCAAATAAAGGCGATAAACCTTGCACAACTATCACAGGAGGATGATCTCCAATCGAGGGCTAATGTCATACAGTTGATATAGAAGATATTGTTGATACAGTTACTCCATAATATGTTGAGGCTCTTATCCTTTACGTCCTCTAGAACATGGTGATACATATTATGATTATATAGAAAGTGGTGATTGTGATGTTATAACCTTCTTCTCCTACTCTCTTAAAAAAGATTTTACATATATCTCTTATTTTATTATCTATGAGTATCATCATTCTAATCACATCCTTGAATAACCTTTATTAAATTGTATCAGAGCAAGTTTCACTTTCTAGCAACACCACAAAAGCATCATGACACTATTTGATAGGCCATGAGTAGACTGATATGTGGTATGCTTTATTTTACATATGTAATAGAGATTACAATTATTCTTTGATCAATGATCCATGAAAAACAAATCATGAATCGTCTATTTTTTTAAGATTTACAATTGTTTGCTTTAAAAGGGGGAAAACAAAGTAAATGTATATAGGTATATAACAACAACTACTAAGCCTTTTCCGATACTAGATGGGGTCAGCTATATTGATTTTTTGTTTCTATATAGCCATATCATAATTTGTAGAATCTATGATAAATAAGTTCGATAAAGTTTTACGCTTGTTGTCGAAAGTCTAATACAACCCTCCTCCTTTATTCGGCCTTGAGACCAAACATACATACATATATATATATATACATATATATTCTATTAAATTTTCAAAAAGATTTTAAAAATATATAACTATTTTTTAAAATCTATTGCAATAGAGAAGATCTAAACATAATCACTTTCGCAAATCTTTCCATAGCTTTTTCTTAAAATAAAAGAAACATAAAAATTTTAATAGGAGAAGATATAACAAAGTACTTCCTTGCAACTCTCCTCGGATCAAGGACAGGTCCCGCAATGACTTGCTTATTTTTATTTTGAAATCACAACTTTGTTTTCTTTTTGAAAAGCATTCTCTCTTGTAGTCCTTCATCTCAAACAAGGTCACCAAATCGTGGTTGCAACCCACCACTTAGGGGGTGTCTTCAACACGAGAGAGGTTGGCTTCAATGCCACTGTGAAGAACCTGTTTTCTTCGGCCTCTTGTCAGATTCTTGCATTGCGAAGTTTGGTCACAATAGGATCAACCCTCACCTTCTATGGCTTGTACCAATATGCATCCATGTGAACATCAGATAATCCTCAATCGCTATCCTTTGAGGGTTGGATTCTATATTCCAACTGTTGGGACTTATCTTCCACAAAATGCTTGTCCAACCATTAGTGACTCACCTTCACCGTATTAGGACTTCCTTTAAGTGCTGCCACCAAATCATTAAGAGTGATGCCATAACCGGCTCCGATGCCAAATTGTTATTGCACTGCTCATGGCAACCGATGTTAGTCTTCAAGACTAACTAGTCTAGCACTCAAATATTTTCAATCCACAAACACATGCACAACTAAACAAATCAACTCTTTATTGAGGGAATAAGAGGGGTTTACAAAACCCAAACATGGTCGACCCTAATCCTTCCAAGAAAAATCATGTGACCATCTAAGACACTGTTAGGTGCAGACACCTTTAGACAAGCCTGACTCTATCAAGGAGGGTCTTCACAATGATGGACAGTTGAAGATGTCCAAAACACCTTCGTTGTTCAACTCTTTCCTCTCTCTCAAACTCTCAAGGACTAAGCTCTCAAATGTTGAACTCCCTTTCTCTCTCCTAAACGACTCCCTTTTATATAAAAGAGGTCAAGCACAAGCCACTTCAAAGTAGAGCTAAACATGCCCCCAACCGACTTGGAGTGGATCCACAAGATCTACTCTTAACCCTAACCTAGGCACTGCAGGTGCATCCAACTTATTCAGACACATGAGGGAGAAACCTCTCTAGAATTAGGGTGTATGGCATGTACTGCAAAGTGATGTCGACACTACGATATGGCACCTGGAGATGCAAGGCAAATGTCATGGTAGGAAAGGATGGTGTGTGTGTCGTAGTGCTTGTTGCACTAGAGTAGGTGCACGGGAATCTCAAGACATTGTCATAGCACGGAGGGGAGTGCAGGCGTGTGTCCCATTGAAGAAGGTTGGTATGTGATAGATGGGTGCACGATTCCATAGCATTAAGGCAATTGGCGTGCATGTTGCAGGACTGAGTTTGCTGATGTTATGACGAAGTCCTTGCCTTTGTCCTTGTTTAAAAACCTTGGTCTCATCCCCATTTTTGTCCTATGATAAGAACCAAGAATGCCCCCATATATGGCCCCATGTCCTTAATGGATCCCAGTGGGGACCTATCAGGAGGATGAGGAATGTTTAAATGTACATTCGAGTCTACTTTTATATATAATAAAACCTTAATCTATGTCAAACATATCCAAATTAAAGGATATTATTAATGGTGAAATACGTGAGGAATGGCAATAATTTCACGAATTAAAAAAGGGGATGATTCATTTTTTCATTTATTATCTCATATAAAACTTTTACAACCAATGAAGGGAGGGACTGAGGTTAAGATCACAAGGTGGGGACTTGCTCTCCTTGTCCTTGATCCCCATTGAGAATTTTCATGCTTTTCATGTCTCCATCCTCACCCCTCATTTTCACTCCTTGAATTTGCCCTATTCGAAGCAGGTCTCTATGGGGACGAAGAATTCATTCACTGCATCATCTCTACACACCATGATTGCATTGACAAAGGGAGGTGAGTCAAAAACACAAGTCTTTCTAGGTATACATTTAAAATGATGTACTTTTAATAGTCCTCATGCCCAAACCTTTGCTTGTTTTTGATCTAGGTATATGCTAAACCGATATCCAAACCTACAAGCCTATTAAATGAGCCATCATTTAGTTCAAAAAAACATGACTTTTAAAGTTCTTTTCTCTTTATTATAAAATATGATCCTTTGACCGCAAACATTATTGCTTGTTGTATAATTAGGCCTGTACATTGGAATACTCTCACGACTCTAGTACTTAGTCTTGGGTGCTCCTTTATACATGGGGTATCCTTTACTTTCATACTTAATAAGAGTCTCACATTCTAAGTTACATATGTGTCATAGATTATGCACATTTTGCTATCAATACAATCACCTTATTAAGTTTCCTTGTTACCTTTCTTGTAACCCTCACCTAACATTAGTCTTAAGCTTTTGTTGAACTATTACAACCATGGTGAAGGCTTACCTACTTGAGATGAATAAATGTCATCAAGAGTGTCAATCCTCTAAGTAATTCTAGTGCGTATATCGTACTTTGGTATCAAAGTAGGTTGTGATTGTGAGTGTGAGAACCTCATGTTGATAGCAAAATGCAACTCTCTCTCTTCGATACTTCTTATGATATTGACAAACACTAACACAAAGACGATCAGTAGCCCCTTCATCATAGAAAGGAGAAGCTTAAAATTGTATCAATAATTGACCTTACTAAGATACTATCAAGTCTCATGCCTCACATTTACGCATGGCTTACCAAGTTTGAAAAATTGGTATCTCATCTTGATTATGTTGTTGCTCATGTAGAAGGATCCAACCAATTGATGGGAGAAATTCATTGTAGAGTAGAAGATATTAGTGAATGCATGGACATTTGTGAGAACTTCTATGATCTTGTTAATGAGTCTTTGGAGTATTTTAAGTAGCACCTCAAACAAATTGAGACTTTTATGCTTACCTGAGTATACAAGCTTGAGAAAAGAGTTATTGCATTGTCTCTAAAGAGCCGAACTTTAGAGGATTCTCAAGCTTAAATGTTGACTCAATTAGAGGTAGGGTCGGTTGACAAATGGTATTGGCCATGGAAATGGATTGATAGTAAAGTATCACACCCACTAGCAAATATCATTATTAACAATTTGAGAAATATCACAACTATATTTGAAAGGTAGGGACTATGAGGATAAAAAACTCAAGCTAGCAATAGTTATAATATTTCTTAAAGACGATATCATGTTGTATTGGCATCACATGCTAGATTACATTGTTGAGGAGTAATATCATATTCATGCATGGGATGAATTTAAACGAGGGATACAAAAGCACTTCCTTCCACACAATATTGAAGTTGTTGGTAAGAGAAAGTTTGACATGTTGAAACACTATGGACTCATTGAGAATTACATTAAAAAATACCTAATGTTGA
Organism: Brasenia schreberi; assembly: GCA_036023115.1. NCBI lineage: Eukaryota > Viridiplantae > Streptophyta > Magnoliopsida > Nymphaeales > Cabombaceae > Brasenia > Brasenia schreberi. Next base: position 7,710,696 of record JAYKKT010000063.1, read on the forward strand.
TGTTGAGGATCAAGACAATGACATTGAAAGACAAGATATTTAGGTTTCTCACCAAGTTGTAACCTTAAGTCTAAATAAGAGTTGAATTGTATGAACACAAAACCCTCTTGAAAGCTATTACAACAGCATAACGACTTATTGATAACCGCCAGAGGGATGATGATAAAAAATCCACAAAGAAGAAATATCATAACAAGAACGAGGATAGGTCTAAAGGCCATTGAAGAAAACATGATGACAACTCGATTGAGCCTTTAAACTACTATAAAAACAAAGATAAGAATGACAAACATAATAAGAAAGGGAGACAAATAAAAGAAATATTGAAGAAGGAATGTTGATATTGTGGTGGACCACATTACTCAAGAGATGAGAGCACTTAGCATGCTTGCTAATAAAAATTTGTAGAGGATGAAGTGTATAAAAGAATCGAGGATGAGATCACTTAGACTTCTCAACACATTAGAGTTCAATGGTTGAGCTTGTAAGATCGCTTTACGTAAGGGTCTAATGTATTTAGATGTGATACTAAATGAGAAAACTACTATAGCACTATTATAATTTTATATGCCCTAAAGAGGCAAAGTGTTTGGGTTGCAAATTGTTCTTAGGGATTGCCGATTGAAAGCTACAAATTCATAAACCAAGCCCATTGAGGAGGAGGCATTAGATGTCTTGATTAAGTTAGAAAGTTGGATGGGTATTACCAACTACATTGTCAGTGCTATCGATGATTACAAAGTCATTCTAAGATTATAATTCTTATGTGAAAGCTGAGTTGAGCTCCAACTCTACTCCAATGTGATGACTATCTTAGATAGTCTGACTCTATGTGTCATCTAATTTAAATATAATGTAGAAGATAAGTTATGAGTCGTCAGTCCTATATTAGAAGAAGGGTTTGAAATAGGGTGTAGACACATTCTTGGTTGTATTATGGTGAGCTAAATAGGAAGAGCCTTACGATAAGGTGCCTCTTGAGATGGATATTGTGCAACAGAAAACTACTCCTTAACAAGAGGTGGGTCATTACATTAAGTTGGTGCCTACTGTAAAACCACCCACTATGATTTTGTATTGCATGACCCCTTCTAAGTTAAAAGAGCTACAAAGACACTTAGATGAAATACTAGCTTTAGGAATCATTCGACTCTACAAAGCTCCTTTAAGAGTATCGATACTATTTCAATCTAAACATGATAAATTAAAGACTCTATGTATATTATCAAGCACTAAATAAAGTGATAGTAACAAGTACATGCTACCCCTTATCACAAACTTATTTGATCAATTGGGATAAGGTCATGCATTTTTGAGCTAAATCCTCGATTAGGTTATTAGGAAATGTGTATTGTGGATGGAGATGAGGTAAATATGATATGCATCATGTGGTATAGTGCTTATGAATTCTTAGTCATGTTATTTGGCTTAACAAACACTCTTGTTATCTTCTCAGTATTGATAAAGAATATTTTTTATACGCAGCAGGATCAATTCATGGTGGTCTATCTAGAGGACAACATGGTATACAATGTCTCTATACTACAACACATTCACTACATATGTATTGTGTCAAAGGTTCTACAAGATAAAGAGTTATACGATAAATGGAAAAAAATGCTTGTTTGGCAAACCAAAGATCGAATTCATTGTGCATGTTATTAGTAATAAGAAACTTTGGATAAATGCAAAAAAATTAAGGCAATTGGAGAATGGGATCCTACAACGAATCTGATAGAGCTCGGGTCATTTCTCGGATTTACAAATTACTATAGATGCTTTATTGAGAGGGTTGTTGCTTAGCATCACCTCACATGACCCTTTTGAAGAAGAGTAATGTTAAGATTGAATTGAGGATTGTTTGTTTGCATTTGATGAATTAAAGATTGATGCCATATGAGAGCTTGTTCTAAAGTTGGTTGATTGATCATACAAAGTCATTTGAGGTACTGACAAACACCAAGAACTTCGTCATGAGTAGGGTACTGATGAAGGAGGGACATCCTATTACCTTTGAAAGCCAAAAGTCAAAAGACACCAAAAGAATATATTCTCTACATCATAAGAGATGATGTTTATTGGTCACTATCTTCGCCTCTCACACCACTACCTCTTACGAGCCCCATTCATAAACAAGATGGTCAATGTTAGACTCAAAAGCCCATGACCGCTAAGCACAATTCTGGTTGAATTTGATATGATCATTGATTATAAGCCAGTTGAACTTCGATGTTGATGCATCAAGTCAAAAGCACTTTAAAAGTTGATCTTCGTACCAGTGTAGCCATCAGCCTCCAGTAGAAAGAAAAGGCAGAGCGGCAGGGTTTTACCTCACAAGATTCGGGGTGTGAGTTCGAACCCCTCTCTGTTTTTAAAGGAGAAGGCAGTGGACCGGATCCTTCCCGAGTTGTCTTGACCAAGGTAATGCTGCAAGGAAGCAAAATTCCCAGTAAACGTGAAAACGAGCAGCAGGAAATCGCCGTCGTTGTCCCCCTCTCTCTTTCGTATGGAATTTCGGTGGACGAGTTCCGAGTAATTTCTTTCTCGAGAGAGACGAGAAGGCAATAGAGAGAGAAGGGGGATGGAGGCGGATGACCTTCTAGCGCTGCTCCTCTAATCGAGACTACGGTGGCGGTACCCGAATCCGTCCACCAGATGGATAAGGACTCGATAGATCTCGAGGTCGGGCGCTCCGAACAGATTCAGTGCAGAATTTGCCTTGAAACTGACGGTGAGTTCGCCAAACCCTTTCAAATTTGACTCTACTCGGACGCCCGAATTCATATCCCTCTCTGATAATCTTTGTTGTTCTTTTAGTTCCTGGGCTATGGTTCTGTTTGGCCAATTGCTGAAATTATGACTTCGTTGCAACAAAAAACTTTTGCAATTTGGATCTGATTTCATTCATCGCCTTCTGCAATGACAACTTAGATATTCATCATATGATCCATTATAAATTCATATACATGTTTTTCATGTCATTAAGAAATAACAAATGCATATCATATAACAAAGCTAATTATATGCCATATTACATAAAAAAATTCACTGCTGAGAAAAGGCTTAATCATTCCAAACATGTTCAGCGAGACGACTAGAGGATTTTGAAAATATTTTGCGTAGTTAATAGCACATGAAAGTAAATAGTGATGATAATGACTCGTGTAATGGAGTTAGCAGTCATATAGCGTCCTTAGCGGCCGAGGTAGTGGCCATGTAGCGACAACATTGCGTCCTCCGACAACATTGCGTCCTCAGACGCCACAAAATGATAATGGCTATATCACCTTGGGGTCAATTAAAACCTAGAGCGGTCTATTGATAACATGCTTCTGGGTAAGGGGAAGGGAGTAGGATTGCGAGGACTTGCACCTCTTTCTTGGGCAGTATATATGTATGACTTGTACTTTTGAGATGTACATAAGTGCACATCTGAAAATTTATTTATACGTGGTTGTGGAGCAACTTGCGCCCCCTTTCCCAAGCTCCTGTTTATGTATTGCTTCTTCTATGCAGTTTGTTTCCTAATATCTATTGTAATTACATGTTATTAACAGTCACTATTCTGTTCTGCTTCATGTATTATTTTCTCACATTTACGTCCTGAATCTCCTGATATCTGTTCCTTCTATGTTGCTTATGATGCGCAAGCCTGTCTTTGCCTATCTTACCTGTACTTTGCTTATAAAGCATGTTTGCATGCCACTATATAGTTGTGCAAATTAATGAACTTTTTCAGGTTCCACTTTCAGGTCGGGATTTTATTGCTCCTTGTAAATGCAAAGGTACTTCAAAGTAAGTCCACTGAGAGTGCCTGGACCATTGGTGAGCTGTGAGGGTATTTATGAACCTCTAAAATTTTGGCACACTTTTTCTCTAAATTAACGTTTATGCCAAATGAACTGAATATTACTGCCTATCAGCTAAGACTCGACAAGGTACAAGGTATGTTATTGTCAGTGTTGGACATTGATATGAACGTCAAATATGATTTTAGTTGTTGAGAAAGCTGGGAAAATCCCCTACAATTATGGTAGCCAAGGCTGCAAAACGCGCATAAAAAGAAGAAGCAATGTGTCTGAAATTCCACCTTGTGACCTTTAGATACATGTACTCATCTAGTGACTTCAAGTTAGCTATCGTCTTTTCATGACTGGATGACAATGAGCCCAGGTATGGGAAACTCTAGTGCTTATGTCAAGTTGTCAACCATGCTCCATGCAATTGTGGTAACTTTACCCCCAAACGGTGCCTTCTAGGATTTGATTTAGGGCTCCTGTTGTTTGTTATAAGAGGGTTAAGCCTTTGTTCAAAGATAGCTCATAGGCAATTCAGCTACACATGATTTAAAGATTTAAATTCAACTTTGGATCCAACTTGTACACCATGAAGCTCGTGAAAGTTACCATCTTAGGAAGAAACAAAGAGTAACCTCAGCATCAGAACAAACTCAGCCACCATAAAATACTGCCCAATGCTATTCTGGAAGAGAAAACCACCTTGACCCCAACATGTATTTTAATCATGACCGCTAAAAGAAGGTTCCCAGTTGGCAACGAAGATCCCATCATCAAGCAAACGTTTCACCTATTAGTTAAATACTGGTGTGTTTCTTTTAGCAAGTAAAAAGGCAAACTGATTGAAAAAACACTTTACACATCACTCATGTCCAAGGTCCTCCGAGTTAACAATGTGAATAGAAAGATCCTATGATGTTTTCAACGAAGTGGTGTAGCAATACCCGGACACCGACCAACATGTGATAACTGAACTTCCAAGACCACAATCACAGATCGGATTCTCCAGTTCCAAGTTGTCTGAGATGGTTGTGGACTAACTTCAAGCCAACTTTTGTCCAAATGGCTTGTAGACTAGGGCATGTTAAATGTGTGATGCTGGACACAGTTAAGAGACTTGTGGAATAGGATGGACACAGGACATTAAACTGAGTGGGATCTTCTGGCGCAGTTGATTCACAATTGCTGGTTGGAAACTTTCACTTTTGAAGAAAACGGCTCTGATTTGCAATCTTCTGCTTGGACAGGGTTGACATTTCGTGATCCCCTTTTCAATGCAGTAATTTAATGCAGTTGTGATACTTTAAGTCGCTGAAAATTAGTCAAGGGTCATACATGTACCAACAATCACCGCATGCAGGACAGATGACAGACTGAAATTTCTCATGATCATTTCAGCCTGTGGTTCTTTCAAAATCGAGGGGCAAAGTAGACATGGACAAGGTATACTGGAAGTTCTAGAAGAATGCAACAAGAAAAGAAAAGAAGGGACTTTATCCATGGACAAGTGGATGCTATTCAAAAAAGATTATCCAAGGAAACGGAGGTGCTTCTAGCAGGTCTGGCTTGAAACAGTTAAAAGAGAGAAAGGTTATGTAGGAAAAGCTGCTTCCTTTAGTTTCTGTATGTACCAGTCTGTTAGTGGAAAGGCTTTAGCGTGTGAGTTTAGTTAACCACATGGACATTTGCATTTAAGCACCGATGCATAAATTTGGGTGCCCTTTTTCATCAATTGTACCTTTAAGTTTTTAACCTCTCAACTTTCTCCATCTTGAATTTCACTCTCTTGTTTCCCTAATAGCATTCATCTTGAGATGATATAATCTTCCATCTTTTATTTTTTTAAGAGCATTTAACTGATCAGTGTAGTTGAAAGATGCCTCCATCCCATATTTAGGCAATCCATAAGGAATGTAAGAAACTTTGCTGATAAGGGAACTTCACGAAGCCCTTCCAAAAGAAAAAAGTCATGGCATATATTCCATTCGTCACTACTTCCAGCAAATGTTGACATTATTCTTCTTTGAAGCATCTGTTTTGTTTACAATCAATTTGGTTGCTCGCTAAAAGGGATTTCTTATTTGTTTTCTGCTGCAGGAAGGGTTTGCTTTTGCTCATTGTACTACTTGTAAAGCTCCTTATCGCTTGAGAGTGCATGTGCCCACAGATAGGAAGTTGCGAATCTTGAAGTTTCGTTTATTTGTAACTAGGGATATTTTATTCATCTTTCTAGCCGTGCAACTTGTAAGTTGACTTTGGGTTTGCAGTGCTCTATCAGGAATTATAATTACATTCTCATTCAGTTTAGAAGCACCGAACCACCAAATTCTCTTCTTATTTCATTAATTACACATTACATATTGTCAGTGCAGAAGTCGTGGGAATGCACTTCTATTTTAGGAAATCCATTTGGCCACATTGTGCATAACTATATGTTAATGTAATAGGAGCACGGGCCTTTAGGGCCCGTGCCACTATCTTAAAAGGGGGCCAGGACCGTTGGGGGCCCCGGAGCCCCCGAACGGCCAGCACTAGCCCTTCTTCTCTTCTTTTTGCTCATTGTTCTCTCTTGTTTTCAATCTCATGTAATGTCTATAAATATGTCATTCATTCATCAATAAATTATGCAGTCTTGCACTGCTTTTTGACCTGTTTGTATGTGCTTCCGCTCTCGTGTTGGTTATTCTTGAAGATCGGTATTCGTGCTTTAATGCCACTTGACTCTTGGCGACTTGGTGGATTTGATTCGTGCAATATCAACCTTCGTTCATTGACTAATATTTACATGGTATCAAAGCTTTAGATCGAAGAAATCAAGTGCATTGGAAAGCGTGCCACGAGTGCAAAATTTGAAGAATTGCATCAAACTTGAGGTTAGTTCAAAATATTTAATTTTGCACAAAATGGAAGGTAAAAATGAGTCTTTTAGATGTATTTTAGACCCAAAGTGTTACCAAAGTTGGGCTAGGATGATGAAAAAATATTTTTTATCAAAAGATTTTTGGGATTACATCGATGAAACCATAAAGAAACCAATTTTGAACATTGATGGCTTGATGACGATGAAATCGTCAAAGCATATGAAAAATACAAGCTAGATTTGAAATTGTGGAAAAAAATGAATGCAAAAATTACATGAATTATTTGCCAAAATGTGGATGAAAAACTTAGAAATAGAATTAGTGCTTTTGAAAATGCGTTTGAAACTTGGGAATATTTGAAAAAGCTTCATTCTCAAGACGATTTTGTTTTTCAAATTGATTTAATGGAAAGAATGGTTATGCTTAAACAAGGGAATCTAAGCATTAGGGACTACCATAATGAATTTTCGGAGTTATGGACTCAATTAAGAAGTTTTGATAAATTTGAAAACCTTTACAAATTAGATGAATTTCAAGAATTTTTATACAATCAATACTTTTTCTTGTTTATGCGTGGATTAAGAGACGAATTTGAAAACATTAGATCAAATCTTATACATAGAAAACCTAGACCTAGAGGGGATTCCTTTTTAGTCGATCTTGTTATGGAGGAAACAAGATTAAAGAATATGAATGTGGCCAAAGAAGCCGTGCTTGCCGCATCAAGACTCGGAGCAAACTTAAAGACTTACAAGCCTCCACATGTCAAGAACAATGAAGGCACATCCAAGAAGCCCATGGGACCATGGCTCAACAAGGATACTATGTGTCATTATTATAAGGAAAGTGGACACATTAAAACCACTTCTCCTCTACTTCGAAAAAGGGGTGAAAACGTGGGAGCCGTGGAAGAAGGAGGTATCTTGCCCAACAACATCAAAGCTTACGTAAAAGAGATTTTTAAAGAAAAAGCAAGCATCTCCAGGAATGCTCTATCTACTTCTCAAGGTATGTCTTGGTTTTTAGATTTCGGTGCATCTTTTCATATGACACATAGTGAAGATGTTTTGATTAATTCTTGTGAGACTATTGGAAAACATGTGTTTACGGCCGATGGAACAAAACTCTAAATCAAAAAGATCGAAAATTTTGAAAAAAAAAACTTTAAAATACAAAATGTAAACCTAATACCTAAACTTAATTTGAACTTGCTTTCGGTTGCACAAATATATGATAATAATTGTATAGTTACTTTCTCATCCAAACATTGTGTGGTGAAGGATCACCTATCGAAGAAGGTGATTGGTAAAGGCCATAGAGAAAGTGGACTATACAAAATGGACTATCTTGTTATACCAAATTTTGAGTTTTATAATGTAGCCCAAGATGCTATGCTTTGGCATAAAAAACTTGGACACTTGGATTCTCAAAAATTATGTAATATTCTCTTGATGAAAACGATTGGAGAAAAAAAGTTTGAATGTAAGGATTGTATTCTTGGAAAAATGCATCATTTTCCTTTTGGAGAAAGAAATTATGTACCAAACAAGGCTTTTGATCTAATACATTAAGATGTTTGGGGCCCCACGCCCATTGCTTCTAAAGGAGGAGTTCAATACTATGTAATTTTTGTGGATGACTTTACTCGCTTCACATGGATATACCTATTAAAACATAAATCTGAAGTATTTGAAAAATTTATCGTATTTTGTAATATGATCAAAAACAAATTTGGAGCCACCATTAAAATCTTTAGATCCGATTCGGGAGGAGAATATATGTCTAATGAATTTTAAAAATTTATTTAAACAAAAGGAATTATTCATCAAAAATCTTGCACTAAGACCCTCCAACAAAATGGTCTAGCAGAAAAAAACATAGACGTATCATTGAAACTTGTAGAACCATATTAATTGCAAGTAAAGTTCCTAAATATCTATGGGCCGAAGCCACCCTTACTGCAGTATATCTCATAAATAGAATGCCTTCATCTAACCTTGGAAATACCTCATCTTTTGAAAAATTGTATAATCTTCCTCCATACTATGAAAGACTTAAAGTTTTTGGATGTAGGTGTTTTGTGTATACAGACAAGTATGATAAATTATCACCAAGAGCCATTGAATGTGTATTCCTCGGGTATGGTATCGATAAGAAAGGTTATAGGTGCTTTGATCCTATAGAAGACAAATTATACGTGTCTAAGTTAAATTTTTTGAGAATGATATTTATTATGAGACCAAATCCTTGAAGAACTCTGAATCTGTTTTTCCTCAAGATTTCTTTGTCTTAGATGAAGATGATTGTGACTCAGAAGATCATCAAGCTATTCAAGAAAACTGTATTGAAGACAACGACCCTCTACGCACAACCGTTGACACTCATTCAGTTGTCGAACCCTTCCCCTCATTATAAAAGACATCCTAGAGAACCTATTGATAACCATATAGAATCTGATAGTACAAGATTAGAACTCAGGATCTCACGACCCCCTCAGCGATTTGTGTCATATGAATCTTTTGAACCACAACGAAAGAATTTGATTGCCACCCTTCGACAAGTAAAGGAACCTAGGTTCTACTAAAGGCATTCCAAAATGAGAAGATGCTATGAAGGATGAACTTGATGCCCTAAACAAGGCTCAGACATGGATAATTACACCTATACCAAAGGACAAGAAAATCGTTGGATGTCGATGGATATACAAAATCAAAACTCATAGCAATGGTCACATTGAGAGATATAAGGCCAGACTAGTTGCTAAAGGTTATGCCCAAGAATATGGAATTGACTATGATGAAACTTTTGCCCCACTAGCTAGGATGACTACAATTAGAATCCTCATAACCATTAGTGCCATTAAGCAATGGAATATATACCAACTTGATGTCAAGAATGCTTTTCTGAATGACTATTTGAATGAAGAAGTCTACATGAGTCTTCTTTCAGGTTTCAATCTTCCTCCTGGTCATGCTCTTAAATTGCGAAAGGCTTTGTATGGTCTGAAACAAGCTCCTAAAGCTTTGTTCGACCGATTTAAAAAATTCATGCATTTGCATAATTTTGTGACTTGCTATACTGATACTGTATTGTTTATATGAAAAATAAAATCCGGTATTGTTATCTTGCTTTTGTATGTGGATGACATGATCATCACAGGAAGTGATGAAGCAGGAATTGCTGAAGTTAAACTTAATCTTCATCATGAATTTGATATGAAAGACTTGGGTCTGCAGAATTATTTTCTAGGTATTGAGATAATCAAAAATAAGTGTGGATACTTTATGTCTCAAACAAAGTTTGCTAATGATATTATTGAAAGATCTGGTCTTATAGATACTAAGATTGTTGACATACCAGAAGTCCTAGGCATCAAATTAAGATCCACTGATGGTGAGAAATTAGATGGCCCCACCCCATACCAACAACTGATAGGTGCACTTACTTATCTCACCATTACTAGACTAGATATTTCTCATGCAGTACAAACAGCAAGTCAATTTCAACAGGCACCCACTTCTGTTCATATGAATTGTTTTGCGCATTATTCGATATATTAGAAATACTGTCCACAAGGGGGTCCTCTTAACTTCTTCATCTTTTGATTTATCTATATATACGGATGCTGACTTGGGCGGAGATGTCAACGATAGATACTCTACGACTGGTTTTTGTGTGTTTTTAGGTGAATCTCTTATTTCTTGAAAGTGTAAAAAACAATAAAAGGTGTCCCTCTCATCCACGGAAGCCGAACTATGTTTTTAGCCCAACTTTGGTAACACTTCGGGTGTAGAATACATCTAAATGACTCAGCAAAAATGAAGATTTTAAACTAACCTCAAGTTTGATGCAATTCTTTAAATTTTGCACTTTTAGCATGCTTTCCAATGCACTCGATTTCTTCAATCTGAGGCTCTGATACCATGTAAATATTCGTCAATGAACGAAGGTTGTTGATATTGCACGAATCAAGTCTACCAAGTCTCCAAGAATCAAATGACATTTAAGTATGAATGTCGATCTTCAAGAATAACAAACACGAGAGCGGAAGCACATACAAACAAGTCAAAAAGCAGTGCAAATACTGCATAATTTATTGAAGATTGAAGGGCCTATTTATAGGCATTACACATTAAAATAAGAGAGCAAAAGAGAGAAGAGAAGAGGCTAGTATTGGCCGTTGGGGCCCCCAACGGTCTGAGCTAGATGAGTCGCTTTACAACACCCTGCCATAATGTATTGTGACAACAAAAGCGTAATATACATTGCCTCCAACAACACTTTTCATGAGAGGACAAAGCATATCAAGATGGATTGCCACTTTGTTCGTGAAGAATGTCTAAATAAGAAGATTTCGCTTTGTTATGTCACATCTGAGATGCAGCTAGCAGACTTCTTCACCAAATCCCTTTCAGCTCCTCGATTTCAGTTTCTGTTAGACAAACTTTCAGTGCAATACCCCGTAAGTTTGAGGGGGGGGTGTTAATGTAATAGGAACACGGGCCTTTAGGGCCCGTGCCACTATCTTGAAAGGGGGCTAGGGCCAGCATGGCCCTGGCCAGGACCGTTGGGAGCCCCCAACCGGCCAACACTAGCCCTTCTTCTCTTCTTTTTGCTCATTTTTCTCTCTTGTTTTCAATCCCATGTAATGTCTATAAATATGTCATTCATTCATCAATAAATTATGCAGTCTTACACTGCTTTTTGACTTGTTTGTATGTGCTTCCGCTCTCGTGTTGGTTATTTTTGAAGATCGGAATTCGTGCTTGAATGCCACTTGACTCTTGGCGACTTGGTGGATTTGATTCGTGCAATATCAACCTTCGTTCATTGATGAATATTTACACTATAGAGCAAGATCTGAATCTAGGTGTCACAATTTACATAAAAAGCAGTATATGGATGAATAGGAGAGGAGAGTAGGATGACATTTTCAAATGGTACTCAAGTTAAGGTAAGATATCAGTAGTCTTAGTATATCTTGAATTTGAATTGGCAGGTTGTGACATAGAGGCAAACCTCTTTTACAAATATATAGATATGGTTATGGAGAGCATGCAGATACGATTGATATGACATAATTTTGTAACAGAAGGATGTGGATAGTGGGTAAATAAAATACAGAGTGTACTACTCTCTCTCTTTCTCACACACACACACACTTATTCAGCTGTTGCATGTATATTTTGCCTGTAGAAGCCATTTGGTTCTTCCATTCCATCAAAGCATTCAAATGCTTGTAGGCCTGTAAAAAGGTGTGTATGATGATGAGAATCTGCATTCAAATGCTAAAGTATTGACAGATCATTGGTTCTTGACTGAGCATTTGCATTGTACTTAGTTCACATTTTAGCTACTATTATTTTGCTTTAATGCATCTTTTTTCTGGTGCCTTCTTTCTTAATACAATATTTTCTTTGCACAGGTGATCAATTCCCTGTCCTATTTAGTATATTTCATTGATAGCCATCAGCATGATTGGCTGCGGTTGCTCTGGCATTTTGATAGAAAACATAGTTTCTACTACATATGCGGTAATCCTCAGAATCTCTCTTAAAGTGTAAATGTTGAGTTACATTGATATACTCTTGAGGTACATGTTGGGTACCTTCTATAATCAGAACAGGGGGAAATAAATAATTGGTACTTCACTAATGTGTATATATATATATATATATATACATATATCTATGTGTGTGTATATTGCTGCATATGTAATATTTTCTAATACATGTTCTACACAGTGGCAGGAAAGGATGTTTTTATGAGATTAATGTACCACTGATTCGTGATAAACTAATAAAGTACATAAAATATGAAGTACCTTGGTGCATGTTATACACGGATGACATGGAGGCGGCAGATGAGACAAGGGAAGGGGTTAACAATATGCTCAGAACTATTAAGAGAAACCTTTAAAACGAAGGGCACTCAATTTAGAAAAGAAAATACATATATATGGAATGCAAGTTCGAGATCTCAACTAGAGCATATGATACAAAGTTAAAATTGATGCACACTACATTCCCAAGAAGGACAATATTGCATATCTAGAGCCAGAGGAATTATGGAGACATCACATCTAGAATTAACACGGACTGGCTAAAATGAATGTATACAACAAAAAAGTGAAAGGTAAATACTATAAGCCAGTTGTGCAACCAACAATACTCTATGTTGCCAAGTGTTGGGTCGTCAACTATCAACACTGTGTAGAGGATGCTCAGGTGAGCATGTGGCCACATGTGAAAATCGGATTTCATAAATGAGGTTATTAGAGAAAGTTGATAAGATATGCTTGGAAGATAAAAGGAGAGGGATATGTTTAATTTCAACATTTAGAAAGGCATCCACGTGAAGCTCTAGTGAAAAAGATGAGATTTTGGACAGTGAACACCTTTAGAAGAGGGAGAGGAAGGCCTGTGGTAACATACCATTTGATTCATGACTCATTTCAAAATACCTTAAATATGTTTATCATTTTCTAAGTTATTTTAGTATCTGCATCCTGAACCAAGAATATAACTAGTTGTAGCTGGCTGGCCTTCTTTGGAACTGATTGCAGAAAGCAAGGAATAGATTTTTGCTACTGATTTTGCTAAAAAATTGATTTCTGTGCTTTTTGTCAGCTCAAGGGAACCGCATGCATGGCCCATGATTGCGGTTGATGACCCAAAATTGAAGTTGATGACAAATGATAAACATAACTTATGCTAGAAATTCAGGGATATTTTATCTGGATAATCAATATGTTTCAAATTAAATTTGTTCTGCACTACCAGCAATACCTAGATAGTGTTTTTTCATAGCAATCGAAAACTTGATGGAGATGTTATGTGTAGAACTAACATAGGTTAGTTAAAATGAAGAGGTGCATCACGTCTTCTTTATAACAAGAAGATACCATTAAAGTTGAATGAAAAATATTATAGAGCAGCAATTAGACCCTTTATACTATATGGTTATGAGTGTTATGCAATTAACTATCAACATGTGCAAAAGATTTCCTTAATAAAAATGAAGATGTATGATGTATGTATATTCATAAGGAAAGAAAATACCATATGTGTAATGAGGTTATTAAAAACAAATTGATTCTCGTTAGTTTATGTTTTGAATTTATTTCTTGTATTTGGATCATACGGATCTCAATGGATCAGATTTTGATCCATTGGGATTGAGTATTATTAGTTTTACCAATTAGGGGCATTTAGGTTTTTTAAGTTATAAACTAGTATAAGTAGCCATAAGTGTACCATGTTTTACAATTTGAATGGAATCAGCGGGAGGGGGCAATATCCTATGGTGACGCCGACACTTCCTTATATTACTTTGATAGTATTTGTTGCTTAATTTATTATTTTTCTTATTTGGATTGTATCTCAACATGGTATAAGAGACTAATCTATGAGATTAGAGCATTTGTACAGTGAATTTGAAGAAGAAGTGATTAGGATTGCGTGGATTGATCGCAATCTGAGAAAATTTCATTTAGATCAGTTATTTTTCAAACAGGGTTGTTTCTAAAAAACTTTGTCAATAATAAGAGAATGAATCGTTGAAAAAGCAAGAAAGTTTCATTTCAGCCCCTAAAATAAGGGTTAATTGTCATATGATAGATTATGGTGAGAATGTTGGTTCAGATAAAGGAGAAGACCTTCAAATTACAAATATAAAGTTAGATAGAAAAAATTATCTCCAATACTAGATCCATCGAACTAGCCGTGATGTCAAGGGCGCGATGGGATTACTTGACTGGAGATATTCACATGTCTGATATTTTTTATCCCTCCTACTCTAAATGGCATCGAGAAAATGCTCTTATAAGTGCATGACTTATTAAATCCATGAGTCCTTCTATTTAAAGTATTTTTATGTTTCTAAAGTTAGCAAAGGATATTTCGCTGACTGCCCAAGATCCTTATGCCCAAAGAAAGAATGTGGCAAAGATTATGAAAAAGATTAGAAGATGTAGACAAGGAAAAAGGTCAGTGAGTGAATATTATGCTGAACTTTGTGGCTTATAGGAGGAACTACATTTTTATTCGAAGACCAAATGTCAGAATTGTACAAAAGAAAGAAATAAAAAATTTGAATAATGAAAAGTCTTTGATCTTGTGTGGGGCATCTCTTCAGAATATGAGGCGGCTAAAAATAACATTCTCAAGAAACTTTCATATGTAAGTACATTATATACTCTACTTTTAAGTGAAGAAGACATAAAGGACTTGGAAAAAGAAAAAAAAAATCAATTAAGACACTACTACATTTATAGGTAGGAATACAAATACATCACATATGTGTGATAGAGGTAAATATGGTGACAGAGGCAGAAAATGACCAGATGAAAAGGACAAGCTGACATGTTCTCACAATGGCAAAACTAGACATACAAAAGAAACATGTTGAGAAATAGTAGGTAGACCTACCTATTTTCAAAATAAACCTAATAGGGACTATTTCAGTGATTGCAGTGGGACACAAGGTAGAAACATGGCTGAATTCATTGGCTTAGATGAAGAAGGAATTAGAAGACTTCAAAGCAAGAGTAATTGCATCACAGGTTGCATCTACTTCTTCTAGTGTTGATAAATAAGCTATCATGGCCTATCTCTTCTCCTTCATGGCATTAGGTAATGTTTTCTCATCTAATTTTAGGATATGGATAGTTGATTCGGGGCGACTGATCATATGGTTGGCATGAAAGAATTTTTTGATGATTATTAATCAATTCAGAAGAAGACAAACATCAAATTAACGAATGAATCCACCATTCCTATCTTGGGAAAAGATAGTATAACTACAGATTTTGGAACTCTGAAAAAAGTTTTACATGTTCCCAACACTTCAATTAATTTGTTATATGTACATGCCTTGGCCAAAGACTTGAATTGTATCGTAACATTCAATTCTACTTATGTTGTATTTCAGAAACTAAGAAAGGAGAAGATCTTTGGTCAGGGTAGCACGAGAAAGAGATTTTATGTCTTCGAAGAGACTAGTAAAACAACTATGCAAAATCTATCTAAACTATAGAAAAGAGAAAAGAAGAATTGATCTTATGGCATTGAAGACTGGGACATCTTCCACTTTCTAAGATTAGAATGATATTACTAGTATTTTTCAGTTGTAGTGATTTGATTTTACAATGTGAAACTTGCCAAATGACTAAACATTATTGTGTGTCTTTTCTATTGAATGAATCTAAAACTTCTTAATCTTTCAAAATTATTCATACTGATGTTTGGGGTCCATGTTCTACTACTTCACTATAAGGGTACAAATATTTTATTTCTTTTATTGATGATTGTAGCTCTGTCTAGTATGGCAAAAGGCTTAGTTGTTGTTGTTGTCTTAATTGATGATTGTACTCGTTTCACTATGGTCTACCTTATGAAAGCAAGGATGAAATGAGAAATATCCTCCCTATGTATTATCAATTTATTCATAATCAATTTCAGTTACCGATCAAAATCATTCGTAGTGATAATGGTGGTGAATTCATGTCTCGATCTCTAAATTCATGTTTCTTGAGTCATAAAATATTACACCAATCATCATGTCTATATTCTCCAAAGTAAAATGGAGTTTGTAAGAGAAAAATGGACATATTTTGGAAGTTGTAAGAACCTTGTTGATTGAAAATAACGTCTCGAAAACCTATTGGTGTGAAGTTGTTATAACTATTGTTTTTTTGATAAACCGCATGCCTATCGATCTACTTAATGGACTCTCCTTTTCATACTTTATGTCCTACTCAAAAATAATTCCATGTTCCACTAAGGGTGTTTAGATGTACTTGTTTTGTACATATTTTTGGTAATACGAGAGATAAACTTGATACTAGGGCAGTCAGGTGTATTTTCTTGAGATATTCTTCTACTTAGAAGGATACAAGTGTTATGACTCTGAAAAGAGAAAGTGGTATATCACCATAGATGTTATATCTCATGAAAACTTACGGTACTTTGATACAGACGATAGTAAAGTATAAAATTCTCCCAATAGTATCGCCTTACCGATATTGCCAATAAAAGTAAGGAATAAAGAGACAATAGATTCAACTGATGGAAAGAAATGACAAACTTATTTAAGAGGAGAAAGAAAGATAGTCCTACCAAATCCTAATGTTACCCTTAACCAAGATTTGACTCCTGAATCAGTTCGGGTAAGTACTGAGGTAAATCTTTCAAATCCTTCTAGTAATTCAAATGATCTACCTATTGCTCTTCATAAAGGAAAAAGGGAATAAGCGAAATATCTTATTCATAAAATGGTATCCTATTCTAATTATCCAAAAAAATATCAGTTGTTTGTGATGAATGTAGATAAGACTTATATACCTAAGACATATGAAGAAGTTGTACAATGTACAGAATGGACAGTTATACGAGATGAAATTCAAGCTCTGAAAAAGAATCACAACTGGGAACTTATAGAGTTACCACAAGAGAGGAAGACTGTTGGCTACATATGGGTATACACTATTAAGTATCGAGCATATAGGAATGTAGAGAGATACAAAGACACGTTGGTGGCTAAAGGTTATAGCCAATCCTATGGGATTGACTATATTGAAACATTTGCACCCATTGCAAAATTAAATACTATCAGAATTCTCTTACATGTGGCAGTGAATTAGAAATGGGACTTGTGGCAACTGAATGTGAAAAATGTGTTTCTTCAAGAAAATCTTACGGAGGATATTTATCACCTGGTTATAATCAGAGGATATAGCCACACAAAGTATGCAAGCTAAAGAAATCGATTTATGGAGTGTGGTTTGAAAAATTTAGCGAAGTTCTCAGCCTAGGTTTCAAACATAACACGAGTAACCACACATTATTCATCAGACACGATGAGAAGATTATTCTCTTTGCTGTATATGTTGATGATATTATTATTACAAGTATGAAAATAATCACAGACTTAAAGCGAGATCCGCACAAGCTTTTTTATTTAAAAGACTTGGAAAGCTACACTATTTTCTGGGCGTTGAAAGTATTCAATGTAATGGTTGTCCATTCTTAAGCCAGCGTAAATATATTGTGGATCTGTTGAAAGAGACTAAGATGGAAGATTATCATATATGTATTGTTCTTATTGAAGTTCAAAGAGGGACGATTCATATCTCACCATTACAGGACCTAATATAAGCTTTGCAGTAAGCTATGTGAGTAGATGGGTGCACTCACCATCTAGACACCATATGAATATGGTGTTCCATATTATGAGATACTTAAAGTCATCTATTACTGATAGTTTATGTTATTCTCCTCATTCATCTCTCAGTATTGAAATTTATTCTCTATGGATGATAGAAGATCTACCTCTGGGTACATTGCACGACTAGAGGGTAATATTATTTCATAGAAAAGTAAGAAGCAATCAGTGGTAGTCAAATCTTGTGCTGAAGTAGAGTATCGTGCGATTGCTCTTGGTATGTGTGAGAGATTATGGATTTTATCACTATTAGAAGAAATTGGTATGGAAAGGATTATTCCAATTAATTTCTTTACAGACAGTAAAGCTACACTTCAAATGGTTTCTAATCAAGTCTTTCACGAGAGAACAAAACATAGTGAAGTTGGCTGTCATTTTATCAGAGAAAAAGTTTTTTAAGGAATTTTCAACATCATCCATGTTCATTTTGAAGACGAGTTGGCTGATATTCTTACAAAACCAGTAGTTATAATGGATTAAAGAAAGCTCTCAAGAAGTTGGGTGTTTCAAGTATTCAAGACCCAACTTGAGGGGGCGTGTTGGAGATTCTTGTTAGTCTATGTTTCTGAATTTATTTCTTGTATTTGGATCATACAGATCCCAATGGATCAAATTTTGATTCATTGGGGCTAAGTATTATTAGTTTTACTAATTAGGAGCATTTAGGCCTTTTAAGTTATAAACTAGTATAAGTAGCCCTAAGTGTACCGTGTTTTATAATTTGAATGGAATAAGATAGAGAGGGGGCGGCAACCCATGGTGACGCCGATACCTCCTTTTATTACTTTGATAGTATTTGTTGCTTGAGTTATTATTTTTTCTATTTGGGTTGTATTTCAACAATACCAATAGGTGATAAATTAGAGAAAATCATTTAAGATGGTTTGAACATATACAAAGATGACCAGAGGAAGCTCCGGTAAGAATGTATTAGAAACTATATGGTGAAAATGCTAAAAGAGAGAGAAGAAGACCATAAAAGTGTTAGAAAGAAATAATAGAGAATGATCTAGTTTATGTTGAGTTAATTGTTAGTATGACACATGATCAAGCTTTATAGAAACAAAGAATTCATGTAGCCGATCCTATCTAGTATGGAAAAAAGGCTTAGTTATTGTTGTACTGTTGACAAAATAATGAATTAGTTGGAGAACTCGTTTAAAGGGTGCTAATTGGAACTGAAGAGTTAAAAGCTGAATTCTTATAGTTGGGGAGGAAGCAAATTCTTTTATTTTTTAATGGAAGGCTTGTGTGCTCAATACCTTTTTTGTAGCTTCAATTCTTGCATATGGAAAAGTGTTTTTTTTTTAGAAGTCTTCATATTTTCTAACTTCACAGAAATGTGCATCTACTAGTTAGAGTTGATTCTACATATGAATTTATAATGTGACTGTCTCTTTACCTGTTTCAATATCTTTGAAGTTTTCATCACTTCTACGCCATGATATTTCATCCTGTAAGTCCAGAAGTATGTTATCTATCTATCTCTTTCCATCTTAAAGTACTTGGGTGCTGTTATTTCCGTTCACTTCATTCAGCTGTTCTTCTGTTAATAGATTCACTTTCATCTATGTTGGTTTGGTTCCACATTTTTTTCTTTATAATTCTGACTATGTTCGTGTAGCACTTAATGTTTTATTTTTATTTGTCAAAGGTGATCTGTTATTTTTTGCATTGCTGGGGATTTCTGGATGCTTTATAACTTGTTATGATCAACATGTACGCAATGACCTTGCCCAACCTTGTCGAGAGCTATGCCTCTGTTGCTGCCATCCTGGGTAATATCATACTTTTCTTCTATTGCTTTCTTTCATTAATGTTCTCTTGGTTTGTATATGTCAGGTTTGGTTTGGGCTTATTTCTTGACTCGGCCAGGTGAATGTGTTGACTTGAGGGTTGACCTTCTAGCAGTTTCTGAACAAATTGTTTGTATTGTTTACAGTATAGATGAGGTTACCCACTTTCTTTGACTCAGTGAGTTACGAAAATTGCTTGCACTGGATGAAACTGATTTCCCATAAACTGGTAAATAGAGAAGGTGGGTTGACTTATGTAGAGATTTTAACAAAGGGAGGAATAGTATACTTGGTCTTCAGTGAGGTTTCAAGTACAGGAAGTGATTCCAGGATAGGATACTTTTTCATTCTAGTCACCTAGTCACGTAGGTAAGTCTAGGCTTTCCAATGTGCTATACAACAGGATAGCCTTCAGTATCATTTAAACTAGAACATTGTGCTATAATTGATATGAGAAAGTTGCTAGAATTCTTTTTAAACTTCTTTATTCAAATAGAAATAAATATAGTTCTCTCATAACAAAGTATGTATGTATGCACATATGCATGTTCGGCGTATTGTAACATTCAACTGGTTATTGTGAATGATAGGGGAATTAGATTAATCAAAATGCCTAAAATATTCTTAAAAATGTTTTATTTTTTAGTATATTCCCGACTAACTCTTAGGGTGATGGAACCTCGAGTAGATAACTCCAAAGCTAGGACACTCACCCCTAAGGTCTTTGTAGGGTTTTATCTTGAAATTGAAAAGGTTGGCACTGTTTATATGATTTTTATTCAAAGCACTCTTAACTTTGAAGCCCTAACGGGTTGTATTGGCATGATTGTCCTGTTAAAGGAATGATTGTAAACAATTCTTGCTTAACTATTTTCTCATGGTGCTATAATGCTAATGTTTATTTTAAGAATTTCTTGGGACATCTTTAACTCAATTGAAAATCAGATCTGCTTCATGTTGACTTCTGCGGCATTCATTTTTTTGGTGAGAATTGCTAGCATAACTCCACCATGGTTTGTCCCAGGCTCGGATGCAAAAGGAGGATTGCATTTGGTTTTTGACAAACAGTATAAAACTTTATCACAGGTTTTCTACTATGAATTCTAGACTTTATATGAGATTTTCTTGAGGTAGACATGTTTGGTTCCGGGTATGGTGAATCAATTGTAGAGAGGGTTTCTATATTATTGACGGGTCTAGATAAATAAGCTAGGTCTGCTATTTTGTCATCCGAATATAGTGAACAATTATAGAGAAGTCACTATGTTTTTAGCATTGCAAGGGAGTAAGGAAGGAAGTCCTAGAATAACAATATTTGTATTAATACTTAAGGATATTGGTACATTGACTAATGAGCTAATGGAGTTGGTGGATAGTATAATTTGGAGATATATTTACAAGAGGCAGTGGTTGGAGAAAAAGCTAGAGGGATTGAAAAATAGTTTCTAAACCATGGTAGTAAGGAAAAGAAAATGCTTGAAATGGAGTTGGCATTATTGTAAATAAGGATTTAAAAGATAGTGTAGTAGATATACAACAATAAATTGATTGAATTATGATAGTGAAATTAGTGTTCGCAGTGGTGACTTTGAATATAATTTGTGTATATGCACCCTAAGTAGGACTAAGAGAAAGTATAAGGCATTTTTGGAGGACATAGATAAGATGATTCAAAGAAATCCATAAAGAAATGGTCTATTAGGAAGGACATCTAAATGAACATGTAGGTAAAGAGGCATTAAGATATCAAACTATTGCCTTGAAGATTTGAATGAGAAAGATAAGAAAATTTATAACATGTTATCTTTATAGCCAAAACAACAACAACAACAACAACTAAGCCTTTTCCCATACTAGACGGGGTCTGCTACATGGATTCTTTGTTTCCACAGATCCCTATCGTGTGCCATGTTAGCAGTTAACTCACAATAAGCTAGATCATTCTTTATTGTTTCTTTCCAACACTTTTGTGGTCGTCCTCTACCTCTTTTAATACTTTCCAAATTTAGTTTTTCTAACCTTCTTACAGGTTCTTCTTTTGATCTTCTTTCTATATGTCCAAACCATCTTAAACGATGTTCTCTCATTTTATCCTCTATTGGTGCCACTCCTAATTTGTTTCTAATAACCTCATTATGTATACGGTCTTTTCTTGTATGACCACTCATCCATCTCAACATCTTCATTTATGTCAGAGACATCTTTTGTACATGTTGATGATTAACTGCCCAACACTCAGAACCATAAAACATGGCAGGCCTAATTACTGCTCTATAATATTTACCTTTTAATTTTAATGGTATCTTCTTATCACAAAGAATACCTGATGCTCCTCTCCATTTTAACCAACCAGCATTAATTCTATGTGTAACATCTCCATTAATTCTTCCATCACTTTGAAAAATTGACCCTAGGTATTTAAAACTTTCCTTTTGGGGAATGCAATGTGTGCCAATTTTAATTTCTATGTCCTCTGAAGTAGCCAAATGATCAAACTTACATTCCATATATTATGTCTTTGTTCTACTAAGTCGGAGGCCTTTGTTTTCTAAAGTTTCTCTCCATAGTTCCAATTTTCTATTAACTTTTTCCTTAGACTCCTCCACTAATACAATGTCATCTCCAAATAACATACACCAAGGTACTTCATCTTGAATATGTTTTGTTAACTCATCCATCACCATTATAAATAAGTATGGACTTAAAGTTGATCCTTGATGTAACCCAATATTAACTTCAAAGAAGTCTGTCGTTCCTTCATGAGTCCTCACACATGTTTTTACACCATCATACATGTCTCTTATAAGGTTAATATATGTCAATGGGATACCTCTTTTTTTCAAAGTTCTCCAAAGAACCTCCCTCGGTACCCTATCAAGCTTTTATAAGCTTTTTCTAGATCAATAAATATCATGTGAAGGTCTTTCTTTTTTGCTCTAAAATATTCCATAAGACGTCTCAAAAGGTGAATCGCTTCAATAGTAGATCTACCTGGCATAAATCCAAATTGGTTCTCTGTTGTACTTGATACTTGTCTTAACCTACGTTCGATAATTCTTTCCCATAATTTCATGGTATGACTCATTAATTTGATACCTCGATAATTCGCACAATTTTGAATGTCTCCCTTGTTCTTATATACGGGTATAAGTGTACTTTCTCTCCATTCCTCGGGCATCTTTTGGTTTTTCCATATTTCATTAAATAGTCTTGTGAGCCAAGTGATTCCTATTTCTCCTAGTATTTTCCAAACTTCTATAGGAATATTATCTGGTCCTACCGATTTACCACTCTTCATATGTTTAAGAGCCTCTTTGACTTCATTCTTTTGAATACGTCGGTAAAAATTGTGGTTTATATACTTTTCTGACTTGGCTAAATCTCCTAAACTAATACTAACATCTTTATTTTCATTAAAAAGATTATAAAAATAGTTTTTCCATCTATTTCTTATATCATCATTTGCCACTAGAATTTTTTCATCCTCGTCTTTTATGCATCTAACATAATTAAGATCTTTAGTTTTCTTATCTCTAGCCCTAGCTATCCTAAAAATATCTCTTTCACCCTCTTTTGAGTTGAGTTTTTTATATAAGTCATCCCAAATCTTAGCTTTTGCTTCACTAACGGCCTTTTTTGCTTCTTTCTTTGCTTTCTTATAAGCTTCTAAAGTTTCACTAGTTTTCTTAGCATAATGTAATTTGTAACATGCCCTCTTTGCCTTGATTTTATTTTGTACTACTTCACTCCACCACCAAACTTCTTTTTGTGCCGGTACACCTCCCTTAGATACCCCTAACACATCTTTCGCCACTTTCCTAATATGTATAGCCATATTGTTCCACATATCACAGGGTGTGCCAACATAATTCCAAACATCTCCTTGAAGGACTTTCTGTTTAAATATATCTGCTTTCTCGCTTTTGAGGTTCCACCATTTAGTCCGAATAGCTCGATGCACTCTTTTCTTCTTTGTCCATTTTTTAATTTGTAAATCCATAACTAAAAGTCGATGTTGGGTGGTTAAGCTTTCTCCTGGAATTACCTTACAAAACAATTTTCAAAAAATGAGATGAACATTTAATTACTTATAAAAGCACTTTACCAAAGTTACAAATTGATTATTTTGCTTTAGGAGAAAAGATTGATTATGCTTTATGGTTCCTAAGGTAATTCTAGGAGAAATCTTAATTAATTACTTAACATTGACTTTTAGTAATGGATTTACATGTAAGAAAGTTGTCAAAGAGGTAACAAATACATGGAGCTACTCGGACTAAATGGTGGAACTTTGAATTATATAGGAATAACTTGTTCAAGGGGATACTTTGAATTATGTAGAAATAACTTGTGACATATGGAATAATATGGTAACCCATATTACAAGGGGAGGCATACCTATAGAAAAAGAAGCTTAGTGGTGTAGTAAGGTTGCATAAGATAAAATTAAGGGAAAGAGCATGTTGCGAATTGTATTATGCCAATAAGATTGATGAAAACTTGGAAGGCTTATAAGAAGGCTAAGAAAGAATATAAAAAGGCCGTCGATAAACAAAAACTAGAACTTGAGAGGATTTATATAAGAAGCTCTACTCAAAAGGTGTAAGAAATATTTTTTGGATAGATAAAGCTAGAGATAGAAAAAATGAAAGATACATCAAAGATGAGGGTAAGAAAATTTTAGTAACAAAGTGATGATTATGAAAATAGTTAGAAAATTATTTTTCTAAGCTTTTTAATGAAAAATATAGGTAAGAGTATTAACTTTGAGGAGTTGACTAACTCAAAAGAGTACAAATCATAATTTTTACTGATGTATTCAAAGGAATGAAGTTAAAGAAGATCTTAAGCTCATTATAGCACCAAACAATATTCAATAGAAGTATCAAAAATCATTGAAAAGACATGTCTCGCTTGGCATCTAATAAAATATGGAGAAACTAAAAGATTTCAGAAGAATAGAGCAAGAGTATAGTTATACTCATATACAAGAACGAGGAGACATTCAAAATTTTGCAAATTATCAAAGTATCAAGTTGGGTCATACAAATTATGGGAAAGAATTATTACATAAAGGTTGAGACAAGTATTCATTATAATAGGGAACCAATTTAGATTCATGCTATTAAGATCTACTGTTTACACTATTCACCTATTAAGATGTATTATGGAATATTTTAGAGAAAAAAAAACTTCACATGATAGTTATTGATTTAAAAAAACTTATGATAGAGAGTCCTTAAAGGTATTCTATTGACATACATCAATCTTATAAGAGATACTATTGTGTGGTATACAAACATATGTGAGGACTCATCAAAGAATGACACATTTGTTTTAAGTTAATATTGGACTATGTCAAGATGAAGTATTTTGGTATATGTTATTTGCAGATGACATTATGTTAGTGAATGAGTCTAAAGAAAAATTTAATAAGAAATTAAAATGCAAGTTTGATCATTTGGTTACCATAGATAACATGAAAATCTTTAAAATTAAGATCAACATGCATTGTAAGTCTCGAAAGAAAAGTTTGTAAATACCTATGATCAGTTTTTCATTGCAATGGAAATGTCATATATAGAAAGGTAAATATTATAGGGCAAGAATTAGACCTATTATATTATATAATGTCGAATGTTGGGGAGTTAATCATTGAACATGTTCATAAGGAGGTTGTCTGAGACAACATGGGAGTGGCAAAAATAGATGATAAAATGATGGAAAATCATTTAAGATGCGCTGGATACCATGAATAGACTACAAAAAGAAATTTCAGCAAGGAGTGGGAAATTGGATGGTCAAAACATTAAGAAAAATAGAAGAGTCCAAAAAAGTGTTGGAAGGAAACAATAAAGATTGAAGAATGATTTGTGCATAAAATAAATTTACAGAAACTGAAATTGCAGAATAAACAAACTCAATAAGATGGCTCAGGTGCAGTTGGAGTCTGAGTGTTGCCGCCACCTTCTGCACTTTCTTATTCTTTTCTCCAAAAGATTACAGCTGATAGGGTTTTCACCCTTTAATTATCAGCATTACAAAAGATTAATGTACCTGATTACCGTTAATGAGGCTTATTTAAAGCTACCTTTAAAAACGTACTTGAGTGATATAAAAGAGACAGAAATACTAGACAGAAGCATAAAAGCAGAACCAGCTTCGCAGGTCGTCCATTCTCAGAAGCTCCAACATGATTTAGCTTTTGTTGAGTTAACTATTAGCATGACACATGATCAATCTATATGGAAAAAAAGAATCCATATAGCTTATCTCATCTAGTATGAAAAAGGTTTTGTTGTTATTGCTGTGGTTGAGAATCTCTAATATGCTTTTTCATGTTAAGGTTTTCACAGGTTCACATCATCATTGATTATTATTATGGTGGTTAATTGTAGCCCAAAGGGCATGTGGCACTGGCTAAGGGAATGGATATTTGACAGGAGGTCAGGAGTTTGACACCCAGTTCTTTGTGTGGAGGGACCTGCCTAACCCCAAAATTCTAACAAAATAACAATAATAATTTATTTCGTTGCTTGATTATGACAAATTTGTCCTGTGCCTTAATTTTCTTGATTGGCAATCTTCTATCTAATTGGAAACTGTTTTAATATGAAATTTGTTGATTTAATATCTTTCCATGTTTATGTGGCAGATTTAGTTATCTATTTCCTATACATAGAAAAGCAAACTCCTGACTTTGTGAATCACCCATGGCATGTAAGTGAAGTCAGGGGTTAGGATGTCAGCTGTCCTATCCTAAGTGAGAAAGTTGTCATCATTGTCGTTTGTTTCATCTTGTTGTAATCTAAAATGTATTCTCATTCATGCTTTATATTAATTGATGTCTTTTTTTGGAAAACAATGACCAATACATGAATCACTGGACTTATAAAATTACTTAATATATATGAAAGAACAAAGGATGCTCGAGAAATAAAGAGTTGCAATATTCATATACAAAAGGAAAAAGAAAAGGAGGTATCCAAAATTGTGCTAGTTATAACTTATAGTAGTATCATGTTAATGAATGACACCACAAACAGTGGTGGATCTAGAATCTTTGTGCGGTGGGGTGAATTGCCTATTCGCTGTGGGGCAAACTAGGTATAGTGGCCATGGGTTCAATCATCTCCTGTAACTTTTTCATTGTCAAAATTTCAGGTGGGGCCCTCACCTCAATGTAGATCTGCCACTGACCACAAATCTCTAGAAAAGAGTTACTGGAGAAAGGTGAGATAAGTATCCTAGTACAACACATAACCAATTTGGGTTTATGTTAAGATCTTTTAATGAATGTATTTACTTAGTTACGATGTCTAGTGGAGCAATTCAATCCAACCAGAGATATGTCTTTTGAAAACTTTACAAAAGAAAAGAGTCTCTTACATGCATCAACTTCATAAAAGACATGTACATTAGGACAGTAGCCTATGTTAGAATGCACACATGTATGTATATACTCAACTCCTTTGATGTTAATATAGGATTTGAGTAAGGTTTAATGCTATACTCATATCTACTTTGATTATAAATGAATTAGCGAAGAGCATTCAAGTGAAGTCCCTTTGGTTTAAGTTATTTGCCTCCGAGATTTTGTTGGTGGATGGTAGAAGGAAGGAAACTCCGCCCATGTAAGGGATCACCCTTGCATTGCCGGTCCCAAGCCCAGATAAAGGAGGAGGGTTGTGTTAGGCTTCCGACAACCAGCGTAAAACTTTGTCGGATTTTATAACATGAATTACAAAAATTATGAGCATTGCTTTAGGGCATCCCCACCTAGCGACGTGCTGTAGAGCCCGAATTGAGTAACAAGTAAGCAAGGGCCACTACATTTTTGCCCGAATGTAGTAAATCAATCGTAGAGAGGGTTCCCACATCATGGACGGGTGTGGATAAAGAAGTTAGTCACGCTACATTACCGCCCGAATATAGTGAAAAATTTTCAGAGAGGGTCTCCGCATTTTGATTATGAACGGATGCGGGGGGTAAGGAAGTTAATCCTAGATAATAAGATTTTATTGGTTATTGGAATATTGGAACATTATCCAGTAAGCTAATGGAGGTGGTGAATACTATGATTCAGAGAAAGATTCATATTCTATGTTTACAAGAGACAAAATGGGTTGGAGAAAAAGCAAAGGAGATAGAGGATAAAGGTTTTAAATTATGGTACTCAGGTAAACAAAAGGCTCGAAATGGAGTTGGTATTATCATAAATAAAGATTTAAAGGAGAGTGTAGTAGACATACAACGATATGGTGACCGAATCATGACGTTAAAATTAGTGTTAGGAGCAGAGGTTTTGAATATAGTTTGTGCTTACGCACCCCAAGTAGGACTAGAAGATAGTATAAAGACAGTTTTTTGGGAAGAGTTAGATAAGGTGTTTCAAAAGATTCCACAAAGGAAGATGATTTATTTAGGAAGAGATTTAAATGGACATGTCGGTAAAGAGGCATTAGGATATCAAGGGATTTATGGAAACTTTGGTTTTGGGGATATAAATGAGGAAGGTAGGGAGATTTTAAATTTTGCTATGTCATTTGATCTCATTATAGCCAATACAACAACAACTAAGCCTTTTCCCGTACTAGACGGGGTCGGCTACATGGATTCTTTGTTTCCACAGATCTCTATCGTGTGCCATGTTAGCAGTTAACTCCCAATAAGCTAGATCATTCTTTATTGTTTCTTTCCAACACTTTTGTGGTCGTCCTCTACCTCTTTTAATACTTTCCAAATTTAGTTTCTCTAACCTTCTTACAGGTTCTTCTTTTGATCTTCTTTCTATATGTCCAAACCATCTTAAACGATGTTCTCTCATTTTATCCTCTATTGGTGCCACTCCTAATTTGTTTCTAATAACCTCATTATGTATACGGTCTTTTCTTGTATGACCACTCATCCATCTCAACATCTTCATTTATGTCAGAGACATCTTTTGTACATGTTGATGATTAACTGCCCAACACTCAGAACCATAAAACATGGCAGGCCTAACTGCTGCTCTATAATATTTACCTTTTAATTTTAATGGTATCTTCTTATCACAAAGAATACCTGATGCTCCTCTCCATTTTAACCAACCAACATTAATTCTATGTGTAACATCTCCATCAATTCTTCCATCACTTTGAAAAATTGACCCTAGGTATTTAAAACTTTCCTTTTGGGGAATGCAATGTGTGCCAATTTTAATTTCTATGTCCTCTGAAGTAGCCAAATGATCAAACTTACATTCCATATATTCAGTCTTTGTTCTACTAAGTCGAAGGCCTTTGTTTTCTAATGTTTCTCTCCATAGTTCCAATTTTCTATTAACTTTTTCCTTAGACTCCTCCACTAATACAATATCATCTGCAAATAACATACACCAAGGTACTTCATCTTGAATATGTTTTGTTAACTCATCCATCACCATTATAAACAAGTATGGACTTAAAGTTGATCCTTGATGTAACCCAATATTAACTTCAAAGAAGTCTGTCGTTCCTTCATGAGTCCTCACACATGTTTTTACACCATCATACATGTCTCTTATAAGGTTAATATATGTCAATGGGATACCTCTTTTTTCCAAAGTTCTCCAAAGAACCTCCCTCGGTACCCTATCATAAGCTTTTTCTAGATCAATAAATATCATGTGAAGGTCTTTCTTTTTTGCTCTAAAATGTTCCATAAGACATCTCAAAAGGTGAATCGCTTCAATAGTAGATCTACCTGGCATAAATCCAAATTGGTTCTCTGTTGTACTTGATACTTGTCTTAACCTACGTTCGATAATTCTTTCCCATAATTTCATAGTATGACTCATTAACTTGATACCTCAATAATTCGCACAATTTTGAATGTCTCCCTTGTTCTTATATATGGGTATAAGTGTACTTGGTCTCCATTCCTCGGGCATCTTTTGGTTTTTCCATATTTCATTAAATAGTCTTGTGAGCCAAGTGATTCCTATTTCTCCTAGTATTTTCCAAACTTCTATAGGAATATTATCTGGTCCTACCGATTTACCACTCTTCATATGTTTAAGAGCCTCTTTGACTTCATTCTTTTTAATACGTCGGTAAAAATTGTGGTTTATATACTTTTCTGACTTGGCTAAATCTCCTAAACTAATACTAACATCTTTATTTTCATTAAAAAGATTATAAAAATAGTTTTTCCATCTATTTCTTATATCATCATTTGCCACTAGAATTTTTTCATCCTCGTCTTTTATGCATCTAACATAATTAAGATCTTTAGTTTTCTTATCTCTAGCCCTAGCTATCCTAAAAATATCTCTTTCACCCTCTTTTGAGTTGAGTTTTTTATATAAGTCCTCCCAAATCTTAGCTTTTGCTTCACTAACGGCCTTTTTTGCTTCCTTCTTTGCTTTCTTATAAGCTTCTAAAGTTTCACTAGTTTTCTTAGCATAGTGTAATTTGTAACATGCCCAATTTGCCTTGATTTTGTTTTGTACTACTTCACTCCACCACCAAGCTTCTTTTTGTGCTGGTACACCTCCCTTAGATACCCTTAACACATCTTTCGCCACTTTCCTAATATGTATAGCCATATTGTTCCACATATCAGAGGGTGTGCCAACATAATTCCAAACATCTCCTTGAAGGACTTTTTGTTTAAATATATCTTCTTTCTCGCTTTTGAGGTTCCACCATTTAGTCCGAATAGCTCGATGCACTCTTTTCTTCTTTGTCCATTTTTTTATTTGTAAATCCATAACTAAAAGTCGATGTTGGGTGGTTAAGCTTTCTCCTGGAATTACCTTACAATCTTTACAACACGCTCTATCTTTTTTTCTACAAATAAAGTAATCAATTTGTGTTTGTGATAAGCCACTCTTATAAGTAATTAAATGTTCATCTCGTTTTTTGAAGATTGTATTGACTATAAAGAGATCAAATGACATAGCAAAATTTAAAATCTCCCTACCTTCCTCGTTTATATCCCCATAACCAAAGTTTCCATGAATCCCTTGATATCCTAATGCCTCTTTACCGACATGTCCATTTAAATCTCCTCCTAAACAAATCATCTCCCTTTGTGGAATCTTTTGAAACACCTTATCTAACTCTTCCCAAAAAACTGTCTTTATACTATCTTCTAGTCCTACTTGGGGTGCGTAAGCACAAACTATATTCAAAACCTCTACTCCTAACACTAATTTCAATGTCATGATTCGGTCACCATATCGTTGTATGTCTACTACACTCTCCTTTAAATCTTTATTTATGATAATACCAACTCCGTTTCGGGCCTTTTCTTTACCTGAGTACCATAATTTAAAACCTGTATCCTCTATCTCCTTTGCTTTTTCTCCAACCCATTTTGTCTCTTGTAAACATAGAATATGAATCTTTCTCCGAATCATAGTATCTACCACCTCCATTAGCTTACCCGATAATGTTCCGATATTCCAAGAACCAATACGAATCTTATTATCTAGGACTAGCTTCCTTACCCCCCGCATCCGTCCATAATCAAAATGCGGAGACCCTCTCTGAAAATTTTTCACTACATTCGGGCGGCAATGTAGCGGGACTAACTTCTTTACCCACACCCGTCCATGATGTGGGAACCCTCTCTGCAATTGATTCACTACATTCGGGCGAAAATGTAGTGGCCCTTGATTACTTCTTACTGCATTCGGGCTCTGCAGCACGTCGCTAGGCGGGGACGCCCCAAAGCAATGCTCATAATTACTTATAAGAGTGGCTTATCACAAACACAAATTAATTACTTTATTTGTAAAAAAAAGATAGAACGTGTTGTAAAGATTGCAAGGTAATTCCAGGAGAAAGCTTAACCACCCAACATCGACTTTTAGTTATGGATTTACAAATTAAAAAATGGACAAAGAAGAAAAGAGTGCATCGAGCTATTGGAACTAAATGGTGGAACCTCAAAAGCGAGAAAGAAGATATATTTAAACAAAAAGTCCTTCAAGGAGATGTTTGGAATTATGTTGGTACACCCTATGTTATGTGGAAAAATATGGCTATACATATTGGGAAAGTGGCGAAAGATGTGTTAGGGGTATCTAAGGGAGGTGTACCGGCACAAAAAGAAGTTTGGTGGTGGAGTGAAGTAGTACAAAATAAAATCAAGGCAAAGAGGGCATGTTACAAATTACATTATGCTAAGAAAACTAGTGAAACTTTAGAAGCTTATAAGAAAGCAAAGAAGGAAGTGAAAAAGGCCGTTAGTGAAGCAAAAGCTAAGATTTGGGATGACTTATATAAAAAACTCAACTCAAAAGAGGGTGAAAGAGATATTTTTAGGATAGCTAGGGCTAGAGATAAGAAAACTAAAGATCTTAATTATGTTAGATGCATAAAAGATGATGATGAAAAAATTCTAGCGGCAAATGATGATATAAGAAATAGATGGAAAAACTATTTTTATAATCTTTTTAATGAAAATAAAGATGTTAGTATTAGTTTAGGAGATTTAGCCAAGTTAGAAAAGTATATAAATCACAATTTCTACCGACGTATTCAAAAGAATGAAGTCAAAGAGACTCTTAAACATATGAAGAGTGGTAAATCGGTAGGACCAGATAATATTCCTATAGAAGTTTGGAAAATACTAGGAGAAATAGGAATCACTTGGCTCACAAGACTATTTAATGAAATATGGAAAAACCAAAAGATGCCCAAGGAATGGAGAGCAAGTACACTTATACCCATATATAAGAACAAGGGAGACATTCAAAATTGTGCGAATTATCGAGGTATCAAGTTAATGAGCCATACTATGAAATTATGGGAAAGAATTATTGAACATAGGTTAAGACAAGTATCAAGTATAACAGAGAACCAATTTGGATTTATGTCAAGCTGATCTACTATTGAAGCGATTCACCTTTTGAGACGTCTTATGGAACATTTTAGAGCAAAAAAGAAAAACCTTCACATGATATTTATTGATCTAGAAAAAGCTTATGATAGAGTACCGGGGGAGGTTCTTTGGAGAACATTGGAAAAAAGAGGTATCCCATTGACATATATTAACCTTATAAGAGACATGTATGATGGTGCAAAAACATATGTGAGGACTCATGAAAGAACGACAAACTTCTTTGAAGTTAATATTGGGTTACATCAAGGATCAACTTTAAGTTCATACTTATTTATAATGGTGATGGATGAGTTAACAAAACATATTCAAGATGAAGTACCTTGGTGTATGTTATTTGCAGATGTGGAGGAGTCTAAGGAAAAAGTTAATAGAAAATTGAAACTATGGAGAGAAACATTAGAAAGCAAAGGCCTCCGACTTAGTAGAACAAAGATAGAATATATGGAATGTAAGTTTGATCATTTGGCTACTTCAGAGGACATAGAAATTAAAATTGGCACACATTGCATTCCCCAAAAGGAAAGTTTCAAATACCTAGGGTCAATTTTTCAAAGTGATGGAAGAATTGATGGAGATGTTACACATAGAATTAATGCTGGTTGGTTAAAATGGAGAGGAGCATCAGGTATTCTTTGTGATAAGAAGATACCATTAAAATTAAAAGGTAAATATTATAGAGCAGCAATTAGGCCTGCCATGTTTTATGGTTCTGAGTGTTGGGCAATTAATCATCAACATGTACAAAAGATATCTGTGACAGAAATGAAGATGTTGAGATGATGAGTGGTCATACAAGAAAAGACCGTATACATAATGAAGTTATTAGAAACAAATTAGGAGTGGCACCAATAGAGGATAAAATGAGAGAACATCGTTTAAGATGGTTTGGACATATAGAAAGAAGATCAAAAGAAGAACCTGTAAGAAGGTTAGAAAAACTAAATTTGGAAAGTATTAAAAGAGGACGACCACAAAAGTGTTGGAAAGAAACAATAAAGAATGATCTAGCTTATTGTGAGTTAACTGCTAACATGGCACACGATAGGGATCTGTGGAAACAAAGAATCCATGTAGCCGACCTCGTCTAGTATGGGAAAAGGCTTAGTTGTTGTTGTTGTTGTTGTTGTTAAATTAAATAGAAACAAAATGTATGAAATGAAAATCTGGTATCTTTATTGGAGCTGATGACAGTGAAGAACTGATGATGGATATCACACATGAAATTAATGTAGGCTGCTGAAATAGAGTGGTGCATTAGATGTTCTGTTTTACAAATAGACACATGGAAATTAAAAGGAAAATATCATGCCCACCGATATATAGAAGATTGCAGGTGGTAGAAGTTAAGATGTTGAAGTGAATGTGTTCTTTAACATAGTATTAAAATGTTGGATCCATACTGAGGTTGTTAAATGAAGAATTCATATGACACCAATAAAAAATAAATTGAGAGAGAAGCTTCATGGAGTTTGGACATTTGAAGTGGCAACCAACATAGAGCTTCTGTGAGAAGGTGCAGAAATTATAGATGGCAAGCAGTTGAGGAAGGGAGAGGAAGACCTCAAAAGTGCTGAAGGAAACAATAAAACATGATCTTTGCTTTTCTGGAGTTAAATGCTAATATGCTACAAGATTATTTATCGATTTAATGGTGACTAAGAATGTGTATAACCAATCCCACGTAATGTGTGGAAAGGCTTGGTTTGATTTGGTTGGATATTTCTTTGATTCAAAAGTGCCACATTTATTTGCCTTGTCTCTTTCCCAGTACAGAAATAGACAATGATATTTCCCAGTGGGGGCCTACGCCAATCTCTTTTAGACATATGTGATTTTTCACATGCATCCTTATGTCGTTTGATATTTCCAGACATAGAAGTTTTACTATGCATTATCATTCCAAGTACAAAAGATTTGATCTGTTTATTCTGTTGCTGATCCAAGGAACAGTTCATTTGGCTGCAACATCAGGTTTATAATTGTCTGTGTATATCTATGCAGTGCTTGTACCGACTGCCACTTACCAGGCACACTCTGCATGTGGATTGATTGTGCCACTTGCTTTGAGAGCTGTGCAAGTACAGCAGGTGAATGTGGGTCTTTTCTAGGAGGAGCTGGTGAAGCTGGTCTCCCTGTACTGGTTATCGTGGGAATAATAATTTTAGGCTTCTTCACAGTGATTGGCATATTCTACAGTGTTCTGGCAACAATGGTTGGTCAGAGAATCTGGCAGCGTCATTACCATATACTAGCTAAAAGGATGCTTACAAAAGTGAGTTGTGATATCTGAAGTTTGTTTTTGCTGCAATGGTATGCCATCTTGTTGAAACACTCACTACCTTGCATAGAGTTGTGACACGCACACGGACACACTCAGACATGTGTGTATATGTATATATGTATCATCTATGTATATTTATACATATATATATATATATATATATTCATACATACATATATATATATAAAGCCTTTCCCACGCACTAAGTTGGGTTGGCTAGGGGTGCAACACTAGAAGGTCACCCATCCTATATTTTTCCTGACCTATCATGCGTCATATTATGTTTGGTTTCTATGATTAATGGATGTTCCTGGTATTTGGGTTTTTATTTTTATTTTTTCCAAAAGTTTAGTGATTCTTAGTTTTCTATTTTATTTTTTAAACCTTCGTATCAGTGCCTACAACAGTGTTTTAAGAGTCATGCCAATTCAACTTTATTAATGTAAATGAAGTGGTTACGTTAGTATCAGAACGAATGATCTTTGATGATTCCCCGATACCTGGAGTGTAAGGGAGATAACTAGATGGTGCTATTTTCCTATTCGATATTTAAGTGCATGCTATCTTCAAATGGTTTACAGGAGTACGTAGTGGAAGACATAGATCGTGAGCTAACTGGACCTGACTGGTGTCCACCACCACTTCCACCTGAACATGTTCTGCAACTGAAGTCTCTTGGGCTGCTGTAATTCATGTGCAGAAGTTGAAGTCTCTTCTATCACTATAGCCCCTTGCTTTCGTTGGCTGATCCTTCAGGCTCGGCCTAGCACTGTATGGTATATTTTTAAACTTGACTTTGTTTACCTATGTTATCATATGTAAAAGATGAATTTCCATCGTAGTCCAGTTTGCTGAGGAAGGAGACAGCAATGGGTATCAACTTCTGCCATCTTAAAATAAATGGTACTCATTACCAAGGTATGACTCTCAACAGCGTAAATCATGCCATAACACCTCAAAGCGACAAGCATAAGGATAATGTATGTTTTATTTGAAGGGATATAACATAGATGCAGGTCATGAGTTCCGTTTCGGGACTTGCATACCTGACCTCGAACTCCCTTTTGTAACCGGAAAAAGAAAGAGGGAGAAACGACCTATTACTTAATTTGGGCTACGTTTACTATGTTCAGCTTTCAAGGGACTTGGGTTGCCATTGTTTTTCAGTCTCTTAGGTGCATTTCAGCATAGTGAAAAATATCGGCATATGTGAAAAGTGAGATTTCGTGTTGTTGTCTTTGAAGCTATTTCTCGCATTATTTAATTTGTATAAAAAAT
Organism: Brasenia schreberi; assembly: GCA_036023115.1. Taxonomy (NCBI): domain Eukaryota; kingdom Viridiplantae; phylum Streptophyta; class Magnoliopsida; order Nymphaeales; family Cabombaceae; genus Brasenia; species Brasenia schreberi. Next base: position 7,746,805 of record JAYKKT010000063.1, read on the forward strand.
ATTTAAACCATTTTTCACATATATAACAGTTTCCTTCTTAAACAATTTTTATTGCCAAAAGATACAAGTTTTATAGTCTTAATTATATAATGAGTCTTTTTGCTGTTTAAGATCAAAATATTCTAGATTTTCCTTCTGTTACTGTTTAAAACTTTTTTGCCCATGCCTTGCATGTTATTCCGTTACTTTACAATTGCAAACGAGGCATTTATTAGTAACTCATTTGCTAATATGGGCATGTTGCACAACTCTGAAGCATCTAATCGTGTGACTGTTTACATCTCTATAATGACATATATGCCTTTGTTACAAAGGGAGGCCGAATCCTAAAGCACACACGCGCATGCACCCGCTGGGAGTAGAACTCCACGCCAACATCAAAGGCGTCAGAGCGCCCTGCCAGTTGAGCAAACACTCTCGGTGCACATATCTATAATGATAATATTCCCGGATCAGTTAGCTCATGATGATTATTTCCTTTTTTGCTAACTGGAGCTAGAGGTTGTACCATCTTGTGCTCATTTTCGTGCTTAATAGGATGCAAATGAGTCCTCGACAAACACAAACGGATGGAATGAGGTTTTATTCTATCAATGGTACAGGGGCTCTGCCTGGATGACACCCAAAATCTGTCCAATTGTCAGGTTGCTGGCTTCAACCTAAGATGCAAAACCAGAATGATTTCTGGGCTTGGATGATTTGTTAATGAAGCTCTTTAAAATCTTCATGTAAAACTTGCTAAAAAGATCTTATTTTGAAAGATTTATTAACTATTTTTTGTCGAATTTAGCATCCCTCGTATTATCTAATCCCATCATTTTCTACAGGTCAATTGATCGGGAGTAGGCTGGTAATTGAGCAGAATAAAGCTAGTTTTTCTGCTAGTTAGCTTGTCATCAAGATGCAATTCATGTTTAAACATGGTTGCAAGCTCTTTTTTATTTAATAACTGTTCTCAAACACAATATGTTGAATTTGGACACATTCATGTCCATTTCAACCCATGTTGGAGTTTGTTTGAGCTCATGTTTGTGTTTGTTTTAGCTCGCACAAATTATTACTCTCATATTTTTTGAAAGAATATATATATATAGGAATGATAAGATCTTCTAAGAGTATATATTTATGAAGAACCACCATTGAATCTAAATAGGACGGCATCAATAAGACACCATTTTTGTCACTAACTGTTATGTGACAAGAAGCCATCAATGATCGTTCGTCGAGCATAGTCGGATTGTTAGAGTGCAAAAGTATCATTATTTTATGTGTGGCCTACGTGTGTATGCGTGTGTGTCCGACCTACCAAGTAGTATAAAAAAGGTTCAATAAGTTTGTCTTCTAAGAAGATGAACCGTTGAAACTTTTCGGCAAGCTTCACAAGCCATGCTGAGCCACAGACGCTGTTTATGTTCAGCTAAAGTCAGTATCAACAAGGTGGTAACGAGCTGATCCATGAGTAGCTCGGTTAGTTTACAAGCCCTAGCTGAGAAGGGTCCGTTCATTTGGTAGCGTTTTCCACGAGTAAATCTTGTCAACGCCAGGCTCCATGGATGGCTTACAGTGATCGAAAGAGGGTCTACTATCATAATTTGACAACTATAATATCCGAATGATAACCCGAACAGATAAATCTTATTAAAAAGTAAAATAAGCGTTAAAAAGGTATTGAAAGATATGACGGTTGTCATTATTGACAAGATAATAGTGCATAAGTACCGAATGCCTTCAATCTGCTTCAGATATCCTTTGAAAGTTGAGGGTTCGACAACGTTAGGTTATGACCAACTAAATGAGGAACGTCGCAGGATGATCAACATAAACAATTGTGAAATTTCATTGATTGCTACGTGTGTCGACCACCAGTGGCTAAGGAGCACATGCGCATGGGCATGGTAGGTTCAGAACTGGCCCACCGGTTTAAATTGGAACCGGACTGGCCCCGGAACCAGCTAGAACCGGGAACTGTCTGGTTTGGTTACGGTTGAACGTTTTCAAAAACCGTAACGGAATTGGAGCCGATCTAAAAATTGATAGCTCGAAACCGATTGAAAAAGGTGGTTCTAGACTGCCTCAGACCCGATCCGGCCCTTCTAAATTTTATTTATTGGTTTTGAACTGTTCCGGATTTAAACCAAAACCACCCTAGAACCCACGATTTATAAAGTGAGACACTACAACTAAGAATGTTCCTTTACTACAAACCATCATGATGGTTACATGCCTTCTTTCTTTATTATTCTCTATCAAGGTCTTCCTCTTCACTTTTTCTAAATTAATATGAAGGTTCCTTTTACTTGCTATAAACGTACGTAAATAAAATACCTCTCTTTTTTCAAAGAGATGCACTAAGATCATGACGTTACAGCCAGCGATCGACCATGAAAAACACACATTGCAAATTGTGCACGGAAGAAGAGAAGAGTACCTATTAGATAAATAGCCAAGATATGTAGAACTAGAAGCTCTCATTGCAGCCATATCCAGAGTTAGAATCCAAAATGGTCTTGCAAGGGGCACCATCGAGCACTGGCATTGGCAAATGACATCCTTCTTCAGAAAAGTTCGTCCACAGAGGTTTTCAGAAAGATAAGAACTTTGAATCCTCTCTAACAGCATGCTCAAGACAGGTTAAATATGCTGGACCTTCTGTTGCAACTCCTCATTACTCACTAAAGCAAAGCGTTGCTTTCAAGATATTGGTACGATTATGTTTTAGATTCCAATGATAATCACATAAGCCGGTAATTGCAGTAACTGCAAACCACCTTCAAATGAGAATCCCCTTGATTCAGGAGATGCCCCAAAGCTGCATGAAGCCACTCAATATGTATTTACAACTAAAAAAGATGAAGACTTATTTTTTTGGTCAAAAGCAGGGGCTAAGCCCTAGGGTATACAATCAAAAACCTCTTAGGAAATACAGACCCATTTGATAAGCAAGATAATTCAATGATATCGCTGGCTGAGGTGACTCCCACATAAGCTCCACTAAGCTTTGCAAGACCATTTGCACAAAAGTCCCGCAAAGTATGCTGAAAACGCACCTCCCAGTCCCTTAACAACAACGATTCGATGCATTTAAAATTATATTGCAGATTCTGCGACCTTCAAACATGCTCATAACACTTTGTGGATCCACTTCAATAACAAGCTTTCGGTAGCCCACATCCCAACCAATTTCTAGTCCAGTAATCACTCCTCAGCTTTCTGCCTGAAATGCATTACAACGCCCAAGTTTTCTGGGAAAACCAACTAACTATATACCTTCAGTCACGAACAATCCCGCCATATCCAGTCAACTCCGAATGGGTACAAGGCCGTCAAAATTTATCTTTATCCAATCTCTTTCAGATGTTTGCCAAGATATTTCCTTTTCAAGCTGGGAAGTGCGCATTGCAGTTTTTATTAGGATCACATGCCATAGATAATGGCGGCTATAATTGAATTAATTTGCACATTGCAGTTTTCTGCGTTCACTGCCCCATTGAACTTCACCACATGCATTCAGGACATTTGAGAGGACAAACTGATCTACCTTGATACCCTCTGCTTCCATCCGGTACATGAGTCTCAATGCTTCTTTGCAGAGCCCATTTCTTGCATACCCTATAATCATAGCATTCCAAGATACAGCATTTCTCTCAGGCATCGAATGGAAGACTTGGTAAGCATCATCCATGCAACCACATCTGGCGTACATGTTGATGAGAGCGCTACTGACGAAAACATTTGACAATGATCTCGTCTTGTTTGCAGATGCATGGATCCATTTCCCTTGCCTCAAAGCTTCCATTTTTGCACATGCTTTAAGTGCAGTTGAATAAGTAAACTGATTTGGCTCAACACCTTCCCATAACATATCATTCAAATATTTCAGAGCCTCGGGCTCATAACCAGAACTAGCGTGTCCAGAGATTAAAGCCGTCCACGAGATGACATCCCTTGAAGGCATCCATTCAAGCACTCTTGAAGCATAACTATATTCGCCACATTTGCAGTAAAACCAGAGAAGCGTGCTACACACATAGGTATTAGCATGCATCCAGTTCTTAAGAACTTGTGCATGAACCTCCTTTCCATGGTGCAAGAAACCAACAGCCCCACATGCACTGAGAAGGCCAACAACAGTTAAGCTATTGGCAATTATCCTCCGACTTTTCATCCTCCTGAACAAACTTATGGCTTCGTTTCCCAGCCCATTTTGTGCATATCCAGCAATCATAGAAGTCCATGTAACAGTGTTTCGCCTTGGTATGTTATCAAACACAATCCTAGCATATGTAACTTCACCACATTTCATATACATGCATACTAGCGAGCTACCTACAAAGACATCATACTTGAACATTCTCTTGATGAGGGCAGCATGAAGTTGCCTGCCTTGATCCAAGGCCTTCAAATCACCACAAGCCTTCAGAATGCTACAAACAGTGAACTCATTTGGTCTCAAACCAGATGACATTATATGACTAAGCATGCACATAGCTTTATAACCATCACCGGCCTGTACATGTGCAACAATCATTGTAGTCCAGCAAATCAAATCACGCTCAGACATTCTGTCAAACACGCAGCATGCTTCTGATAAATCCCCACTCTGTGCATAAAAGTAAACTAAAGCAGTCTCGGTAATTTGGTTACTCCAGTTACCTTTTACAATAGAAGCATGAACCTGTTTGCCAAGTTCAAAAATCGAATACCTAGCACAAGCATTCAAGATGCACACCAAAGTGGTTCCATTAGGCCGAATACCACTCGCCAGCATCTCATCAAAAAGACGAAAACCATCATCCACACAACCAGCCTTCAGGTACCCATCAATCAGAGCCGTCCACGAAACAACATTCTTTTCTAGCATTCCATCAAGCACCCTCTGGGCATCTCTTAATTTCCCAAATTTACCATACAGGGATATCATATTGTTACCAATGAACAACACAGACTTGCCAAATCCCTTCTCGACGAGGGAATGGATGCGCCTACACTCTCTCGCGCTAGAACACGACTGAAGCAACGAAGCAACGAAATCAACGTCGACTGATACTCCATCTTCAGAATAACAAGACATTGTGCCTTTACACTGAGGATTACTCACAGAACTCCGGAGACGACGACCAACAATCCGTTTGCGTTGGGAACAGAATGATAACTCGGAAACCGAAATTTCGCAAGCAATAAACCCTGCGTTTTGATGAATACCGTTGCATAACTCCCATTTACTAGCTGAAGAGTGAGGCAGAAGCGAAGATGGAGGAGGCTGCTGTCTGAAGAAGCTCGGCGCAAGTGTGCTCAGAAACAGAGAGGCCAGCATAATCGGGAAGACTACTTAGGCGAAAGGATATGGTTAGTAGGCAGACAAAATCATGCGAAGGCGGTTTACCAAAGCTTTTTGACCCGGTGGACGCGAAAGCGTCCGCGGGAATTTGAATGGACGAACGCGCACAACCTGATGAAGGTAATCTGGAACAGAACGAAGTCAACATCATAAGGACCGATATGATGCAATCTCCACCGTGCATCTAAACTCAATCTTGAGATTTTGTGGTACGTTTCAGTCGTTCACTTCGTTTTTAACAACGACGACTAAGCCTTTTCCCAGCTCACTTCTTTTTGAATATAAATCGATAGAAAGCACGAGTAATTTAAAAGACCATAAAAAGTGTTAAAAAGAAACCACGATTAGTTTTCTATATTTCAAAACTATTGTAAATGATTTTATTTTATTTTATTATTCATTAGTATCACTCTTAATTCTTAAATGATTTTTTCTTATTTTATTACCCATTAATATCACTCTTAATTTGATTATAATAACTTTATCATGAATACGATCTTTTCTTAAGTGACCATTCATCATTTGGTCTATAATTTTTACTTTCAACTTTAATAATATTTTTTATTACATAGAATACTTCATACATACTAATATTATTACATCTCCATCGTACCTTAAATATTTAAATTTTTTTCTTATAAAAAATACCATATATACCATCTTAATTTTTATATTATCTAAAGTAACTAAATTACCAAAATTCCATTCTATACCTTTCATCTTTGTTTTACTAATGCTTTTCAAATGGACATGTTCTTATTGAAAAAAAATTGTGATCATTGTCGACCTCACAAAAATAAGAAAGTAGGGTTTCATGCCAGTAGAGATGGCAATATGCACCGACCCGCGGGCACCTAACCAACCTACTCACGCGATAGGGGGATGAAACGTGTCATCGCGTCGTGTTCATGTCAAAAACTAGTTAACACTAACATGGCACAATTTTTCCGTGTTGTTTTCCACCAACATACACGGCATGCACCGTGACGTGTCAATTGTAAAACAGATAAAAGCATCGAGTGACCCAGTAAACACTTGAACCAACCAAACAGTAAGTCTAAATTGGTAAACAGCTTCCAACTTTTGATTTATGCATGCAATTTCTGAGATCTTTCACAGGTTGTTCATCTTCCATTGCAGTTACGGGCCTGCTAAATGCAACTAGCAGGACTTAATCTCTCAGATATCAAACAAAGGATGACAATTAAGATGCCTCTGCACCATCTGTATGTGAATCTGATTCACATACAAAATAAGTAGAACCGATGCTATCAAACATATTAAAAATGTCATTTTATTAGTTTGTGCTTTTGTTTTCACAAGAAAATATTCTCGATTCAGAGGGAAAAGGGGAAACTCTACCAAATAATTAAAATTTACTTTCGGATTTCTGTATCCACAAGTACCAAATAAGAACGTGAGAAAAGAAAAAACCTGCCAATCGGTAGGTAACACAATACCAAATAGGTCATCTCGATTGTCTCCAGAGGCACTGCCTGATTGGACAAGGGGTCATCTCGCTTCAAGGTGAAAATAGGTCAAGAATTCAATACCCCAAGGGTAACCATCTGGAACCATAAGCCAAAGCATTAAGTTCCGTCGGTATGATGTAGTTCCTCGTCACAAATCCAGAGAAAAAAGAGACTGCAGGATAGAAAAGAAATTTGCAGGGACACTCGCTCATCATACCATTTTGGAACTGTTGCTAACGATAACTAGAAGTATGCCAAATGCATAAAACAAGTAATCGAAGTCGCAGCCACTTCTGTGATTTCGTTTCTCCTTGCCATCCAACACAAATTCTTCTTGGATGAACTGTATGTTCATGCAGCCCAGAAAGGTTCAAATTCCAAAACGATAAACATGAACATCTTGGTCTATAAGAAAGAAATAAGCAAATTAAGTTAAAAATCAATTCAGTATTATACACAGATATACAATCTGAAATTACAACCATGCATGACCAAAGTTGTTTTTTCATAGGGAAGTTCGTGATTCAAGTAAATATTCCAACAGGCATTCAGTCATCTTTAATCAGATCTTATACCACCCATGAACGTTCTCGGGTCAGGGCAACTTCCAGAAAACTGAGCCTGTGAGAAATCAAAACCTGGGTTCTGCAAAGAAATAGAGAAGAGAAAGAAGCATCAGAAAGGAAGGTGCTTTCCCAAGCAAATAAAGTGCATTATGATCATGCCAAAGGTTTTGAGAAATCTAAAATCGGGCACCACGACACATAAAAAATAGACTGATATCAACTTGGAGGTTGGCTGCATATTGCACTCTTGGTTATTGGTGCCCACTTCTGAATTGGCCACATGTATGTAATTGCTTCAAAATGAAACAAGAGATTGAAAATGCTGTAATGCCAAAACTCTAAAAGGTGCTTTCAGAGGTCATCACAACTCAAGTTCTCTTGATTTCTTCAGGTTCTGAGAATAATTACCATGTAAGCCAATAACGGGGATCATCACTAATAAACAACTTTCTGTTAATGAAGTACAAGGCAAACTTGCAGATGACCTTTGTCATGATCCAGTTAAAAAAAAGAAATTATGACCCACATATTCTTGCGCATTTACAGGAAAAAAGAGGACAGAAGAAAACTAACTAGACAGGCAACACACTCCGACATATCAAAAAATCTCCAGCAATGCGGTACACAACTATTGCACATTATGATAGTACAAGACTATGGAAACTCCAAAGCTCTCTATAGAAACTGTTGGATACAAGATGAAGGTTCAGCTATTTTGCGCAGCAAAAGTCAATGACAACAATTGTAAATAGGAATAATTGTGAACAAGCCAGGGTCCTCTCTCCAGCCACATGAAAAGCTTTTTCCGCTGTTCTCTACAAGAGGCCTATATGGCTTTCAGAAACAGTTTTTCTGCTTTGCTTTTCCCTATATCATCCTCGTTCTAAAGCAATTCTGGAGTATTTTAAAATAAATCAATCACATACAATGTGTATGAAAGGAAGACACAAAAAGAAAGAAATAAGCATTGACAGATACAACAATACAACCTAATGAAGTTTCTGAAACATAAAGTGCTTGCCATAGGAATGCTATGAGAAGAAAAGGCTGCCCTTACACTCTTTCCGGAAAACTCGGGTAGATGAATGATTTGAAAGATCAAGACATTGCATGAAAAGAAGCTGGAAGGTTTGTGTTAAAATAAAGGGATTGAAAACCGGGTAGAACAAATTCAAGACAAAGTACAAAAAAGAATTGCTTAGGTTACCTACAAACCTGTCAACTGTCAACTACATTGTTAAAATAAAAATTCTGCAAGTTCACTAGAGAAACAGTGGTGCACAATCAAGTTACTAGAGAAACTTCACAAAAGTACACTCTTGTTTGCGAGCTTATCAATTTGATCCACATGGTTTGAAAAGTTCTCAAGGCTACCACATGGTTTCAAAGTTTAGTCAAATTAGTACCAAATGCCTAATGTTGTTACCTTAATTCAACAAGGCACACGGAGCCACCATCCTGCACACTACTCGTTAAATACTAATTTAATATTAAATATTAAATTGAATTTTCATATAAATGTATTATGGTTACATTTAACATGTAATAAAGAGTAATATTAAATTTAATATGCATTGATATTTAAATTAATATTAGTTGTTATTTAAGTATGAATAAACTAATACTAAATTATTAATAAATATGAAAATAATATTCAATAAATTACAATCTGATATTAATATAATTTAGTACAAGTTTCACATACAATAATTAGTAATACTAAAGAATAGAAAATATAATTAATATTTAAGTATAATATAGGATATTAACTCTTGCTTAACATGGTTTCAACACGTAGAAAGACAACCAAAAGAAGCTTTAGTAAGAAAGCATGAGAAACTAGATTGTAAAATGTTAAAAAGAGAAAGAGGAAGACCACAAAAGTGTTGTAAAGAAACAATAAAGAATGATCTAACTTATGTTGAGTTAATTGCTAATATGGTACATGATCGAGCCCTATGAAAACAAAGAATCCATGTAGCCAACCCCATTTAGTATGGGAAAAGGCTTAATAATTGTTGTTGTTGTATTTAAGTATAGTGTTGAATATAAGATGATGTAGTGTTGTTGTTGTATTTAAGTATAGTGTTGAATATAAGATGATGTAGCAGGTAATATTGTTGTGGCAACTTAATCAATTAATATAAGTTGATGGACGACTTACATCAAGTGACATCGCAGGTGACATCAAGCATTACTTGTTAGCAGCCATGCCATCTTTGGGTGATACTGTTGACGGTTTTGGACTAACATGAAAGACGACCGAAACCATGGGATATCATGAAGCAGCCAAAGGTAGTTGTATGAAGTTTTTCCATAAAGGTATATATATTTATATACTTGTATATTATCTGTATATATTTACATAATTCGGGTTGGGTGCAAGTTGAATACTTCTTATCCCATACCTGCCCCTATTCGGTCAAGGATATATGGTATTCCATGTACCCGAACATAAACCAGATGAAACTAGGTAATCCCTATCTCATTTGGGTTAGATTAGGTCATGTCTCTGTAGATTGGGCCAATATTGCCATCCTAGACAACACTAGTAAGAACATTTGCATACTGTCCTTGAGATTGAATATAGGATAGATGAAGCTCTTTATTTCAACCTTTTTTTCTATAACATGTCAATATCTTTAGTACTCTCATATAAAATGATAGTCCATTCGATAGATTTAGTTGTTATTTATAAATTGAATTAGAGGCAATTTGTATAGTAGTTTTATTGTCACAATGATCTTATCCAGCACTAGGGGCTTCAGCTGTACCCCTTCACACATACATCCTACTATGGCGCAACATTTGGCCCCTACACTAGATCTTAGACAATTCTTTATAAGAGCAAGTGATATATCCTTTGGTAGACTGTCTTGTAAGGAACTAGCCCAATTGGCATATAGATTGCTCTCAATATTAAAATATCCATGATACAAGTATATAATTCTTCCTCTGGGATGCTGCTTCGTACATTAAGATGTGCTAAACTGCATTGCATGTCTGCCAATGCAGTACATGCAATCAATGTTTGGATGTGTAATAGTCAAGTAGATATGTTTATAGTTATACGCGTCTTTGTTCCCTTCTCATGTTTTCATGTTTGTCATTCTTTGAGAGGCCTAAGACGTGATTGATTTCATGGCTACCACACTATCTTTAAAACCACGCACCTTTGTGAGATGTGCTCTTAAGCAAGTCCATCACACGTTTTCTTACAGTGGGCTCAAGACTTGTATACCCAAAGAATAGTGTAACATGACGTTGTCTTCTATGAGAAATACCACTTGTAGATACTTCCTCAACTTTGCAATTTTGTAATGATCAGCTCTCATAATAACAATGTCATCTTATATGATTAGGATATAGATCTTCTCTTTTCTTTACAAAAGGTGTCGTGATCATTCATACTCCTCATATTTCCAAATTAAGTAATTGCTTAGCTGAATCTTTTAGACCATGCCATTGGAGATTGCTCGAGGCTACAAATTTTTGTGTGCTATTTGTATCTTCAAATCTAGGAGAAGATCTATATAGATATTTAAAATGACAAGAAAACCCCCTCATAAGAGACATACTTTGTGGGCTATCAGATTACGCTAACAAGCATGATAAGGAAAAGAACTATGTATTTGAAGATAGTAGATATTTGTTTAAAAGGACTCACCGAGTGGGATCGAATAGCTTCAATAGTATATATTCCTGGTTAAATAATTCTTTTTTTATAAAATAATTTTATAGTATGGCTCATCAACTTAACTCCGCCCATGTAAGGGATCACCTTGGCATGGCCGGTTACAAGTCGGATAAAAGAGGAGGGATGCACAGACAACCAGCATAAAACTTTGTCGGACTTGTCTACCATAGATTCTACAAATTATAATTGAGTTGTGTGGAAATAAAGAATCAATGTAGTCAACCACATCTAGTATGGGAAAAGGCTTAGTAGTAGTAGTATGGCTCATCAAGCATCTTTTGCTTTTTTCATAGTTCATTAAATAATCTAGTAAGCCAGGTAATACCCGTCTCTCTTAAGATTTTTCATACTTCCATATAAATATTGTTTGGTCCTATAGATTTATCAACCATCATAAGTTTAAAAGCATCTTTGACTTCATTCTTTTAAATATGTCGGTAGAAATTACAGTTTATAACTTTATATACTCTTTTGATTTGGTTAGCTCTCCTAAACTAATATTAACACCCATATTTTCATTAAAAATCTTATGAAATAAGTTTTTCAATCTACTTTTTATACCATCACTTGCCACTAGAATCTTTTCATCCTCATTTGTGAAGCATCTAATAAAAGTAAGATCGTTAGTTTTCTTATCCCTAGCTTTACTACCTAGAAATATCTCTTTCAACTTCTTTTGAGTTGAGCTTTTTATATAAATCCTGTTAAATTTCAACTTTGTTTCACTAACAACCTTTTTCGCTTCTTTTTTTTTGCTTTTTTATAAGCCTTCAAGTTTCATTAGTCTTGTTGACATAATGCAATTTTTAACATTCCCTCTTCGCCTTGATCTTATCTTTCATAACTTCACTCCACCATCAAGCTTTCTTTTTAGTTGAGCTTTTTTATATAAATCCTCTTAAATTTTAGCTTTTGCTTCACTAACAGCTTTTTTCGCTTCTTTCTTTGTTTTCTTATAAGTCTTCCAAGTTTCATATGTCTTGTTAGCATAATGCAATTTGTAACATTCTCTCATCGCCTTGATCTTATCTTTCACTTCACTCCACCACCATGCTTTCTTTTATATCAGTACGCCTCCCTTAGATTTACCTAATACATCTTTTGTCACATGCTTAAAATGCATAGCCATATTGTTCCACATATAAGAAGGTATACCTACATAATTTCAAGCATCTCTTTAAAGAATTTTCTATTTAGATATATCTTCTTTTGCACTTTTGAGGTTCCACTATTTAGTTTGAATAGTTCTATAAACTCTTTGCCTCTTTGTTCACATTTTTGCTTGTAAATCCATAATTAAAAGTTAATGTTAGGTAGTTAAGTTTTCTCTTGGAATTACCTTGCAATCCTTACAACATGATCTATCTTTTCTCCTATAAGCAAAATAATCAATTTGTGTTTGGGACAAGCCATTCTTATAAGTAATTAAATGTTCATCTCATTTTTTGAAAATTGTATTAGCTAAAAAGACATCATATACGATAGTGAAATTTAAAATTTCTTACCTTTCTCATCTAAATCTCCAAACCCATAATCATCGTGAATGTCTTGATATCCTAATGCATCTTTATCAACATGTTTATTTAGATCTCCTCCTAAACAAATCATCTCTCGTTATGGAATATTTTGAATTACCTTATCTAATTCCTCCCAAATGCCTTATTTATGCTATCTTCTAGTCCTATTTGAGATGTAAGCACAAACTATATTTAAAGCCTCTACTCTTAATATTAATTTCACCATCATAATTTGGTCACTATGCTGTTGTATGTCCAATAACTATCCTTTACATCTTCATTTATAACAATATCAACTCCATTTTGAGCCTTTTCTTTTCTTAAGTACCATAATTTAAAACTTGTGCTCTCAACCTTTTTTGCTTTTTCTCAAATCCACTTTATCTCATGTAAACATAGAATGTGATTTTTTTTCTTAATCATAGTATATACCACCTCCATTAGCTTATCAGTCGATATTATGATATTCCAAGTACCAATACAAATCTTATAATCTAATATAAGCTTCCTTACCTCTCGTGCTCGTCAATGCTGAAAATAAGAAGACCCACCCTGAAATTTGTTCAATGTGTTCAAGCGCCAATGTAGATGGTTTAATTTCTTTACCCACACTCGTCTATGATATATGAACCCTCTTTACAATTGATTCACTATATCCATATGACAATATAGACACCCTTGCTTACTTTTCATTTGGGCTCTACAATGCGTCGCTAAGAGGGGATGCCCAAACACAATACTTATAATGTCTAGAATCCATGGTAGATAAACCCGACTAGATGCAGAAGAGTTACACAGAAGGCAAGCAAATGAATGCAGATGTAACATTGCAGATTTATGAGACTTCATTGATTCGAGTTAAGGTCATTGAATCAGTTCTCTGTTTCTCGATGGAAGTGCTGTTTTGACATCTCTACATGAAAATGGTGATAACTCTTTACTGTGGAAAATAGATTATGATCACCTATGGACACACAGCTGGGTCTTATTTGGCTTAAACTGCGTCTTTTAATCTTTGAGGGTCTCTGGGATTTTGGGAGTCTCTGGGATGTGGAGGTTGTCTTCTAGGTTGCTACACAGCTGGGTCTTATTTGGCTTAAACTGCGTCTTTAATCTTTGAATTACTGCCTTGAATCGGGAGTTCGGGGAGTCTCTGGGATGTGGAGGTTTGCTGCTTACATAACATTGTGCAGTTACAGTTGCACACAACTGTCACACATGTTTTGTTTAAAATTCTGTTTTTTGGTTCAAGAGAGGCCTACCACTGGGTTGGGCCCTGGGGAGAAGGGGAGGGGAAGGTGCCTTGCATGATTTGAATCGAAAGACTGATTTGCGGAGGATCCTTGAAGCTTCATATCACACTGGCTCTATTACCTAATGCATCGGATGCGAATTATAGAGTATCAGACTCAAGCTAAGGGTCACTATTATCTTGCATTATTGTCAAGTTTGCCTAATACGTTAAGTTAAATATTTACCAAACTATTGGTTTTGTTACAATCTGATTAGATATCGAACTATGTTTCTAATATGACTGTTGATAAATATTATGCACTAGACACTTGTACTTTATCACCAATACAGCTCTACCATATCGACGTAAGCTATCTCACATGGAATGGATAGTGGATAATTAAGGATGAAAGCATCATAGTTATTACTAAGCAATAAATATGTTTTCATCTAAACTTGCAACCTATATAGAATTAAAATGGTGTTCATTAACGTTATACATGATGGCTAATAAAAAAGGGAACTCAAAATAATAAGTACATCAATATGTGTGTTTTTGCAAATACATACATGCTCTACCATTCCTCTTGGCAACGTCTTTACAATTTGATGAAACCATAGGATATGATACATGTTTTCATTAATGTGATTCAAACTCCTCCTCAGTGGATTCAAATGTCCCCACATTGTAGAAACGACAAATTTTATAGTGCATAGTTATTTTTTAAATAGGTTACTATTCATATTACTTTTGTCAAAAGTTGGATATTAATTAACAAAAAGTGGAGGGAAATATAGGTAATTCGAGAGCTATCATCTTAATATTAAATTAATCTTCTATATAAGCTTGATAATATATATTATACAATATGTATTGAAACGCACGTTTATCAATAATTTTTACTATTAAAATATCATTTATATTATGCTGAAAAAGCTTACTTGCCATTGAATCAGATAAGATTTTCACTAGGATTAATTAGCATCATTTTAAAGTACACCTACGTAAGCATAGTAATTTCAACTAGAATAAATATACATTTAAATCGACCCAAAAGCATAGTAGCAACTCCTCCAATAATGAGTTGGATCCTATGGACCAAATGTGGTCGCACAGGCTGTCAAGCGTAATAACATATGGTCCAAATTGAAATAATCGCGATGGGAAGAAGCTGAATATTGTGGCTATAGTTCTTTCATCCGACCTGCGAAAACCATTGAACGTGTCAAAGTAAATACTGCAGAAACCTGTGAGGAACATGAGCTTGGGGTCTCCTACAAAATAACAAATAATATCACTATGATTTAGAAGACTAATACCTTAGCCGGTACGAACTGTTAAGTTTGATACGAGGCCATTGAACCTTTCGCGAAACAACTTTCCACAAACCCGATTTCAATCACGGTACCGATGGAGAGTAAGAAGGACGGTAAGGACATGGACAAGGAGGATTTTTATGATACAAGTTTAGTATTGTGTTATGTTCAACTCTTAATTTGAAATAGGTCATTAGCAAGAAAAGATATTCGTAGGATTTGACATTTAGTTTAGCTTATAAAAACATGAGACGCTCTCGAGTGTTTTCAAACCCGAGATGACTGAGATAAAGACCTATTGGGCTTTCATACACTCGGTAAGAATTGTTTTAATGTGTCAAAGTTATACAATTGAGATTGGTGACTCAAGTGCCAAGTAGGAACACAAAATTAAAACAACGACAATTGCCTAAAGCATACTCACATAAATTCATATCACAAATAAGATCGACATTAGGATCGAATATTGTTAAATCTCATAAGCCCATTTAGCGATTGATGGATAGAAGTTGCCATGCATCTACACTACAGACTAATATCCTTCAAAGTAGCACATCTAGTATCTTAGAACCAATTTGTGATGTATCGATTACTTGACGCCCGGTGCATTCTACGTCAGGTCGAGATGCGATTTATTTACCATAATATAACTCCATATAATATGCAATGACTTGGGAGACCAGATTTAGATTGAGCTCCCAATTTGCCCTCGCTTATTCAAGGAAAGCGACCGAGTTAATGGCAAATTGATTTGATGAGGAAGAGATATACGTGTTTACAACTACAAAATTGTTGCTTGCTAGTACATCGATGAATCTCAATTGTACCATTTATCTGATATAGAGACATAAATCGACATTAAAAAATTAGTCTCTAAAAAGGCATCTCTAATACCTTTCTTTTCAAAATCTCATTCTGATTAATATCATTGATTCGAAATTACAAGCAATTTTTTTTTACAAATTGATAATTCCATTACCAAATTGGTCTCAAATCTACCAATATCGTGCCGCTAATATTTAGCTTAATAGGGATTGTATATCGACTTAAAAATCGCCCCTAAATTGGTCGGTAAACCATTTATAGCACGACAATGTCTACTACATACGTAGAAAATCAATTCAATATCTCTAAAACTCAAATTGTCTAGTATCAGTACCTTCCAGGTCTCCATAATCTCCCCATCCAATTCACCGGATATCTTCGTGAAATTAAGTCTGAAATTTATGTATTGGTATAAAAATATAGTCGATATAATATATAATAGCAACATATATATAGAATTGTGTCATTAAGTGAAACTGATTGTACGTTCACACTAAATTCTCTAACTGCTCTGGCTAAATGATATTAGAAATTTGATAAATTAATAACCTTCACTTTCTTAGTCATTTCAAGCTCATGTACTTAATTGATGAGCTTGGTTGATGTTATTCGTAATGCTTTGAACCCAATTAATAATTTATTTTGTCCAAAGAAATTACGCCCCATAAGATTTTGTATTTTTTAATGAACTAGTTGAATGTTTCGTATGTCTAATAACTATGTAAATTTTACTTTTAGAAAGGTATATAGACAGAGCCTTCCTCTAAATCTTAGTGGAAGGGCTCTAGGTCAAATGTCGACATCTAAGAGAGCTAATTGGTCTTGGAAGTACGTAATTTAGATATAACATAATGTGGGATTAGAACCTAAAAATATCAGATAATCAATCGCACCGAGCATAACTTATTGGTGATCGATAAGAAGTAGGTAGAAGTTGATAAATTAACATAGCAAGATATCTATAAGATTCCCGGGAGTAGTGGATCTACAACAGGCCCAAGATGAACCAGTCTTGTTATATTTGGTAGGTCATAGTAGCTTTCAAGATTCTGCTTCAGATAGTCATGTAGTAGCAATCTAAGAGAAATCAGATTGGCTTCTCCATATCTCTTTACCCTTGGCAGTAAAGGTGGGAGCGGGGTAATCGATTTAATCAGTACAATTCCTTCAGACTTGTTACATAGTGGCAAATCCTCAGCTTATATCTCAAACTCCTGTAAGTAAATGCAGTTAAAGCAAGATCCATACCTACACTTACGCAAGACCAATTTTAAGCTTTTCATGAATACATAGACACAACATGTTCAGCACTAAATGACTTTCATTAAAGACCAAAGTAGTAATCTAAATATTCGCTTCAATTCTTCTTCTTCATCTAAAAGATCATTATATGTATTAGTATACTAATAGAAATCTGGGAGATGGACTAAAGGTCAGTCTAGGCAAGAGTCATTTAGGATATCCGTGGATACAGTCCTCTACCCAAGAAGTAACGCCTTCTCTCCCTCTCCCTTGGCTTGTAAAGGAAGGATAATGATAAGAGTTTTGATAAAGAATTAGATTAACATAGAAAGATTCAGGAAAAATTGTGTTGTTGTAGTTTTCACGTTAATTCTAAATCCACAATCAGTTATGTTCTATAATTTAAGAGTTCATTCTTTCATTTCTTCAAAGATTTCATTAATTCTTCTTCATTAAAAAAGACAAAATTCTTCGTTCTTCTTCTTCTTTCTTTCTTTCTTCTTTCTTCTTTCTTTCTTCTTTCTTTCTTTTTTCTTTCTTCTTCTTTTTAGTATCATACATTGGATTGAGCTTTAAGTTGTGAGTCACAAGAGAAATGATGTGAGGAGGTCGACGGTAAAGAGAGAACCGCAAAGAGATTTAGATAGTCAAAAGTATCAGATTAATTTTTAGATTTTAACAGGAATAAAATTAGAAGCACAATAAAAAGGGTGTGTGAATAGTAAAAATAATATGTGCGTATCAATTCTATTAATGGTAGTAATTTATCTCAGTGGGAAGATAACATTCAACTCTACTTATTAACATTTGGCATCCATTTGGTCTTTAGTTAACTTGTAAAATGCTAACATTCAACCATAACTAGAGGTGTTCATCAAACCAAGTAAATCATGAGAACTGAACCCAACCCAGCCATTATATATATTCACAGTTTATATGTATATAAGGTTACAAAATTTATATATAATCTTTACAAGTTTATAAGTTTATGTATATGAGTTTTTTAATCTTATATACACATAAAATGTGAATGTATATATATATAATAAGTTGATATATAGATTTAATTCTTGACAAGTTTATAAGTATATATATATATATATATATATATATATATATATGTGAGTTTTATAACCTTATATATATATATATATATATATATATATATATATATATATATATACAAGAGTGGACCGTAGATCCAAATGATCTCATAGTATAAGCAAAATCGTTAAATTTAGTAGAACCATGGTTCAAAAGCGAACCAAACTGAAATTGGTGGTTCAATTTGATTCGGTTCTTGTCATAATACGGTTTGGTTTGGTTCTCGAAACTAGCAGTTTGGTTTAAGGTTGAGGCTAGAAATGAACCAAACCAAACTGTGAATACCCCTAGCCATAACCTTCGAAAAATATCTAGGGTTAAAATGGCAGCATTTGGATTATGGTTATTACTAGAATGTCAAATACCGACTTGTAACTTTATCTGTTGGCATACTTCAACTACTAAATTATGCACTCTTTTATAGCTTGATGTTATTGATTGTTGAAATTTGATCGTATCTACTTGTAGAAAAATTCAACCTCAAAATTTAAGCCTCTTTCGACTCTACCATCTCTTGCGATATAACTCTTTTCCTAAAACCCTTGTCCCGAAAGTAAAGCTTTGATCTTTGATGATTATTGGAAATTAAATCCTAATGCTTTTGATTAGCCAAACTTACATCACAATATTGGTATCTCCCATTCACGAAAGGTTGTCTATATTATTCTGGTTTGATAAATTCTATGAGGTAGTAATCTTTTACCTACTATATGACTAGTAAGAATCACAACCATTTTGATTTAACATGCAAAATTTATGTTGTACGTGGACCGAAACACTTTATGCGATAGGCCATCATCCACCCATTAAAATAAGTTCAGTTTGTCGTAAACTAGCAAACCAGAAAAAACTTGCCAAAAATATTTAACCATGAAAGTGTTAGGAGCCTAATTGATAAGCTTATGGTGAGAAGGGTCGACCCAAATTAAATCACCTTGAGACATTGACACTTGAGGAGATTGAATTCTATGCACTTAAAATGAGATTAGAGAAAGCATTATTTTTTGAGGTGTGTCGAACGTTAACCTTGAAGTTCATTAGCCACGACCGATGTCAAATTACAATAAGCAATGGACACTGACAAACACTTTCAAGGTACTCTTGGTTAGTCTAGCAGAAAAATAACTTAATTGTAGACAAAACCAACAAGCTTAAGGCGATGAGTTTACAAGTCATGTTAGCATTAAGACTTATAAAAGGTTCTTCAAAGTTAAGAAAGCAAAGACATTTGATTGAATAAGGCTTAGTATTGCTAGGATGCCTTTGTTGAAATGACACACATCTATATATAAGCCTCAACTTACATAGTTTGTGTCGGAATGACATGATCTTTGTCAAGTATATGTAATGCAAAGGGTTATAATACAACTATATTTACATGACTGTAAAACCATCTCACTTCATGGTAAATTTTCACATATAGATGGGAATCAATTGGACGTACTGTTAAAGTTCATGGTTGTTAGTCATGCATCATGGCATTGAAGTGTATGCAACGTGAAAATGCCAACCATGTATGAATGCATGCTATCTCACGAGTCATCATTCATTGTGAAGTTGCACGGCCATTAAGGTCATGCCAAAGCAACTGTATATGAAGATACATTGTTATTAAAGCCCTTGAGATCACTCAAGTTGAAGTTTGGATATTTAAAGAGGTATTGATTTGAATATCAGTCACTGTGAACCGAAGCATGATTATAAAAAGGGGAGACGTGGAGGAAGAAGAGCTAGGGTTCTTGGGAAGGGAAGTGGAAGATATAAAGAATTTTCATATCCTCACAAAGGAGAGATTGAGAGGAGAAATTTGAGATAATCCTTTTCTATTTTTCAAATGGGGCAGCTGTAGCCATTTGGACGTTGGGTATTGAACTCATGACTTGTGAGTCAGCTCCCTAGTCCTTGGAAGTCAATCTTTTCTAAAAACAAATTATTTTGAAAATTTTATTTTTGAAAAGTTTGAGGAGTTTAGATGTGGCAACGGTGCATTCCTAGAAACCGATGACCCTCTTACTATTTATCGAGATGATGTGATTTGACGTATCTCGATAAATATTGAATTGTTTCTGTACTTAGATCTTAAAATGATAAAATATTTCATTTTTATGAAAAATATAAAAGAATAAGTTTTTAATGAGCAAACGAGACGAGCCAGAAACAGGCCGAGTTACCCGCTCGTCTCGCTTTACTTGTGTACTGAGTAGGAGCCGATGACAAAAGCAACCCCGGCCTGTGACGCGCATTTCTCAAATTTTTCTTGCGGGTTGCTCATCGTTCTTCCCGCGCAATTGGCTCCCAAGCGAGACGGCGTCGTCGGAACCATAGGCTTTCGGATTTCTAGGGTGCTCCGAGATGCATGAATCCCTTCCGAGCTGCCCCGCTTCTGGAGATCAACCGAAGCGAGCGGCGGATTCCCCGATGGATCCCTCCAGGCCGTCGAAGCTCGGGAGAGCCGATCCCGACGACGATCGATTGGAAGGCGTGGTGCCGGAGACCCCCAAAAGGGGTTCCCAGCGGTATCTGGTGGCACTGGAGTATGTTGGGACGCGATTCTTCGGTTCTCAGAAGCAGCCGAATTGCAGAACCGTCGAGGGCGTTCTCGAGGTATCGAATTCTCGCATTTGCCCTAAGCTTTAATGTTTCTGTGTTTTCGTTGTTTCTTTTCATTGGTTCCTAAGAGAGGCAACACTATAAAGGATCATGTTAATTTCCGACATCTGTCACTTCTGAGGTAGGAGCTGACAATAACTCGCCTTGTTATGCCTTTTCTCTGTTCTTTTTTTCCCTAGTTCCAAATTGGGTATTAAGAATTGGCATGTTTTCTGTTCTTATTATTGTCTTCGGGATGGGATTCAAATTTAAGTCGCTGCTTTGTAAACATTGGAAAATCACCATTTCCAGCTACAAGTGTGTTTAGCAGAAACTGTGTCACCCTAGAAGTAGTGGATGGGGATCTTTTAGTGATGCAAAAATGATGCCGAATCCAGAATATCCAAAACTATCAAATAGAAAGGTAGTTTATACGAGAACAAGTATGCAAATATAATACTGATGCACTTGGCACAAGACGAGAAGTGGCGCTCCACTATCATCCCAATCCACTACTTCTCAAGTAAGACACTCGTGAGGATAACATTTATGGCTGGAAACGTTATTTCTCGCCATAAATGGTGTTAGACCCTAAAGATTGTTTATTCACTTAAAAATATGGTATTGGTTTTCCTCCTTTTCATGCTTCATCTTTTACATGTC
Organism: Brasenia schreberi; assembly: GCA_036023115.1. NCBI lineage: Eukaryota > Viridiplantae > Streptophyta > Magnoliopsida > Nymphaeales > Cabombaceae > Brasenia > Brasenia schreberi. The sequence goes on from JAYKKT010000063.1 coordinate 7,768,368, forward strand.
CATCAGATATTGTTCAGAAATATTATGTCGTGACACTGCCAAAAAGGAATATCTTTGCTATCTATTGGCTATTGCTTTAAGTTTCCACAAATGTCAAATGATCCACTTGCAAATTCCTGACTGGCATTGATTTCTTCTGTCATTAATTTGCACATTGAAAAGTTTTACCAAAAAACAAAAGCGAAGAGGTTTAAACATGCTGCTTTCCCATGATTTCCCCGGATGTGCTTATCGTTTTTGCTGGAATAACCTTGTCATTTTATGCCATTGTGTAGGATGCTTTTCACAAGTTTACCGGGCAGCCTGTTTCAATTGCATTCTCCAGTAGAACAGTGAGTTTGATGTTTGGACTTGATCAATTCTCCTGCTGATGCATAAATTGCTTTTACAATATTTGGTTTTAGTTTTAGTTGTTTCTTGATCTAGTTTGACATTTGTTGCTTAAATTTCAGACATGGCCGCTCACTGGGTTGCTAAAGTGTGTGCTTGTAGTTTTTGTTTCCTGAACGTATCACTTTCCCTTAAAACTTGTTTTCCAATGAGAAGCTGTTTTAAACTTGCATTTTTGAAACAAGTTTACTCTTTGTCTGGATATCAAGCTCGCCAGATGGGAGAGGCTAACCATCTGATATGGAATGATGTATTTCATTTTTTATGTCATATAGGCATGGGACGTATCATCTGTGCAACATCAGGCTGCAACAGTTTTTGACCTTGTTTCTCAGTGTCTAACCTTGCCCCGACACCATCAGACAAAAAAAAGGCTAAAAGATTGAGTGAATAGGTGGAGACGTGGGTTAACTAATTTTTCTCTATTAAGCGTGAGATAGAACATGCATGCTTGCATGTAGGCAAGGATTAGTAAGGCCTGGCCACAATAATTTATTCTTAGTACTTGTGGAAAAATAAAGCAAAATGAAGAACATAAAAGAAAAAACTAATAAGGAGGTTTTCAATATTTATTTTTGTGTAACATTCATTTCAGTAAGAACCTTGAGGGAGCCAAGATTTCACTTAGAAGTTCCACAAAGCAAACAAGAAGGAAATGTGAGAACGATTCGATGAAGAGCATAAAAAGGTAGAGATGTCTTTGTTTCTTTCTCTGACATAAGTTTTTCTACGTGCAAAAGAAAAATGAAGCAACTTCAACCATCTAAAGAAGACCTTTTTTATATAGAAAGATAATACAACAACAACTAAGTCTTTGCCCATACTAGATGGGGTCAACTACATGGATTTTTTGTTTCCATAGAGCTCAATCTTGTGTCAACATATGCTAAATCATGCTTTATTATTTCCTTCCAACATTTTTATGGTCTTCCTCTTTTAACATTTTCATGATCTAGTTTCTCATACCTTCTTATCGGAACTTACTTTGGTCGTCTTTCTATATGTCCAAGCCATCTTAAACTATTTTATCTTATTTTGTCATCAATTGATACAACGCTCATTTTGTTTCTAATAATGTTCTTTCCTTGTGTGACCATTCATCCATCTCAACATCGTCATTTCTATCACATGCGTCTTTTGTACATGTTTATGATTAACTGCCCAACACTCATAACCATACAACATAACATGTTTAATTATTGCTCTATAATATTTATCTTTCAACCTTAATGGTATTTTCTAGTTAAATAAAATACCTGATGCCCCTCTCTATTTTAGTCAACCTACATTAATTCTATATGTAACATCTCTATCAAATTTTCTCTCAATATGTAAAACTGAACCTAGGTATTTAAAACTTTCCTTACATTGGATCCAATGTGTGTGAATCTTAATTTCTATGTCATTTGAAGTAATCAAATGATCAAACTTGTATTCAATATATTATGTCTTTGTTCTACTAAGTCGAAAGCTTTTACTTTTTAATGTTTCTCTTCATAGTTCCAATTTCATATTAACTTTTTCTTAAACTAATCAACTAATATAATATCATCCGTGAATAACATACACCAAGGGACTTCATCTTTAATATGTTTTATTAGTTCGTCAATAACCAATATAAATAAATATATACTTAAAGTTTATCCTTATTTAATTCAATATTAATCTCAAAGAAATCAGTCATTTTCCATGGGTTCCAACACATGTTTATACATGTGTCTTATAAAATCGAGTTGAAGATGAAGACTAATCTTATATTTTTGCATGATTTGCATCTCTTTATTTAAGTTTATGTCTTGAGTAATTTGGATCCCAATGGATAATAATCTGATCCATTGGGAATCAGATCTTAAAGTAAGGGTGTTTCTATCACTTAAGTTAGAACTTCTGTTATATAAAGCCTTAAGTAGGTTCATTAGGGTAACACATTGGAATAAAATGAGAGGGAGACTGCAACTGCCAACAAGGGAGTTGACCCCCATGTTTTAAATTTGTCCCTGTTATTTTTTATTGTGAATTTTTGTGGAATTCTTCATGGTATCAGAGCATAAAGAAGCTTCATAAAGGACACCATGCAGAGTAGATGGCAGACACCATATATCAGTTGGCCTTACATCTTCAGCATAAATTTTAAGTATAGAGAGGAGGAAGAACACATCACGTTGATCAGCATATCATTGTCATCCCGTCTAATACAGAAAGAAGGCTTTATGTATTCTTTATTTTTCTTGGTGGCAGACGTGGTATGTTAGATTGCATATTGTCTTTATTTCTTGATGGCAGACATGGTATGTTGGATGGCATAGATAGTCGCAACCTGTATTCTTTATTTTCTTGATGGCAGACGTGGTATGTTGGATTGCATAGACAACCATAACTTGTATTCTTTATGTTCTTGGTGGCAGACGTGGTATGTTGGATTGCATAGGCAGTCATATAGACATTTAATTTGCAAATTGAACAGCATAGGCAGTTGATTTGGAGACTAAAAAAAAAAAATTATGTTTGCGTTTTCCTGCATTCTTCTGCCTTTTTTTTATCGTGTATTGGGTGCAGATTTGTGCAATCAAATTTTTAGCAGTGGTTGTCTTCTAAAGTGAAAAAGAAAAAGACAAAGATCTATCTTACAGAAGGGGACAAATTTGATTATAATGAAAAGAAATAAAATGAGAGATTGCTGTGAAAAGAATTCCTCGGACAAGGGAGAGATATTTCAAATCACAAACCTTAAGCTAGATGGTAAAAACTATGTTAAATGGGTCAAATCCATTGAACTAGCTATGATGGCAAGGGGGTTATGGGATTACAAAACTGGCGATATTCCCCAGCCTCCTACAACGGATCCTCTCTATTAAAGATGGCGTAGGGAAACCTGACTTATACAATCTATGATACCCTCAATTAACAGTACATTTAAGTTTCTAGAGTAAGTAAAAGATATTTGGCTAGAAGTTTAAGATGCCTATGCTCAAAGGAAGAATATAACTAAAAAAGTATGATATTATTGAGAAAGTTCGAAAGTGTAGATAGGGAGGAAGATCTTTAAGCAAATATTATGCAAAACTTAGAGATTTATGTGAAGAATTACAGGCCTACTCTAAGACCAAATGTCAAAATTGCATGCAAGAACGCAATTAAGAGTTTAAGGAACGAAAAATATTTGATATTTTGTGGGGCATTTTTTTAGAATATGAGGCTTTGAAAAATAATATCCTTAGCAGAGAAGAGCTTCATTCGTTGAGCACAATGTACTCTCTCTTACTTCGGAAAGAAGATTGGAAACATCTAGAGAAGGAAACTAAGATTAGTTCAGAGACTACTACATTTGTGAGTAGGAATTCTTTTAACTCCTTGTTCTCTCGTGGAAGAAGAGAATATGGGCATGGCAGAGGTAGAACCTCACTTACTTCTAAAGAGAATGACAAATTAACTTGTTCTCATTGTGTGAAATCATAACATACAAATGAGACATGCTCGAAATTAGTTGGTAGACCTACTTACTATCAGAATAAGTCTAATAAAGCTTACTTCTGCAGTGACCAAAGCGACAAACAAAATACAGAAAGTAGTGCAACTTCATTGACTGACATGAAGAAAGAGATTGAGATACTTAAGGCTCGTCTGATTTATTCATAAACTCTTCCACTTCCTTTAATGTTGATTCTCAAGCTACAATGACATACCCATTCACTTTTATGGCCAAGGATAATGTATTTATTTAAGATCTAAACTGTTGTCTAATTTTCGACTCTATTGGATGTTGTTTGCAGGAACTAAGGATGGAGATGATCTTTGGTCAGGGTAGTATGCGGAAAGACCTCTATTTCTATGAGGAAGTCAAAGGAGCAGTAATGTAGTCAATAATAATTACAGAAAAACAGAAAGAAGAGTTATCTTTATGGTACCAGAGATTATAACATTTACCTTTATCTAAAATTAAGATGTTATTACCTGAATTTACTCATTGTAATGACTTAAATGTGAACTATGAAACCTGTCAGAAACAAAACATCATCGTGTTTTATTTTCTTTGAATGAAAAAAAATCCTCTAAACCATTTGAGATTGTTCACTCTGATGTTTGGGCCCCCTGCTCTACTACTTCATTATATGGTCAGAAGTACTTTATTTCCTTCATTGATGATTGCACTAGGTTTACCATGATATATCTCATGAAAACCAATGAGGAAGGGAAATATATTCTTCCCATATATTGTTAGTTTTTACACATTCAATTCCAGCACACCATTAAAATTGTTTGAAGCAGTGTTGTCTGACGCGTATCGTATCGTGTATCGCTGGGCTCCACGATACGGGCATATCGTATCGTACTTTAATATTAAAATAATGTAAAAAATAATTAAAAATTAATAAAAATAGTAAAAAATCAGGAAAAAATCAGAAAAAATCTGATAATTGCTTTAAATTCATATAATGTAAGTTTAGTACAGATTAAGCATTTAGCATTGAACAATTGCATCCAAATTTATATATTTTGAATCCAAAAAATAAAATACAGACATAGTTTACACTTTACAGTACACTACAGTTACATATAATATTACATTTTACAAATTGTAATCAGGATCATCAACTAAATAATCTTCATCTTCTCCTTGTTGCAGATCCTCATCATCATCAGCCACGCCCACACCTTCTTCTTCAAAATCAAATTCTTCATCTCCATAATGTTGTTGCGCTCCTTCCAAATTAATCCAGGCAACGTCTTCTTCTGTTAGGAGGGCATTTTCTTGAGTGTCTTCCATAACCCAATCTTCTAATATATCAAAATTATCCAAACTTATTGGATCGAACTGACTTTCTTCTCTATTTACTTTTTTTAATTGCCTACGACACAAACAAAGATAAACAATTAGTAAGTAATATTAACAATTGAAAACTGAAGTTAAATAATATCGAATTGAAAATTTGAAAGTAATACAACATTACCTTTCACGAAGGCGCATGTTACAACGAATATAAACCAAATCATTAAGCCTTTTGTGTTCCAACCTGTTGCACTTTTTTGTATGGATGTGTTCAAAAACACTCCAATTTCTTTCACAACCTGTTGCACTACAGGTTTGGCTTAAGACACTAATTGCAAAATCTCTAAGGTTTGGATAATCACTTCCAAACCAAAAAATATAAACATTAGAGACATAATAATCCACAGTAATGTAAGATGCAACTTAAATTCGAAAATAAACAATGTACCTAGACGCATCGTAGAGCGGTTGCGAATTGCAACAGGCAAACCCATCAAGTGAAGAGCATTATCATATATCTCCATCTCTCGATGTATCGCATCTACTATGCTCTCATCAGTGACTAATCTGTCGATGCATTCAATGATTCCTCGATTAACCTCACCGTCCCTTTTTGAAGGTTGTTGAGTACCTCAATGATGGGTTTAGATAGTAGGCTGCTGCATGAATAAGCTGATGCAATTGTTTATTCCATCTACTATCAATTATTTTCCACACGGGCACATAATCTCTTTTTTTTCCATTAAAGTTATTTCTGATCGCTTCTTTTGCCCTGTCCATGGCTTCATAAAGGTAGCCCATAGATGGTTTCTCCTCGCTGTCAGCCAATCTCAAAACTTTCACTAAAGGACAAGTAATTTTCAATAATCTGATATATGCATTCCAAAATAAACTTCTAAAAACTGTTTCTGCAATCTCATTTAACTTTCTGTTCCTTCTGTTTTGTGGCAACTCTGCAAATTATTGCCACTCATCTGAGGAGAACATTCTCTTTAAAGCTTGCTTCTGTCTCACAATACTTTATACAGATAAGAAGTTTGTTGTGAACCGAGTTGCAGCTGTGCGAAGAAGCTCTACACCTTCTGTGTATCTCCTCATCATACATAAAACAAATGCATGGTTGTAAATAAATTTTGTAATATCTTGGCAACACTCAGTTGCTGCCTTTATTTCATCCATCTCACCAATGTCCTCGAGGATGAGATCTAAACAATGGGCTGCACATGGTGTCCAGTAGAAAGTCCCATAAATATCAGCTAACTCCTTTCCAGCTGCTTTGTAGTTAGCTGCATTATCTGTAATCAATTGGACTACATTTTCTAGCCCAACCTCTTGTATAACCTTATCAAATTCCTCTCGTAGGATCTCTGCAGTGTGCCTCTCCTCTGACATATCTAGAGATCTCAAAAACATGAGTCCTTTAGGACAATATACAAGAAAGTTTAGCAATGTCCTTCCTCGCCTATCGGTCCATCCATCTGCCATGATAGTGCATCCTGTTTCCTTCCACGATTGTCTCAAAGTCGAACAGTATTGCTGCACTTCAATCACGGTCTGATCTAATACCTTCCCTCTCAACTTCTGATAAGAGGGCATCCTGTATCTTGGACCAATGTTAGCAATTGCATCTGTCATTACTTGAAAATGAAAACTGTTTGCTGCATTAAATGGAATGCATGCATCATAAAACCATCTGCCCACTGCAAGGTCTGCTTGATCGTGCAGTTGTTCTGAAGCCATAGCAGCACGAATTCCTGGCTGAGCACCAGGTGTAGTGGAAGGCGGAAAGAACGAATGTATGCTAGAAGAAGAAGCTCTTCCTCTACTCCTTCCTGAACTTCCTCTTCTGCCACCTCCAAAGTCTTCAGCTGCAACCCTCTTTCCTCTGCTAGGTGCTCGCGAACTGCTACTACCAATATCTGTTCTAGCATCTGAAGGCAAACTATCAGTGAATCCAACTCCAGTGGCAGTAGCATCATCCGCTTCTTCACACATCTGGAAATCATCCTTTTGTTGTCTCATTTCCTGTATGCTCTCAATCATCTGCAAGCATTGCCATTTAATACCTTCTGGCACACTTCTAACTCTGCCTGTGCATGGAGCAACTTCTTTCCTGGTTCCTGCTAGGTGGTGTTTCAACCTTGAAATTCTACGACTAACCACCTTTTCACAAAATAAACATCTGATTTTTAACCTTGAACCCTCAACTGGTATACCCCACTGCCATGCCGGATCATCAGACTTTGAATGAGAGTCTCTACCACCCCTTCCTGCCATCTCAATGGAGTACTTTAATTCAAACAAAAACCTGAAAATAAAAGCACTTCGTAAATCCCCCAATCTTCAAATAACACTCAAATCGAGTGTCTCCCACTTCATGAATGCAATAAAAATCATATACACACTTAATAACTTCATATTTTATCATTAAAAAAAAACCCCGAAATAACACAAAAAACAATAAATATAAAGGAAAAAAAGAGAAAAAACATTAAAAATATACCTAAATCTGAGTTTGGAGGCTTGGACGGACACCGTAGGGTACGATTTTAGAGCTTTGAACACCAAGGAGGCGAAAACCGACTCTTAGGGAGCTTGAAGAACCCAAAAGGAGAGAGAAACCCGCGAAAAATCGCGGGTTTCTCTCGGGCCGGGACCCTTTATAAGGGTCCCAGGGTGTATCGTGCGATACAGTCCGTATCGCACGATACGGTGCGATACGCCCGCACCTGCGATACGGGGGCCCTTATATGATACGTATCGCATCGTATCGTACGATACGGTGCGATACGGACAACACTGGTTTGAAGTGATAATAGAGGTGAATTTATGTCTCAATCACTCCATTCATATTTCTTAGATTGGGGTATTTTGCACCAAACCTCATGTTCCCATTCTCCTCAGCAACATAATGTTTCTCAAAAGAAAAAATAGACATATCATGGTAACCCTCATCTTCAATCTCATTCATATCCATTCGTGAGATCAACTGGCATATATTCTCACGAAACCAGTTTCTGTTAATGGGTTAAAGAGAACTTTTGCCAAGTTGGGTGTCTGAAGTCTTCAAGACCCAACTTGAGGGGGCGTGTTCAAAATCGAGTTAAAGATGAAGACTAATCTTATATTTTTGCATGATTTACATCTCCGTATTTAAGTTTATGTCTTGAGTAATTTGGATCACAATGGATCAAAATATGATCCATTGGGAATCAAGTTTGATTAGTGTCATTAAGTAAGAGTGTTTCTATCATTTTAGTTAGAACTTATGTTATATAAAGCCCTAAGTAGGTTCATTAGGGTAACACGTTGGAATAAAATAAGAGGGAGGCCGCGGCTGCCAACAAGGGAGCCGACCCCCATGTTTTAAATTTGTCCCTATTATTTTCTGTTGTGAATTTGTGTGGAATTCTTCAAAAGAGATACCTCTCTTTTCCAAAGCTTTCTAAAAAATATCTCTTTTATCCCATCATATGCTTTTTCTAGGTCAATAAATACAATGTAATGGTTGTTCTTTTTTACTCTATAAGACGTCTCCAATCTTTCTAGAATGAATCTAAATTGGTTCTCTGTTGTACTCAATATTTATCTTAATCTACATTCAATAATTTCCCCCCCATAATTTCATGATATGCTCATCAACTTGATACCTCGATAATTTACAAATTTTGATATTATGGTGCCAATATAGATAGAAATTCCATTATGATCCAATCAATAAGTACTCATACTTTGCAATATTTGATTGATAATAATTCTATAAATTCCAATTACTATAGAGGTTCTTAAGAATTCATTAGAGGGATGTTTCTAAGCAATATAATTTGTTTTTGCATATTTCTACCAGTTCTCCAAATTAATACCACGATACATATAACTCAAAGGAATATGTAATTGATTTATGAATGTCTCCATTATTCTTATATATGGGTATAATTATATGTTTCATTAAATAATCTATTAAGTCAAGTAATACCCGTCTATCCTAGGATTTTCCACATGCTTTTATAAGAATATTGTTCGGTTCTACAGATTTACCAACCCTCGTAAGTTTAAGAGCCTCTTTGACTCTTTATCCTTTTGAATATATCGATAAAAATTGTGGTATATATACTCTTTTAATTTGGTTACCTCTTCTAAGCTAATATTAAGATCTATGTTTTCATTAAAAAAACTTATGGACATAATTTTTTCATGTATTTTTATTTCATCACTTACCACTAAAATCTTCTCATCCTCATCTTTGATGCATTTAACAAAATAAGATCCTTAGTTTTCTTATCTCTAGCTTTAGTTATACTAAAAATATCTCTTTCACTTTCTTTTGGGTTGAACTTTTTATATAAATTCTCCTAAATTTTAGTTTTTGCTTTACTTTTTTCACTTCTTTCTTATAAGCCTTCTAAGTTTTATTAGTCTTGTTTGCATAATGCAATTTATAACATGCCCTCTTCACTCTTTCCTAACATGCTTAGCCATATTGTTCTATATATCGTAGGGTGAATCACATAATTTCAAGCATCTCCTTGAAGAACTTTCGTTTTAATATACCTTCTTTCTAATTTTTGAGGTTTCACCATTTAGTCCTAGTAACTCTATCTACTCTTTGCCTCTTCGTCCACTTTTTCACTTACAAATGCAATAACTAAAATTCGATGTTGGTTACTTTTTCACTTACAAATGCAATAACTAAAAGTCGATGTTGGGTAGTTAAGTTTGTTCGAGAATTACCTTTCAATCCTTACAACATGATCTATCTTTTCTCCTATAGACAAAATAATTAATTTGTATGTGACAAACAACTTTTATAAGTAATTAAATATTTAAGTAATTAAATCTTCATCTCAGTTTTTACAAATTGTATTGACTAAAAAGAGATTATCTATTATAACAAAATTTAAAATTTCTTTACCTTCCTCATTTAAGGCTCCAAACCCATAGTCATCGTGAGTGCCTTGATTTTTTTAATGCCTCTTTACCAATATGTCCATTTAGATCTCTTCCTAAACAAATCATTTCTCGTTAGGAAATATTTTGAATTACCTTATTTAACTCGTCCCAAATGCTCGTCATACTTGAAGCGCGTAAGTTCAAGCCTCTATTCTCAAAACTAATTTCACCATCGTAATTCAATTTCTAAACCATTATGTCTATTATATAATCCTTTAAATCTTTATTTATAATAATATTGAGTCCATTTCGAGCCTTTTAGTTTTCAGAGTACATAATTTAAAATTTGTATTCTCAATCTTCTTTGCTTTTTCTCAACTCACTTTGTCTATTTTAAAGATAGAATGTAAAAGTTTCTCCTAATCATGGTATCTACCATTTCCATTAGCTTGTCAGTTAATGTTTCAATATTCCAAATACCAATACGAATCTTATTATCTAGTACTAGCTTCCTTACCCCATCACATTTATCGAATACGAAAAATACGAAGACCCTCTCTAAAATTTATTCACTACATTCTGGCGGTAATGTAAATAAACTAACATTTTTACCCACACCTGACCATGATATGAAAACCCTCTCTGCAATTGATTCACTACATTCAGATGAAGATATAAAGGCCCTTGCTTATTTTTCATTGCATTCGGGCTTCACAATATGTCGTTAAGAAGAGATGCCCTAACACACACAATGTTTATAATATCTAGATTCTATGGTAGGTAAACCAGATAAGTTTTATGCTAGCTATGGGAAGCCTCCTTTATCTGGGCTTTAGACCGATTCCTTTTTTATAGGAAGGTAAGGAAATTTATTAACAAGCACCAAGGTCGTGTTCCCAATACATTAAGTAGAGACTCTTAATAACTCAACAAACTCCACAATGTCCAAAATAATCTCAACAAATCTTTCTCTCCCCCAAAATGGCAAATGACCAAGATATCGTGTGAGTAAAGCAAATAAACTTTCTTCTCACTTTAGACTAGCAAAAGAATTGCAAAAGATACTTAAAGCAAATAAGCTTTCCTCTTACGATATTTGAGAAAGAAACTAGCTTAATCCACTCAAAAAATCAAGGGCAAATAATTCACTTACATTTAAGAATTTTGTGCATGCAATTTCCCACGCGAAGAAAGAAATTTGCGAAGGAACTTAGATTTCCAACCATCACCCACTACAAAGGAGAACACCTCCTTGAACTTCTCCTAACCTCTTTGAATAGGAAGTTAAAACACTAACCAACACTAGCCCCATATCACTCTTATTTAAAGTCGTCCACCTAAACATGGCTGGTTTTGGGTAAATCCAGTGTTATGCATATCGTCCCGTATCGCAGGCTGGTTGTGTATTGGCTGTATCACACGATAAATGTGCCTTAATCTTATAAAAATTAACCCTTTTGCTTCGTAGAATTGGTAAGGATTGATATGAATTTCTCCTTTTTGGCAAGAGAGACTTCTTGCTTTTTAGGGTGACCTTCTAAGAATAGCGAAAAAACAATTTCAGAATGAATGGGAAAGCCAATTTCCTGAAGCAACTTACCAATTATGATCACATCTAGCTTTGGTAGGTTGCATAACTGTCTTTGCTCGAGTTTGACAACTCCAAGAGCAGCTCAATACCTTCCCAACTGAGTTCCACCAATCCACTAATTAGGAAATTAGCCTAACTTAGAATAGTTCTTTATTTTTAGTGATGTTTTATCTTTTTTTTTTTTAATTTAAAAATAATTAAAAAAATTATGATACAATATGATACACCTGTCTTATGGAGAAAAACAATACACAATACAATACAGTACAAACAACATTTGGGTAAATCTACACCAATGATTTCACTAGTTTTGGTTCTCCGGGAACAAAGAATTGGAACCGAACTGAACCAAACCGAGACTAAGACTGTTCTAATTCCGGTTCAAAGCCACTGGTTTCGGTTTGAGTCCTAAACCACTCAAAATCAGAAAACAATATAAAAAATTGAAACAAAAAAGGAATCAGTGGTTTGGAATTGCCGGTCCACATACCATGGAAGGTGGAAGCTAAATCAAACTGGTTTAGTCTTCAGTTTAGGTCTGGCTTGATTGGTTCTGGTTTCAGTTGGTTTTCAGCGCCCAATGGGTTGGTTCCAAACTGGCCATGTTTACATCTACCCTCTTTCTTCTAAACCAAATCTTGCTGTTACTACTTGTCTCTACACCTGCCCTCTTCCTTGGTAAACCACCACAACCACTTGTACCGCAGAGCCTCATTAAAAGGGACAAACACTTTTAAGTCCTTATAATCCAAAGGAAGTGGTTTTGCCATGCTCTCCATGAAACCAAATGGAACTTGGACTTACTCTTTTCATGTCCCCATAAGAACTTTTCTTGGATTCGCTCCAATTTTTTTTTCCACAGAACCTGCCATTAAAGAAAGAGACATGAAGTAGACTGACAAGTTGGATAGAGTACTCTTAATAAGGTTAATCGGCTAACCTTAGACAAGTAGTTGCTGTTCCAACTTTCAAGCTTCTTCTCAAATTTGGTTATAATGAGATCTCAAATAGTTTCATCTTTAAAGTGAGCTTCAGCAGGAAATTATGTTAGATGCATCAAAGATGAGGATGAGAAGATTCTAGTGACAAATGATGATATAAAAAATAAATGAAAAAATTATTTTTTTAAGCTTTTTAATGAAAATAAAGATGTTAGTATTAGCTTAGGAGAGTTAGCCCAATCAGAAAAATATATAAACCACAATTTCTACTGATGTATGCAAAATAATTAAGTTAAAGAGGCTCTTGAAGGGTGGTAAATCTGTAGGACTAGACAATATTCCTATAGAAGTTTGAAAAATCCTAGGAGAGACAGGAATCACTTGGCTCACAAGACTATTTAATGAAATATTGAGAAATCAAAAGATGCCTGAAGAATCGTGAGCGAGTACACTTATACCCACATACAAGGACCAGGGAGACATTCAAAATTGTGCAAATTATCATGGTATCAAGTTAATGAGCCATACTATGAAATTATGGAAACGAATTATCGAATGTAGGTTAAGATAAATATCAAGTACGAAGAACCAATTTGGATTCATGCCAGACAAATCTACTATTAAAGCGATTCACCTTTTGAGACATCTTATGGAATATTTTAGAACAAAAAAGAAAGACCTTCACATAATATTTATTGATATAGAAAAAGCTTACGATAGGGTTTCACATCAATGATCAACTTTAAGTTCATACATATTTATAATGGTGATGGATGAGTTAACAAAATATTTTCAAGATGAAGTACCTTGGTGTATGGGATTTGCGGATGACGTTGTGCTAGTGGAGGAGTCTAAGGAAAAAGTTAATAGAAAATTGGAACTATGGAGATAAACATTAGAAAGAAAGGCTTTTCGACTTAATAGAACAAAGACAAAATATATGGAATGGAAGTTTGATCATTTGGTTACTTCGAAGGACATAAAAATTAAAATTGGCACACATTGCATCCCCTCAAAGGAAAGTTTTAAATGCCTAGGGTTAATTTTTCAAAGTGAAAGAATTGATGGAGATGTTACACATAGAATTAGTGCATGTTGATTAAAATTGAGAGGAGCATAAGGTATTCTTTGTGTTAAGAAGATACCATTAAAGTTAAAAGGTAATTATTATAGAACAACAATTAGACCTGCCATGTTTTATGGTTCTTAGTGTTGGACAATTAATATCTACATGTACAAAAGATGTGTGTGGCAGAAATGAAGATGTTGAGATGTATGAGTGGTCATACAAGGAAAAATCATATACATAATGAGTTTATTAGAAACAAATTGGGAGTGACACTTATAGAGGATAAAATGAGAGAATATCATTTAAGATGGTTTGAACATATAGAAAGAAGGTAAAAAGGAAGCGCCTCTTAGAAGGTATTAAAAATTAGATTTTGAAAGTATTAAAAGAGGTAGAGTTCGAACACAAAAGTGTTAGAAAAAAATAATAAAGAATGATCTAGCTTATGTTGAGTTAGCTGCTAACATGACACATGATAGAGCTATGTGGAAACAACGAAACCATGTAGCCTAGTATGGGAAAAGGCTTAGTTGTTGTTGTATTTCTCTTTCTTGTTTTGTTAGTTCTTTTTAATGCCTTTCGTGTAACTGATGTCACTTTTCTTTGATGATGACTTATGCTTCTTCCAGGATGTTGGAGTGCATGCATTATCAAATGTTTTCCATGTTGAAATCGAGCACATAAGCAAAAGGAAACCTGGTGAAGTGGTACTATGTCCATGTTTATTTTTTCATTGCTATATAGCCCCTTTAGCGTGAAGATATAAAAGAATTAGTTCGTGAGTGATGCGAGGAATCACATATCCTCGTTGAGTTAGCTAAACTTGTTATGCTTTTGCTAAGTTTTATTGTTCACTTTAATTATTCATGTTCCTTAACAATGATTTTCTTATTTCCATGGATTTGCTTTTATATGCTTATTCTTGTAGTTGCATCAATTGCTGAGAACTCAATTAAAGAAAAACTCCCTATTTTTTTGTTACTCCAATTTTTAGGAAAACTATAAGAAGGAATTTTCAACTTTATGGACATTAACCAATAGATAATTAGTCTTTGAACCTTAAGGTCTCCAAGTCTTTTGTGGCACAAGTCATCTGTATGCTTGCTAGAAACAACATCTGAAACTTATAAATTATCCATGATATAAAGCCCTCATTCTCTGTACCCGCACCCAATCACCCCGATGGACAATGTTTACATGATAAGGAGACACTACACCCACTATCCGAAATTAAAAAACGTAAGGGAAGATTTAAGTTTAGGTTGGAGCAGAACTTACTTTAGAAATAATAAAGTCCTTGTTTTGAACATTTTCTCGCTTTTCAACCTTTAAATGTCTTGTGTTGGCTGTATAAATACTATGGTTAAGACTTTTTTGTGTATAATTTGGATAGAATACCCTCCTTACATGTCATATAAAAGGAAACACCGGAATCAAGAAGTCGAGAGTTTTTATTTTAAGAGGATAAGAATATAGAAACTAGAGGGTGCTTATATGGATACTTTCTCCTTCAATTGCTCTTCAAGCTTTTCTTGAAGAATCGAGAAAGCCAAAAGTTGATTCATTTCTCTATCCACAAAAACTACTCTTATTTTCTTTTACTTTGGATACTTAGGATGTAGTTGTCACTTTCTTATAATGGAAGCAAATGTCTTCTTTATTTGGTTCTCCTATTTCCTTTTTCTTTTTGGTATCACTATCACTTTTGAAATTTCTTTCATTCTTAAAGCAAGAAGGAAGAATGACAAGGCCTTATTTTGGTTGGGCCTAGAGGTTGAAAAAATCATGCTTTTGCTAGTTGAAACCCCGTTATCCTTGCTTTGGCCATGGATAGTGTGGAAAGAATCTATTTTGCCTCAGGAAGTAAATTCTTCTTTATGGCCTCCAAGGAACAAATAAAGGAACTCTCATCTTCACATCTTGATCATTCATCGATATAGTTGTACTAGTCATCCACTATGTTATCAATAGCGGTTAGCGGGTTGTTAGCGGTTGACCCTGATATAGCGGTAGCGGGGATATAGTGGATTTAGCTGTACACTTTTATTTATGATTAAAAAATTATATTTATATATAATAGGCTTTTTAATATAGTTTGGAGTGTTTTGAGTTGAACATTTTCATATACCATTTAAGAATGCTGAAGAATCAAGATGGATGAATGCTATAAACTTATGAAATGAAGAACCATAAAGAACAAGGCCAGAGAGAAGGTGTACTGATAAGAACTTGCAAACAAGAATTATTTGATCTTTTCTTAAGGTAAATAGAGAATTATGTGACCTAAACACATGATAAACCTAAAGGAAAAAGGAGTACTCACAGTAAACAGATCAGCTGCAACAAAGACAAAATAAGATAACAAATGAATACAAAATATGTTCAAGAATTTGAGGAGTTGAGAATGTGACGTCTTCAGTTTGACAATAAATGGTGTTAAAGTTCACTCATAATCTTGATTATCATATGGTATAGACATGATCGAAGGAATAAAATCTTTCAAAGTTCTTAAGAGAACCTTAAGATTTGGCATGATTTTTACTCCTGCAATCTCTAAGGAATCACTTTAGGAAGTGCCAATGTCACTTTGGGTGTCATTTGGTGGTCGTACTTGCAATCAGAGCATGACTGCCAAACTGCTCTCCTTTTCTTTTGTTTGCATGTTGTGGTGAAAATAACTTCTTTCTACGTGTTTCATATTTCACACAGCTTATAGTGTAATAATACCTTTAAAAGAAATTTCCCAAAGACATTAAATGTTCTCTTATGGTATGCATGGCAACAGTTAAACCTATCCACATTGAATCCTCACTTAAGATGTTATAGATGAAGCCCAAATATCACACATAAGAAGGTATAGTGATCATTTTAATCCATTGTGCTTCAAAATGAGTTACACAGAGAAAACAATATTTAATTACTTTCATCTAAACAATATTAAAAACATTGTCCGCTAACAGTGATATAGCGGACCGCTATAGCGCTGATAGCGGCTCTGGCGGGTCGCCCGCTAAGGGTCACCCGCTATAGCGTTTTTTCTACCACTAAAATGCTATAGCGCTATAGCGAGCTATTGATAACATAGGTCATCCATGACTTTTAGTTGATTCCGTGTAGGCTCTTTGTGACAATTGAGAGTACTCTTATTCCATTATTTCATATTAACTAATCGAAAAAGGACCATGTCATCTTGTACATTATATTCTTTTAAGAATTTCTATGCTTCCATGGTTTCCTCAGGTATGTAAGACTAATAGACTATCCTAGAGTTTGTTGTCGACACAATTTGTTAAAGCATATAAAGTGTCTTGCAGTTCTTTTCCTATTCTTTCTTTACATTATGATTATCTTTCTTTGCCCTAGTTCCAACATTGCTCAAACTTCACTCATGTTAGGACTATGAGCTTCCACCATTCCATTTAATTAATATTAGAGGTCCTTTGTGTGCAAGCTTTTCCCCTTCATATTTTTGGTCCATGTATTGTAATGGGAATAGGTAATCATGTGTCCGTTCACCTCCATTTTGTCTTCCACTAAATTGAAACATTATCCCCAAGATTGCATGAACACAGCACGATAAAAGAACATCCATGACAAAGCCTTGACTTTTCGGCTTGCTTGATTTTTTACCACACGATTGCTGAACTAGTTCTTTTATACCATGTTAAGTGAAGGTCCTCGAGTGTACACACTATTGTGGTTAAGGAGGCTCCAAAACTAAAATTCTCACACACAAGCTCAAGACTGTCGATCACAACCACAAAAACCAAGAACAGCTAAGTCACAATATGCTGAAAAAGTACCTGAAACAAAACCAGCCAAAGGCTTACTAATACAAGGAAGAGGGTGCCTTGTTATAGGCATTACACAAGTAAGAAGGGCTAGGATCAGTGCCATAACAGCTAGATTACTAGTCATTAGGTCTAAACTACTACTGTTCTAGCCAGTTTTGTAACTATCAATACACTACCCATATCGTGAATGCTTAACCTTACAAAAATGCCTATAGTACCCTTTTTTCACTGAAGATACATATGAGGTAACCCCTTTATCTTATAATGTGACCGCTACTTCCCCAAACCCTATAATATAGGCCGATACACAGAGACCACCTGCGATAACACCTGCAATACATAGCATATATCGTACAATATGCACAAAACAGATTTTAGTTGTTGGGATTTCCCAACAACTAGATCTGAGAGAGAGAGAGAGAGAGAGAGAGAGAGAGAGAGAGAGAGAGAGAGAGAGAGAGAGTGGAGTTATGAGATTCCATTCATGTAAGACCATCATTAGAGAGATGGAGGTGCAGATAAACAAAATTTTAAGTTGCTTTTTGGAAAATAAAAGGTAAAAAGCACATCATGTACTTTGCCTTTATAATCAAAACCATTTATCTCTCCACTCTTATTCTACGGATTGACATAGATGGTCTAACATGAATATGAGTCTAATAACTCCCCCACACTCCTTGTTTCTCTCTCTCTCTCTCTCTATATGCAACAACTAAGCCTTTTCCCATGCTAGTTGAGCTTGGCTGCATGAAGTTTTTGTTTCTATAGAGCTTGATCCTGTTACGTAGCTAAAAATTAACTCAACAAATGCTAGATCATTCTCTGATGTTTCCTTCCAATACCTTTGTGGTCTTTTTCTTCCTCTTTCTAATTTTGACCATACGATTTCTGACACCTTATAGGGTCTTCCTTTAGTCACATTTCTACGTGTCCAAAATAGACACATCTTAAATGATTTTCTCCTGTTTTATTATCTATTGGTGCTACTCCAAATTTGTTTCTGATACCCTCATTATGAATATGGTTTTTCCTTGTGTGACCATATATCTAACTCAACATTTTCATTTTTGTCATGGTCATCTTTTGCACATGTTGATTAATTGGCTAATACTAAGAACCATATAATATAATGTGTTTAATTGCTGCTCTATAATATTTACCTTTCAACTGTAGTGGTACTCTCTTTATATATATATTCACATATAGTTATTAAGTCTTTTCTCAAACTAGGTGGGTCAGCTGACATGAGGACCTCCTATGAGGTCACCCGTCCTAGTACTATGCTAATCTAACCGTGCTCTGCTTTTGAGTTTGGATGGAATCTAGTGCATTAATGCCAAAAATGTTTTAGAATGTACTTTAGGAAAGTCTATTTTAAGAAAGTTGGTTTTAACTTTTAGATAAATTGCATTAATGCACCTTATCATTTCTATCTTCCATGATGACAAAATGGAGCAAAGCCTTGAGATTCACTCAAATGAATGGAAGAAGGCTCCCAAAGACAGCAAGCAAGCTAAAAGAATGGAAGCCAAGGATCGATCTTTTCTTAAAACAGCCCATGAACTATGAACAACACTTGCATGGAGACTGATGCAGCAGTCCTGCTCTGATACCATGTAATCCAATGCTTGGATGTGAGGATTGTAGTGCTTCTCACTCAATCATAGGGTTGCTCAGTCCACTGACTTCGAGATGAACACAATCACAATGAGTTTCTTAATGAAACTCTGTCTCTACACATAAAACTCAATCAAGGAACCGAGGAATCACAAATGCATTCACCTAATAATTGTTGAACAGCTTAACATACACAATGTACATGCTGCCTCCTATTACAATATAAAAAAAATAAAAAAGGTGAAATACATAAACCCCAAATACAACAGAAACTAAAATATGTCTCTGTCTATAGTACATGTATTTTTAGCAAGCTCTTCCTTCTACATTCATGTTTTTGTGGAGCCAACTTTCTGTTTTCTCCCCTTAAAGTTTGAAGAAAAGTGTTAGAATGTATTTTAGGAAAGTTGCTTTTATTTTCTTTGTTCCCAACGGCTAGCAGTTAGAACCTTATCCTGGTGCCTTTTCTTGTATTACTGAATGTTATAAATATCCTATTGTATTATATCGTATGGTACAATGATATCATATATTGGTAGTTGGATCGATACGATTTAAGCATATATATATATCGTTGGGGTTCATTTTGTTGGAAATGTTTTTGCGGAGGGGATAATACAAAATATCAACACGATAAAAAGGAAAAATGAAGATCGGAGGAGGGCCCCCCTCTTTCTCTCTCTTTCTTAATCCCAGCAAGTTAAACCCTAATACAACCTATCAGCCCTTATATAAGGTACTGTAAAATGTAAAATAACCAAAATACCCCTAGTACAAAAAAATTACCAAAATGCCCTTATGACTTCGGACAATTACAATAATACCTAAAACATCAAATTTACTGTCCAAAGATATCAACCTTATTAAAACTGAGTCTAAAACTCATATTCTTCAACACCCCCCCTCAAGTTGGGAGTGAGATACTACGAACTCCAAACTTGCAGAAGAACTGATTCTTTCTTCATCTGTCCGCAACATTCTTCATCTATATTCATGACTGATATGATCTTCAACAGCTTCTTTGGCTACAATATCTTCAACCCAGCCTTCCTAGTTGACCATCTCTAGCAACATCTCTGACTGCAATATCAACTGAGCCTTCCTGACTAATCATCTAAAGCATTATCTCTGGCTGCAACATCAACTCAGCCATCCTGGCTGATAATCTCAAGCAGCATCTTATGCTGCAACATCAACTCAGCCATCCTGGCTGATCATCCCAAGCAGCATCTCTGACTGCAACATCAACTCAGCCTTCTTGGTTGATCATCTCAAACAACATCTTTGGTTGCAATATCAACTCAGCCTTCCTGGTTGATCATCTCAAGCAGCATCTTTGGCTGCAACATCAACTCAGCCTTCTTGGCTGATCATCTCAAGCAGCATCTTTGACTGCAACATCAACTCAGTCTTCTTGGTTGATCATCTCAAGCAGCATCTATGGCTGCAACAAACTTTTATCAACCTTCATGGTTTTTTTTTTCAAGCAGCTTTCATAGCTGCAAATTCCTACAACCTCATTGGCTATAAATAAAAACATTTTGGAAGACCTCATAACTGCAATCTTTAATATAATCTCTTTTTTGTAAACTTTCTTAATGTTGTTTTCCCAATGGAGACAATCATCACATACTAATCTCTTCTTTACTATTTTCTTGAATTTTTCATCTCTCTTAGACATTTCTTCAAACTTGATGCTCAAGTAAACATCTCTTTTTTGAGCATTTTAGCAAACACTTGATATGCAGGTAAACATCTCTTTTGAGCATTTCATCGAACACTTCACGTGTAGGTAAACATCTCTCTTTTGAACATTTCATCAAACACTTAGATGTGCAGTTGAATATTTCTCTTGAACATTTCATCGAATAGTTGTCCGGCAGATTAAGCCATTTTTTAGCAATTCCACGAAGGATTCAGAGACAGATTCTTTGGTCGATGAAGCATTTCTTTTCAATGATGCATCCAACTCCTGCTGCAGTGTAGCACATTTCTCTTGCAGTTCACTATTTTCTGAGCACTTTTGAAGTAGTTGTTCCTGGAGGACACGATTATCAGCAGATTTTATCTCCAACTCAAAAGCTTTTTCATTGCACTAGGTCATCAACCTCGTAACAGTCTGTTGCATGTCGACTAGCGATGCATTTGCCATTGAAGCCTCGCCAATTGAAATCTCTGTGGCATGCCTGTTGTTATCACCCACAAGAGGATTGCCTTGTTGCACCACCAGTGAATTATCCACTGGATCCGAAGGATGGTCATAAGCTGCCTGACCTCTTTGATGGCCCATTGCTGCACAAGCACCCGCAATGTTGTGTCCATTACTAATGCATTCGTCAAACATCCTATCATGAAGATCAAACCCCACGTGATGATGGGTTGTAGAAGGCAAAGAGCAGAAATCTGACGTCAGCATCGATTCATGAGAAGTTTGATGCGCTTCAGAAGAATGATAAGCAGGACTCCAAGGCATCTCCATCTCATTATATCTTGCCAAATGTATCTGTGATGGCACTTCTTGACCACCCATCGTTTCAAGAGGTGCTACTATATGGGGCAAGCCAGGGAACCCCATCTCATGATCCTAAAAAAACAATTGAGCCACTGTAATGGCCAACGTCCGACGAATGGAGAACGCCCAATTGGTGACCATTGTATTGAGGAACCATAACTTCGTAACCCCTCATGTTATCAAGCTACGCCGACTCTCCCTTTCATCCACGTCGAGAAGACAAGAGTCATCATCCGTGTGGGAGAAAAGGAATATTCTCAACCTGATGAAACCATCGCTCTGTCCCAATTTATCGTATTCCTCCATCATATTGATTACGTCGTCATCATTGACGACAGAAATCAAAGAGTCAAGGTCCTCATCAGGCTGTTGGTACTTCAACAGAGAAGCCGACTCAAACAAATTTCGTCATCCTCATAATCAATTCCATGAATCCGATGTCCCGCGCAACACTAACAATCCGTGTCTCACCACCAACGTATCTAAGCTTCCCGTCGATTGTATGGCTCTGATACCATGTTGGAAACATTTTTGCGCAGCGGATAATACAAAATATCAACACGATAAAAAGAAAAAATGAAGATCGGAGGAGGGGGTGGACCTCCAACGGAGGCCGGCCCCCTCTTTCTCTCTATTTCTTAATCCTAGCAAGTTAAACCCTAATACAACCTATCACCCCTTATATAAGGTACTGTAAAACATAAAATAACCAAAATACCCCTAGTACAGAAAAATTACCAAAATTCCCTTACGACTTCGGACAATTACAATAATACCTAAAACATCAAGTTTACTGTCCGAAGATATCAACCTTATTAAAACTGATTCTAAAACTCATATTCTTCAACACATTTATCGTTCTATATCTTGCATATTCGACTGTATTGTTGCGATACACTATGTATCAAATAAATGTCGTATGATGTTTTTAGAATAATATATAAACATTCTGCTATATTTATTATACCAGTACATGTCATTTATCTTAGGTCTGTTGTTATGTCTGTTATGCCTACAAGTTAGGTTTTTGGCTTCCAGTAGAGTGTACACTTAACTCTGCCCATGTAAAGGATCACCCTTGCATGGCCGGTCCTAAGCCCGCATAAAGGAGGAGAGTTGTGTTAAGCTTTCCAAACAACAACAACTACTACTACTAAGCCTTTTCCCATACTAGACAGGGTCGGCTACATGGATTCTTTGTTTCCACGGAGCCCTATCATGTGCCATGTTAGCCGTTAACTCATAATAAGCTAGATTATTATTTATTGTTTCTTTCCAATACTTTTGTGGTCATCCTACCTCTTTTAATACTTTCCAAATTTAGCTTTTCATACATTCTTACATGTTCTTCTTTTGATCTTCCTTCTATATGTCCAAACCATCTTAAACCATATTCTCTCATTTTATCCTTTATTGGTGCCACTCCTAATTTGTTTCTAATAACCTCATTATGTATACGGTCTTTTCTTGTATGACCACTCATCCATCTCAACATCTTCATTTCTGTCACAGACATCTTTTGTACATGTTGATGATTAACTGTCCAACACTCAGAACCATAAAACATGACAGGTCTAATTACTGCTCAATAATATTTATCTTTTACCTTTAATGGTATCTTCTTATTACAAAGAATACCTGATGCTCCTCTCCATTTTAACCAACCAGCATTAATTCTATGCGTAACATCTCCATATTCTTCCATCACTCTAAAAAAATCTACGTTAGTTATTTAAAACTTTATTTTGGGGGATACAATGTGTGCCAATTTTAATTTCTATGTCCTTTGAAGTAACCAAATGATCAAACTTACATTTCATATATTTTGTCTTTGTTATACTAAGTCAGAAGCCTTTGCTTTCTAATGTTTCTCTCCATAGTTCCAATTTTTTTAAAACTTTTTCCTTAGACTCCTCCATTAACACAATGTCATATGCAAATAACGTACACCAAGGTACTTCATCTTGAATATGTTTTGTTAACTCATCAATCACCATTATAAATAAGTAAGAACTTAAAGTTGATCCTTGATGTAACCCAATATTTACTTCAAAGAAGTCTGTCATTCCTTCATGAGTCCTCACACATGTTTTTGCACCATCGTACATGTCTCTTATGAGATTAATGTATGTCAATTGGATACCTCTTTTTTCCAATGTTCTCCAAAGAACCTCCCTCGGTACCCTATCGTACGCTTTTTCTATATCAATACATATTATGTGAAGGTCTTTCTTTTTTGCTCTAAAATGTTTCATAAGATGTCTCAAAAGGTGAATCGCTTTAATAGTAGATTTGTCTGGCATGAATCCAAATTGGTTCTTTGTACTTGATATTTATCTTAACCTACATTTGGTAATTCTTTTCCATAATTTCGTAGTATGGCTCATTAACTTGATACCCCGATAATTTGCACAATTTTGAATGTCTCCCTTGTCCTTGTATGTGGGTATAAGTGTACTCGCTCTCGATTCTTCAAACATCTTTTGGTTTCTCAATATTTCATTAAATAGTCTTGTGAGCCAAGTGATTCCAGTCTCTCCTAGGATTTTTCATACTTCTATAGGAATATTGTCTGGTCCTACTGATTTACCACCCTTTATATGTTTAAGAGCCTCTTTGACTTCATTCTTTTAAATATGTGGGTAGAAATTGTAGTTTATATACTTTTATAATTTGGCTAACTCTCCTAAGCTAATACTAACATCTTTATTTTCATTAAAAAGCTTATAAAAATAGTTTTTCCATCAATTTCTTATATCATTATTTACCACCAGAATTTTTTCATCCTCGTCTTTGATGCATCTAACATAATTAAGATCTTTAGTTTTCTTATCTCTAGCCCTAACTATCCTAAAAATATCTCTTTCACCCTCTTTTGAGTTGGGTTTTTTATATAAATCCTCTCAAATTTTAGCTTTTGCTTCACTTACGGCCTTTTTCGCTTCTTCTTTGCTTTCTTATAAGCCTCTAAAATTTAACTATTTTTCTTAGCATAATGTAATTTGTAACATGCCCTCTTTGCCGTGATTTTATTTTGCACTACTTCACTCCACCACCAAGCTTCTTTTTGTGCCGGTACACCTCCCTTAGATACACCTAACACATCTTTCACCACTTTTCTAATATGTATAGCCATATTGTTCCAAATATTACAAGGTGTACCAACATAATTCTAAGCATCTCCTTGAAGAACTTTCTGTTTAAATATATCTTCTTTCTTGCTTTTGAGGTTCTACCATTTAGTCCGATTAGCTTGATGCACTCTTTTCTTCTTTGTCTATTTTTTTATTTATAAATCCATAATTAGAATTAAAAGTCAATGTTGGGTGGTTAAGCTTTCTCTTGAAATTACCTTGCAATCTTTACAACATGCTCTATCTTTTTTTCTACAAATAAAGTAATCAATTTGTGTTTGTGATAAGCCACTCTTATAAGTAATTAAATTTTAAGATTGTATTGACTATAAAGAGATCAAATGCCATAGCAAAATTTAAAATCTCCCTGCCTTCCTCGTTTATATCCTCAAAACCATAGTTTCCATGAATACCTTGATATCCTAATGCCTCTTTACCGACATGTCCATTTAAGCCTCATCTTAAATAAATCATCTCCCTTTATGGAATCCTTTGAATCACCTTATGTAACTCTTTCCAAATAGCTGTCTTTATACTATCCTCTAGGCCTACTTGGGGTGTGTAAGTACAAACTATGTTCAAAACCTATGCTCCTAACACTAATTTCAATGTCATGATTCAGTCACCATATCGTTGTATGTCTACTACATTATCCTTTAAATCTTTATTTATGATAATACCAACTCTGTTTCGAGCCTTTTTCTTACGTTAGTACCATAATTTAAAACCTGTATTCTCTATTTCCTTTGCTTTTTCTCCAACCTTATAAGCATAGAATATGAAACTTTCTTCGAATCATAATATCTACCACCTCCATTAACTTACCGGATAATGTTTCGATATTCCAAGAACCAATACGAATCTTATTATCTAGGATTAGCTTCCTTACCCCCGCATTCGTCCATATTGAAAATGCGGAGACCCTCTTTGTAAATTATTCATTACATTCGAGCGACAATCTAGCGGATTAATTTCTTTACCCACACCCATACATGATGTGGAAACCCTCTCTGCAATTGATTCACTACATTCGGGCAAAAATGTAGTGACCCTTGCTTACTTATCACTGCATTCGGGCTTTGCAGCGTGTTGCTAGGCGGGAACGCCCCAAAACAATGCTCATAATTTGTGTAATCTATGGTATAAAAATTCGACAAAGTTTTCCGCTGACTGTCGGAAACCTAACACAACCCTCCTCCTTTATTCGGGATTGGGACCGACAATGCAAGGGTGATCCCTTACATGGGCGGTGTTTTGTGTTAGGCTTGCGAAAGCCAACGGAAAACTTTGTCGGACTTCTTTATCATGAATTCTATAATTTATGATAGGGCTATGTGGAAACAAAGAATCCATGTAGTCAATCCCATCTAATATGAAAAAAGGCTTAGTTTTTGTTGTAGTTGTTTGTAGTAGAGTGTTTAGTTGCAGGAACTATGCTCATTAGGTCTATTTTACATTAATAGCAGTACTTAATGTTGTAATTAGCATATAGGTGACCGTATCGTATAGGGCACCGATACACGATAATCGCATCGTATTGTATGATATAATATATTAAAATATTGAAAATAAAAAAAATCATAAAAATCGTAAAAAAAATCATCCCCTATCGTAATATAATGTATCGTGCGATACGGGGTGTATCGTATGATACAATACCCGTATTGCAGTGTATCGTATAATTGTGATACAGGTGTGATACATGTCTATTGCGATACATGTGTCTATATTATACCATATTCTCGTATGGTACACGATAAAATCACATCGTATCGTACGATATGATACGATTTTAGAGGAGTCCTGATGTGTACTAGTTGTTTATATTATAAAGCAATGTCCCTTTTATGTTGGAAAAAAGTAAGTTTTCTATATATAATATTTTTAATAAAAAGTTAGAAAGTATTGATTTTAAAAAATTTCTTTAATTAAATAAAACATGTCATGTATCATACCGTATCGTACAATACAGTATGATTATCGTTTATCGGTCCCTCTTCCTATATGGGACCTGGTATGATTTTTACAACATTATTACTTGCTGCCTATTTAAATGTCTGCCCTACTCCTGAACAATCAAGCTGTTATTCAGGTTGTTTATGAGATATAGTGTTATTCAGTTGTACGATGATCTTTGATTGAGTGACTGAATTTCTTAAGGAAACTTAATATGTATCTGTTCTCTTCTATGATCTATTTATGAATGTATTGGCACAAAAGTCTGACTAGATGTGCACCTGCGTGCCAGAACATGTGCTTCACTCTGCGATGACAATTAGCATGCTTGGATGCCTTTGATTACGCTTGAAGCAGTGTACAAACAACAACAACAACAACGACAACTAAGCCTTTTCCCATACTAGACGGGATCAGCTACATGGATTCTTTGTTTCCACATAGCCCTATCATGTGCCATGTTAGCAGTTAACTCACAATAAGCTAGATCATTCTTTATTGTTTCTTTCCAACACTTTTGTGGTCGTCCTCTACCTCTTTTAATACTTTCAAAATTTAGTTTTTCATACCTTCTTAGAGGTTCTTCTTTTGATCTTCTTTCTATATGTCCAAACCATCTTAAACAATATTCTCTCATTTTATCCTCTATTGGTGCCACTCCTAATTTGTTTTTAATAACCTCATTATATACACGGTATTTTCTTGTATGACCACTCATCCATCTCAACATCTTCATTTCTGTCACAGACATCTTTTGTACATGTTGATGATTAACTGCCCAACCCTCAGAACCATAAAACATGAGAGGTCTAATTGTTGCTGACGCTTGAAGCAATGTCAGCAAGAGAATTCCTGACACAACTCTGCCTCTGACAACGAAATGTTCAGTCTGTAAAGTACCAAATTGTTGATTGACTAATCTGGTGCTTGGTGTAAACAATCAGCACCTTGAGTTCTTTGCCAATTGACTGCCACAGTCTTCCAATATGATTCACAGGATATCGGCCACAAATGTGAATCTCAGAAAATATAATTCTCAGCTGAACAAACTTATAAATAAAATCACATTAATCAGCCTCACAGGCTATGTTTACATTACCCCTTGAGGGGCTTTAAATAGGAGAGCCCGGCAGCCAATGGCTAGAAAATCTAGCCATTGGGACCTCCTTGCTGCTGGGCCCACTTTGCAATACATGGTGAAACAGAACCCTCTAGCTACTCCTTTTGCAGTACATGGCAAAACAAAATAAAAATAAACAAGCAGAAAACAATAAGAAACTGAAATACAAGTGCACATGTGGTGCACATTTCACGAGTACATTTTTAACACTTGGTTCCCTAGTCTTCCTTCCACGACAGTATCCCATGAACTGATTCTACCCATTCAGGATGTCTCAGTTCAAACCATTCAGTATGAGAGTTCTAGCAAATAGAATAGGAATTGGCCAAAGATAGCAAGGGGAAGGTTGAAAACCAGAATTGTAAAGAGCAGATTAAGGAACAAAAACTCGATAATAAAGCAACACAAGGTGCAAAACTATTGAACTACTGAAGGGAAACGAGTACATAAACCAAATTTAACATGAATACATAAAAGAGAAAGGCCTGCATGAAGCAAACCAAAGGAAATCTAAAGGATGATCCTTTGAGATGAGTGTGGATCCCTCCGAATGATTGCTCCCTTGCTTTTATACACCAAAGGACCCATTCAGTTTCTTTTTGCAGTTCTTGAAGTTCAATCATCTATTCATGTAACTTCTCTTGCAACCGTTTCTCGATGAGACCTGTTCCCAGGAACTTTAGACGTCTGCTCTATTAATGTCGTGCTTTGCTGTCCATCTTCAAAATTTGGGAAGTTCTTACCCAACGGCTTGTTGTACCAGCATCTTTGAAGATCCATTTGTATCTAGATCCACAATGCTTGATTACCACTATCCTGGCCGCATTTCTGTATCAACAATATATTAGTAAAACCAACTTTTTGATGTAAAATATTAGCTTGATGTTTTAAAGGAAGTGCTTACTGGCACTAGTATTTGCAATGATTTTGCAGCCTCATTATTTTATGATGAATTGCAGTTACCCCCTCATGAGCCTGGAGTTGTAAGAAGAGCTGTGAATCATTTTTTGCAGGTTGATTTTTCTCTGTTTATGCAACTTTTTGGTGATGTATAATTTATTCGTTTGCTTTCTTTAGTAACAGGCATTGTACTGGTAATGTTTTCCTTTGTATATTCTGACATGTGTATGATGCTATAATAACTCAAACATGAACGTTAAAACTGTAGCCTCTTTGATATAAACTATTAAATCTGGATAAGTTTTATGCATGTCGTCTCTTAGCCAACAGATTTGCATGAGGACCTCTGTGTTTTTTCCTGGGTGAAGATATCACTAAAGGTGCAGGCTGCGTGACCAACTTCTAGAACCAAGAAAATAAGTATGATTAGCAGCAACCTCTCAATCACTGAATATGTAATGACCATTTTCAATCAATATTACAAGTTGAATATAAATCTGGCTTTGGAGAAGTATGAAGAATGTCTGAAGACCTATGGTTTAACTCTTCGCAGTGGAAGTGCTATGGCTAGCTGCTAAATATTGTTGATTATGATATCTGATACAGATATACTGACTCAAATGGAAGGTCTCAACTACATGAATCATTGCTTGCCTAACTTAACTGTATGTTAACAATCATATGGTTGTTAAGGAAGTCTTATGAAAATTTTAGCCACTTGTGGTCCTACCCTTAGAATTTCATTTGGAATGAGCTTAAGTGAAAATATAGAGATCCAGTGGCTTTTCTGATTCCTGACATTTGTGGTCCTTCCATATCAGAAAAATGAAGGTGATATCATGTTGCTTGATGTTCGTTGTGTTCCTGCGACCTTCCATGCAAGATTCAATGCTATAGAGCGCACGTAGGTAACATATGTATCCTCATCTTCTTAAAAATTAAAATAAAAATTATTCTCATTTGTGCTTGAACGCTGTACCTAGTTTTGAGAAAGCTTGGTTTTGGTTTGTGAGTAGAACGTGTAACCATCTATTGTTTGCTGCAGGCATTTTCTTTAAATCTTTCATGAAACAGAATTTTCAATTTTGTGCTTGAATATGCACAAAAACGGCTCCATGGTGAGGTGGGAGCCTTCCATAACTGGCCTCAATCCTTGAGAATGGGGGAGCGTTGCAGTAGGTAGCTGACTGCCTGGAAAAATATTTTGTTAGATCTTTTACCAGGGTACAATATTACCAACACTAAGGCACCAGACCTCATCAGAATACTTCTGTTAAGTGTGCATGAGTGAGAAAGTATCTAGGGAAGATGATATCTTAGCAAGCCTCATGTTAGAAACTCTACTTGACCCCATCTAGTCTGGAAAAAGGCTTTGTTAAGGTTATGGTCAGGTCTTACGAATGCAAAACCTTCCTAATGACACAACTTTTCCACCATATTTATCACTTACTGTAGGTATTTTTCTAGGTCAATCTAGGTTATAATACTTCCTAGGGGCAGCTATTTTTGGCCCAATTTTTTTTGAATTTCTTGAAGATGGTTATTCTGATTATCACGTTTCCTTAGTTAAATTGAGGAGTACTGCCAATCTTTTATATGCTTGCTGTTATCTGCCTTCTCAGGTACCACTATCGGATAGTCTCTGGTTTAGAGCCTTTGTCAATATTTGAGAAGGAAAGGGCATGGCATATACCGGAGGAACTGGATCTTGTTACTATGCAGGTGTACCTTTTGCTTGTTATTTGATATAATAATTCCCTTGATATTGAAAAGTTTAATGTCCTGTGTGGTTTAAACAGAAAGCATGCAGCATACTCATTGGACGTCATGACTTCAGCTCCTTCCGATCTGCTAGTTGTCAGGTAAATACTCCCTTGTGTTAGCATGTACACGTGCCTATATTACATTTAGACTTTCTACATATAATATTCTTTCTATTGTACTTTCTGCATATATTACATATAGAATGTTCCTAGGATCTATTGTACTTTCTATTTTAAGAATTGTATCTGGGATGATGTCATGTATTTCTTATTATCTTATTTTTCTTTTTCTTTTTAATTTTTTGCTAGAGTTGCACTTAAGCAACTAGCCGTTGCTATAGTGCCTGCTACAGTATCGTTGCAATGACATTCTTGTGCCAACTCTATGAATAAGGCACTTCTTATTTTTGTAACGTTAAGCCTTTTGGTTGATCGGTGTAAGTGTTTTCCACTTGGTTAAAGGTTGTCTTTATCTTTGAGGGTTGCATTTGTGTTTTTGCTGAAGAGTTGAACACAATGTGATAGCTTCACCTTGTGCTGTCTTGAAGACGTTGAACTTGATTATCTGGCTCTTCTTTACATGGTATCAGAGCGGGTTGTGTCCTCTTGAAGGTGTAGTAAACCTGGCACTGAAGCAGATGAATTGCTGTTTAGGATTGCCTGTGATCTTGGATGTAGTTTCCTAATTTTTCTGAACTATGAACTATGTTTATTCTATTCACTGGACTGATTTTGAAGAATCAAAACCCAGAGTTATAAAATCTGGAGAATGCTGAATCTGGCCCAGCTTGTGCCTTTTTAGTGTCGTGCTTCCTCTTGGAAGGTGTTATTCTAAGAAGGGACTGATTCTAAGTGCTAATTTGAAGAGGAACCTAAATCTAGTCTGCCCTGCATATCACCTTGGACTTCTAAAAGATCATGACACTTTCTTGCTAGGTCCATCTTGGGTTACTCTTGAAAGGTACTCTCCAATCACGTGACTCTTGTTCGCGAGTTCTTGAAGTTCTTATTCCATCATGGAGGAAAAAGATGGAAGTTCACAAGTATATATTCACCGATTCAAATAACAATACATGGATGGGAAGGACTTTATGGGATTATATGGAATCATGGATGATACTATTGAAGAGTATGTTCTTGACGAAACAAAGAAAGAAGATGCTAGTATAAATGAAGAGTATAACAAAAAAAAGTGGGTCGGAGAAGAAAATCGATTGATCAAGTGGACTATTTCCAATTGTGCTGATGAAAAACGAAGGATATCATTTTCAATATCAAGAGTGCTAGATAACTATGGGAGATCCTGAAGGAATCTCACATATAAGATGACATGGTACATTGGTTTGTTCTAAGAGAGTGGCTCATGAATTTGAAGCAAAGCAACAAAAACAGTATATGAATATCATGGAGACTTCACTAGCACTCGGAACCAACTCAAGGCCTTAGATGTGTACTACAAGAGGAGTCCCTTAAGCACCAGCATGAAGAATGTCTTTTCATATTCCTTTAAGGCCTAAAGGAAGAACCTGGAAACCTAAGAGCCATGCTGATTATAGGTAGCTGCTCCCAAAGCCGAGGGAGATTCTTGCCAAACTGTTAATGGCCGAAGCAAGAATCGCCAACATGCAAACTTATCACCCTCTCATTTTAAGAATGTATAGACGAATGCCAAGGAAGGAAAAATCAAATAGGAAAGTCATTTGCTTCCCTTGCAATGAGCATTGACAGATTCACCCTAAGTGCCCTAAGTTGAGAAAGATGAGATTTACCTACGTGGATGGAAAAGGAGATGAATCAACAGTTTCACTTCTCGTAGAAGAAATGAAGTAACTCTAGGAGCTAATGAAGGAGACAATGTCTATCTCTGTATAAAGATTCTGGAGCGTCCTTTTATATGGCATGCCACAAGGGTATCTTGATCTAATATACAAGTGATTTTTTTTTACTCTTTTGTTTATACTGTGGTTGGGACCAAATTAAGAGTTGAAAAAATAGGAAACTTTTTAAGTAAAAATTTAGTATTTCGAAAGTTAGTTTTGTTATGAAATTAAACTTGAATCTAAAGTAAGTTTTACACAACAATCTCATCTCGTTCTCATGTAAAGGTTATGTGGTGCATGATCTCCTATTAAGGAAAATAACAAGTATGTATACTTGAATCAATCTTTATTCAGCGAACCTGGTGAAAATATCTTTAGCTCAACAATATAGCTTTTGTATTCGGCCTTGAAACACTCTCTAATGTTTTTCTTTTTATTTCTTTGTTGAAGTTTACATCCGATTTGCAATCCTTTATTTTAATACCTGAAAGAAAAGTTATAGAATAAAACCTCAAAGAAAGTAACCTAACCTTAAAAACATAAAGCAAGATCCTAAGATTTCAAAGAAAACTTTGAAAAAGTTTCTTTAATAAAATATTGATCACCTATGTGTGATCCTCTATTACGATAAATAAGTTCATAAGTCATAATAATTTGCAATATTATAAAAGGCCAAGATGCATCGATCCGATAAACACACCAATCGAGCTTAAGGTAGAGCTTGAACCATCCAAAATAAGGCTTTAAAGCTAAGAGTTTTCTGGAGTCCTCCTACTGATGCAGGCTTCGTGAAGATATCTGCCAGTTGGCCTTCAGAACATACATGAATAAGATTGAAAAAACCTTGAAATCTTTTCTCTGATAAAATGACAATCAATCTCAATGTGTTTGGTTCTCTCATGGAAATACCGGGTTTGGAGGCTAAAGGCAAGGCAGCTTGATTGATCGTCCACACACAAGTTTCATTGATTGCATAACTTTCCAAGACTCCTGAGATTCCTTTAGTAAGCTATTTTAACCAAATATAAGTTCGCATGTTGCAGATTGCCATGGCTCGATACTCTTTAGCTTCGGCATTTGATCTTACAACAACATTTTGTTTCTTACTTTTCCAATCAGATTATAATGATTACCTCCAAAAAAGAACGCATAGATCTTGAGGTAGAATGCCTCGTCAATGAGGGAGAAACCTGCCCAATCAGCATCTCAAGATAACTATTATGTCCTCCATATGACCCTTAGTCCTCATAGAAAGCAGAATCTTCCGAGAGCTCTTTGATATATCTAAGTACCCGAACAGCAAAATACTCATGTGGTGTTTGGAGGGATTGTGCATCCATCTACTAACATACCCCACTGCAAAACTGAGATCAGGCCGTGTAATAGTGACATATATTAATTTTCCCACTAATTTTTGGTACCTACCAATATCCTCATATGGTTTTGCATTCTTGCTGTCGTCCTCCTTGAGTATCTCCATTGGAGTTGACCATACACGGCAATCCTCCATTTTCGTCTCCTTCAATAAGTCCAAAATGTATTTCCTTTGACATAAGAATAAAGCATCATCTCTATGGATAACTTCTATGCCAAGAAAGTAATTTAGTTTTCCCAGATCTTTAAAGTCAAATAGCATACTGAGTTTCTTCTTTAGGTCAATAATACCATCTATATCATCTCCTGTAATAATAATATCATCAACATATACCATTAACATGATATTTTTCTAGCCTTGCTTAATAAAGAGAGTATGGTCACTGATACACTGCATAAAGCCCAAGGTTCGAATTCCATCACTAAACTTTTTAAACCATGCCCGTGGAGATTGTTTCAGTCCATAAATTGATTTTTTAATTTACACACATTCCCTTGTTTGTGCCCATAAAGATATGCAGGTGGTAAGTCCATATAAATGTCTTCTATGAGATCCCCTTGGAGAAATGCATTCTTCACATTCAGTTGTCATAATTCCCATCTTTTATTAACTGCTAGACTCAACAGAATTCTGATGGTATTCATTTTGGCCACAAGAGCAAACGTTTCTGTGTAATCTATGCCGTACGATTGACTATATCCTTTAGCCACTAATCTAGCTTTATATCTCTCTATATTTCCATCTTCCTTATACTTTACAGAGAATACCCACTTACATCCCACAATTTTCCTTCCTGATGGTAAAGTTGTCAATTCCCAAGTTTTATTTCGCAGTAGAGCTGAAATTTCTTCTTCCATAGCTGCTTTCCATCCTGGATGTTGTTTAGCCTCTTCATATGTTTTTGGTACGAATGTATTCTCTGTGTTCAAATTCAAACAAAAGTATAATATGAAGTAGAAAGACGATCATAACTCAGAAAGCATAAAGAGACATTATGTCGTCAGGCAGACGTGGTTCTCTTCAAGAGCAACAGAGTACTCTCTCGATGCGTGATCCAAAGCGTGAGAAGTAATTGGTGAAGGTGGTGAATTGTCAGCACATCTTCCACAAGAGGGCATGGTACTAGTCGAAGGACAAGGGCTTAATGGTTTAGACATGTAATAAGGGATCGTGGAATAACTCTGAGAGGGACTAGGACTTGATGAACTCTCTAAGCTAGGTGATATGATAACAGAGAAGGGTCAAAGACAAAGGACAGAAATATAGTGTTTACTTTAAAGTTCTGTGACGATGTAAAAATGGTTGTTGTTCAAAAAAGGTGACATCAAGAACACTAGATAACATCCTAGATCGGAGAATAACAACAAGATATCTCTTTCTCTGAGTTGAGGAATAGCCAAGAAAAAGACACTTGAAAAGCTTTGCGTCTGAATTTGTCCCCCGTTTGGACCAGGAGTAAGATTATGAAGAAAAGGCAGGTACATGTGCCCAAAAGATTCCGTGTAAGGAAGGTTATTTGTAGACTTCAAGGTTTGGATTAGGGAAACAATAAAGAGATGTCCATAGGAATTTTGTTAGTCCAAAACAATCGAGAAAGGCATGTGATATAATTAAGACGGGTCAAGTCGTATTTAACAGCTCTTCCCCCCAAAACCGTAAAGGAACATATCATATTCAAATGTAAGCAAAGTGGCCTCGTCAAGTCTTTTCAATTAAGGTGACGATTCTTACGTTCAGCCCACCTGCTCATGGTTGTGAAGTACGTCTTAACAAAGCTGATGTTTCGATGTAACAATACCTTTGTTTTGCCAAGAAATCTTGCGATTGATCACCCAAATAATCTGCTGCATTGTCTACCGGCCTAAACCTTTTGAATGGTTTGACTCTAAATTGATTTTTTATCACGGGAGCAAGTACAATTTTTGAAGAATAGAAAATAACATCAGAACGATATGTTTAAGTTAGAAAAGCACTCCAAGTACAACATGAGTACAATCATCAATAAACGACACAAAGTACTTGTATCCATGCACAGAAGTTGTAGAACATGGGCTCCAAATATCAGAATGTACAATATCAAATGGAATAGAAGATCGTTTTTCATTCAAAGGAAAGGAAACACGGTGATGCTTTGCCTTCTGGCAAGTTTCACAATTCAAGTTCAAATCATTACAATCACTGAATTCTGGTAATAACAACTTTATTTTTGAAAATGGTAAATGGCCTAGTCGCTTGTGCCATCGAGGTATGTTCTCCTTCTGTTTCTCTGTGATGATAGTTGATTGTAATGCAGCTCCTTTATTATCCTCGCAGAAGTAAAGTCCTCTCCTCACATTACCCTGACCACAGATCTTCCCCGTCTTGATTTCCTAAAATACACATCCAGTGGAATCAAAGGTTATACTACATTTCAAATCCTGAGTCATAGCAAATACAGATAATAAATTTACTGATATATTGGGGACATGTAAGACATTTTTCAAGGTTCCAAAAGATGTAATCACACTTCCTTTTCCTACTATTGGAGTTAGAGAACCATCTGCCAATTTGATATTGGTGTTTCCCTATGTCAATTCGTAAGTATCAAAGAAGTCTCTTCTACTAACCATGTGATCTGTGGCTCCAGAATCAATAATCCATAATCTTGAATAGGAAGTATAGGTATTACCCTGAGTCAGGAATGAGAAGGGATAAGCGACAGTTGCTTGTGAGTCACTGTGAGAGGATGTAGATGGCGATTGTGTATCTATCAGATGAGCTTTCAACTGCTCAATCTCTTTTTTCATATCTGCCAGAGAAGTTAAACTGTCTTCAGCCTTTTGTTTCTCATTCTGATTACTACTAAAGTACGCCTTGTTAGATTTATTCTGAAGGTAGGTAGGTTTCCCAACTAGGTCCCAACACGTTTCCTTGGTATGTCTGGGTTTACCAGAGTGAGAATAGATTATTTTATCCTTTTCTTCATATGTCAATCCCGATTTACCTCTGCCTCTGCCATAACTTCCTCTACCTCTAGCAAAGGGTGGAACATAAGTATTGTTCTCGACAAATGCTGAAGTTTCAGAATTGATTTTGGTTTCCTTTTCCAATTGTTTTCTGTATTCTTCTCTGAGGAGGAGTGAGTATACAATACTCAAAGAAGGGAGTTCTTCTCTGCTGAGGATATTATTCTTCACGGCCTCATATTCTGATGATATTCCCTAAAGAAGGTCAAACACTTTTCGCTCTTCAAATTCCTCGTTCCTCTCCTGTGTACAAGTTTGGTATTTTGTTTTAGAATAAAGCTGTAGTTCTTCCCACAGACCTCTGAGTTCTGCATAGTATTCACTAACTGATCTGCTCCCTTGTCGACACTTTCTGATCTTCTCAATAATATCATACTTTTTTGCTATGTTCTTTCGCTGAGCATATGCCTCTTGAACCACTAGTCATATATCTCTTGCTATATCCAAAAACATAAATGTACTACCAATAGAAGGCGTCATGGATTGTATTAACCAAGCACTGACAAGTGCGTTTTCTCGATACCATCGAGAGTATAGAGGATCTGTTATAGGTGGTTTGAGAATTTCTCCTGTAAGATAATCCCATCGCCCATCACAAAGCGATTATCGGCCAGCCAGGAATGACAACTGGTCACGTAATAAACGAGACTATTAAAACTGTCCAATAACAAGGCATATAATCATGCAATCATGCCCTTAAACTGTGATTTTTCTTAATCACGTTGGGCACTATAAGATGTATTCCAAATAATGATAAAATTTCAACCAGATTCACTGAACACCTTAGTATATATCCACAAAAAAATTCTGCACCTTAAAATTTTCTGCAACTTCCAAAGATAACCTGTGTGGACTGATTTTCCAACAAAGAAACACTGATTTTATCCCAAATATGCTCTGATACCATGTAGAGATTAACCCAAAACAGAACTTTATTTTATTGAGAACAAAGGAACTTATATCGAATCTTCGAGACGAGGGCTGGTCGGCTCCCTGCAGCCGCCCAGTCTATTCACGTTTTTCTCTTTTACACTAAACCCTAAAGACTACTACACTATATATATTGGTGTTATAACTTGAAAGACCTTAATACCCGTACTTACTAATTAATAAGACTAAGTACCTAATGGATCACAAACCGATCCATTAGGACCCGCATTACTCCTACCTGACTACACTTACACAATGACATACACGATGAATACATATACAATCAAGATACAACTTGATCTCCAACAGTTGTTTCATATGATACTTTTTTGTTGCAACATAAGCCTCTTCTTTCTTCCCTTTGTACATATAGTGAAGCTATAGCCTACTATAGAGATTGGTTAAGTGCCACGCAAGAAGAGTTTGATGCCTTAGAGTGCTGACCTGAGAAGATGCGACCAAAACCTAGGGACAAGAAAACTATTGGTTGTAGCTGAGTATATACAATCAAGACTAAAAGTGGCAGTTCTTTAAATATATACAAAGCCAATCTTATGGTTGAAGATTATATCCAAGAACATGGAATTGGCTAGACATTTGCCCTGGTATCTGTGTGATCACTGTTAGGACTTTTATAGTCATGTGCATTTTCAATGTAAGAAGTGGAATGTTTTTCAAATGGATATTAAAAACTTAAAATTGCCCTTCTAAATGATTGGTTGAACGAGGAGGTTTACATGAACTCTTGACGCTGATTATATTGGTCTCATTCGTGGTTGAGGCTAGAATTGAACCAAATCAGACAATGAAGATCGCTATCTCTGACCATCTAACTGAGCAAGCAGAACTAGTAGAAAGACTGTTTCATCATAGATGTGTTTTGTTCAATAAAGCAATTGATTTCATTTTCAAGCAATGGCATATGTAATTACTAGTTGCCATAAATACCCGGTGCCTTCTTGCATATATCAAAAAGAGAAATTATTAGATAAGAGTAATACTTTTGTAGAGTCCAACAATACTATAGTGATTTGAGGGATCATGGAAGGAGCAGAGTGTAAATTGGCCCAATTAATATACAATAAAAACATATTACAATTTAAAATGTAAAATCAAGCTATGATTGACCAACATTTTGTGTAAGATTGAGGATCAAGAATCTGTGGAGACATGTGGTGGGTGATGGTTGGAGGGCGTTGTTTTGGCATGACACTTGGTGTGAGGACCAACCTTTGAAATTTCATTGTCTGGACCTTTTTTTTCTCACCCATAGTAGAGATGCTTCGGTCGGCGACCAGTTGCATATTCTGGTATGAGGTGGAATGCTCCTTTTATTAGGAATGCATGAATGGGAGCTGGAGTGCTTTACCTCTTTTCTTGAAGCGTTCTATAGCTTGGTAATTAATGGGGGAGGAGATTCCATGGGTTGGATAAATAAGTTTTACCACAATTGCTAGAGAAGAGAGAAGATCGGGGCTAGTTAGGTGATGCCTAGTAAGGTCATTTCAAAATAAGGAATTCCACCTTGAATTTCCTTATTTGCATGGGAAGCTGTGTAGAGCTTTTTCTTTGATAATCTTCAAGGGAGGAGCTTGACCTATGCATCTGCTTGAGCTGTCTAGAGTTTTTGCTTCAACTGACGGTTATCAAGGCCTTGGGGGCCGAGTAGCTATTTAGTAAAACGTGAGAAGAAATTTGGGTATTGGGGTTGTTTTGAAGTACCCCAACAGGAAAGCTTATATGCTTTAGTGCCTTTTACAATTTTTTGGCTTGTTTATAGAGAAAGAAACATGAGCGTTTTCCAAGGATTAGAGAAATTGAAAAGTTAGCTACTGATAAGATGGCTTGAGTTTTTG
Organism: Brasenia schreberi; assembly: GCA_036023115.1. Classification (NCBI taxonomy): domain Eukaryota; kingdom Viridiplantae; phylum Streptophyta; class Magnoliopsida; order Nymphaeales; family Cabombaceae; genus Brasenia; species Brasenia schreberi. The sequence goes on from JAYKKT010000063.1 coordinate 7,807,799, forward strand.
TCTTTCTGAGGGAAAGATTTGTTGGGACTGTGTTAGATGTTGTTCAATTTGTTGAGTCTTTGACTGTTTGTTCTTGATGTATTGGGTGCACCACTTTGTTGCTTTTTAATAGACTTATCTTTTTTATTGAAAAAAACTTTGTTGAGACTGAGAATGAAGTGGCCGACATATTTATTAAAGGATTGGCAAAACAAAGGGTTGGTGTTCAAAAGGCATACTAGGTATGGTCAAAGAACATGCTTGGCTTAAGGAAGGCTATTGAGAATTAAGAACAGCCGATAAATCAAGAATACCGTCCAAGATTTATCCAGCTTGAAACTCTGATGCTATGATAAAAGTCAATAACCATACATGAGAAAAAAAGAGAGAGAAAGGTCAATCGGGATTAAGACAAGTCCAATTGACCATGGCTTTATCCTCCTCCCAAATAGTGCGAGCTAAGATAGTTAAAATGAACTGGTTGAATGATCCCCTTGGACAAGCCTCTGAGTGGTGATTGGATTGTGTGTGGTGCCATAGGTACAACAACAACAACTAAGCCTTTTCCCATACTAGACGGGGTCGGCTTCATGGATTCTTTGTTTCCACAGATCCCTATCGTGTGCCATGTTAGCAGTTAACTCCCAATAAACTAGATCATTCTTTATTGTTTCTTTCCAACACTTTTGTGGTCGTCCTCTACCTCTTTTAATACTTTCCAAATTTAGTTTTTCTAACCTTCTTACAGGTTCTTCTTTTGATCTTCTTTCTATATGTCCAAACCATCTTAAACGATGTTCTCTCATTTTATCCTCTATTGGTGCCACTCCTAATTTGTTTCTAATAACCTCATTATGTATACGGTCTTTTCTTGTATGGCCACTCATCCATCTCAACATCTTCATTTCTGTCACAGACATCTTTTGTACATGTTGATGATTAACTGCCCAACACTCAGAACCATAAAACATGGCAGGCCTAATTGCTGCTCTATAATATTTACCTTTTAATTTTAATGGTATCTTCTTATCACAAAGAATACCTGATGCTCCTCTCCATTTTAACCAACCAACATTAATTCTATGTGTAACATCTCCATCAATTCTTCCATCACTTTGAAAAATTGACCCTAGGTATTTAAAACTTTCCTTTTGGGGAATGCAATGTGTGCCAATTTTAATTTCTATGTCCTCTGAAGTAGCCAAATGATCAAACTTACATTCCATATATTCTGTCTTTGTTCTACTAAGTCGGAGGCCTTTGTTTTCTAATGTTTCTCTCCATAGTTCCAATTTTCTATTAACTTTTTCCTTAGACTCCTCCACTAATACAATGTCATCTGCAAATAACATACACCAAGGTACTTCATCTTGAATATGTTTTGTTAACTCATCCATCACCATTATAAATAAGTATGGACTTAAAGTTGATCCTTGATGTAACCCAATATTAACTTCAAAGAAGTCTGTCGTTCCTTCATGAGTCCTCACACATGTTTTTGCACCATCATACGTGTCTCTTATAAGGTTAATATATGTCAATGGGATACCTCTTTTTTCCAAAGTTCTCCAAAGAACCTCCCTCGGTACCCTATCATAAGCTTTTTCTAGATCAATAAATATCATGTGAAGGTCTTTCTTTTTTGCTCTAAAATGTTCCATAAGACGTCTCACAAGGTGAATCGCTTCAATAGTAGATCTACCTGGCATAAATCCAAATTGGTTCTCTGTTGTACTTGATACTTGTCTTAACCTACGTTCGATAATTCTTTCCCATAATTTCATAGTATGACTCATTAACTTGATACCTCGATAATTCACACAATTTTGAATGTCTCCCTTGTTCTTATATACGGGTATAAGTGTACTTGCTCTCCATTCCTCGAGCATCTTTTGGTTTTTCCATATTTCATTAAATAGTCTTGTGAGCCAAGTGATTCCTATTTCTCCTAGTATTTTCCAAACTTCTATAGGAATATTATCTGGTCCTACCGATTTACCACTCTTCATATGTTTAAGAGCCTCTTTGACTTCATTCTTTAGAATACGTCGGTAGAAATTGTGGTTTATATACTTTTCTGACTTGGCTAAATCTCCTAAACTAATACTAACATCTTTATTTTCATTAAAAAGATTATAAAAATAGTTTTTCCATCTATTTCTTATATCATCATTTGCCACTAGAATTTTTTCATCCTCGTCTTTTATGCATCTAACAAAATTTAGATCTTTAGTTTTCTTATCTCTAGCCCTAGCTATCCTAAAAATATCTCTTTCACCCTCTTTTGAGTTGAGTTTTTTATGTAAGTCCTCCCAAATCTTAGCTTTTGCTTCACTAACGGCCTTTTTTGCTTCCTTCTTTGCTTTCTTATAAGCTTCTAAAGTTTCACTAGTTTTCTTAGCGTAATGTATTTTGTAACATGCCCTCTTTGCCTTGATTTTATTTTGTACTATTTCACTCCACCACCAAGCTTCTTTTTGTGCCGGTACACCTCCCTTAGATACCCCTAACACATCTTTCGCCACTTTCCTAATATATATAGCCATATTGTTCCACATATCAGAGGGTGTGCCAACATAATTCCAAACATCTCCTTGAAGGACTTTCTGTTTAAATATACCTTCTTTCTCGCTTTTGAGGTTCCACCATTTAAATATACCTTTTTTATGTGTGGTGCCATAGGTAGTGTACAAAAAAAAAAGTGTTTGTTTAATTGTGATGCATGCAGCAAGCATTCAAAAGAGAAAAAAAAGATGCAGAAACTTACATGTGTTCAGTTTAGCATGATCTTATGTATGGTTGGAGCTGTGATACATTCTATTCTGTTGGATTGGAGAAGTACCTTAGCTGTTTCTGTTTATGGACAATTGATTATTGATTCAGTATCTAGATGCTTTTGTAACTACAAGAAATAAATTGTCCAAAATATTGTTCTTATTGTGCAAAGTTTTATGTGGGTGCATGTTGTTGCTGTCTTGTGCCTATACTGACTTCGGACTATGACAAGATTTGCAGAAATTTTCTCAGACCTGAAGATTTTTAGTGTTGGTATTACTGTCTGAGCATTGTTTGCCTTACATTTTTATTCGACCTGTCAGGCAAAATCTCCTGTTAAAACGTTGGATGAGTTGCTTGTCTCTGAAGTGGTCCCTTCATCCTGCATCCCCTCAAACTCTGACAGTGAAGAAAGTAACATCTTCTCCTCAAACTTAAATTACATTCTTTTAAACTTCAAGTATCAACTTCTTGAGGGCCTAATATGTATCTGGCGTGATGTCAAGGATGCTTTGGGGAGAGGAGAAGGTATCGCTACTATATGATAACTGCAAGAGCACGCTCTTTCTTATATCACCAGGTATTGGTCCTTCTAAAAGTTTATGTACTGTCTGGATTGAATTGTGAGTGCCTTTAGCATTTAAAAATCCAGCCACACGCTATATATATATATATATATATATATATATATATATATATATATATATATATATATATATATATATATATATATAGAGAGAGAGAGAGAGAGAGAGAGAGAGAGAGAGACCTTTCCATGGTTTGGAACACATCTAGACTCTGACATAGTTTGACTAGTTTCATCATCCTCATGTTTGTCCTTGATTCATTTGAGCTTGGATCTTTCAATAGAAGGTTATATCCCACACCATTGAAATACATGTGAATAACATAGCGTTTTTGTTGTTTCTTAATTGAATATACTAAAAAGGTTCTTGTGAGGAAATTATTCTTGGATTTTGTTTTAGACACTCTGATCTTTTGAACATTGTCTTGATTATCAGGTTCGGCTGCTTGTTGGTCTTCTCAAGTTTGTGGGCACAGGGGATCTGAAAATCGAGGATGGTTAGTGATCTTGGTTGTGGGCTTTTACTTGATTGATTCTTGTTTTGTCTTAATCTCCATAGATGATTGTTCCAGTGCAAAGAATTCTGAATGCGAAGACAGTCACCCAAGTGCCTCCCATGGCTCCTGCTTGTGGTCTCTACCTTGGAAGTGTGACATACAACTTTTCATCAGAAGAAAATAACCAATAATAGGTGTAGCGCATACTTCCTTTGGCAAGGTCATTGAGGTGCTCTGATATTTCTTGAGAAGAATGATTGGTTGTATTATTAGACTTTCTATGTAGCCTCAACTAGTTTATCAGGTTGCACCCATTAAACACATTTAAGCAAACATCAGTTCCCTTCAGAGGCATATACTACTCAACAGGCACGAGCCATACCGAATTTGATTTAAGGTGCAGACGCCTTTTGAAATTAATTGTGTCAAGTTCATATGCAGGTCCATATCGTATGTTACGGACTAGTATGTAATGAAACTATGGGGATCTGATAGTATTTCAATTCCCTTCGTGTTTCATTTATGTTGTACCCATTGATTCAGTGCGGTATCGTGTGATACACTATTTACTCATTGGGTGTTTTTACTAGAACAAAACCATTTACACAACATACTGTGCTGTGTATCTCAAAATTGCCTTGAAGAATACATGCTATGATACACTAACCAATTTCGTTAAACTGAATACTTGTTGGAACCTCTAACTAGGGTTAGTAAATGAATGAAGATTTTAGGTAAACGAGGGGCTCTTTGCTTTGCATACTCAAGAAATCTCTCCCCAACCCGTTCGTTGCAAAATGATAAACCGTTCATCGACATGTTTGAGTAGAGGAAATTCAGCTGGCAGTTAGCTCGACTTGTTCTTATAGAAAATTAGCGGAACCGAGCAGAGCCGTCCAGCAAAATGGGGTTGTTATAGCTTTTGAGTGCACACTTACTCTCAAGCTTGACCCACAGCGTGATCTAAACAGAGTCTCACTACGAACCATTTACCAAGTTAAATTGAGGAACAAGATACTTAGCCGTAGATGTATGGAGGGTCGACAAATACTTAGGGTGCAATGATTCATATACAGGTTGGTACATTGTTTGACTGTCTCAAATTTTATTTAGAGATTCAATGCATTGCTACAGTCACCCTTCACTGTATTGCGGATGTCTTGCGAATGATGAGACTTGTGATTTGGATATTGAGACAAACTTGTTGAAAGAGAGTACATAAAGTGATAATTGGCTAAAAGCTTGTCGATGGTGAAAATTAGAAGTACATGCAATCAAAGCTTTTCTCATTGTACGTGTATGTATATATTTATAACTAAGTGACTAATTTAATTTACTTTTTATATATTTGATCTCATTCTCCCTCCCTCTTTCTCTCTATATATATACGATGACTCACCAATGTAAATTAAAAATAATAAAATAAAACTTGGTTTCATGACAAAAAGAACACCAAACCTTTCATTTGAGAAGTCATGCTTGATGAGTACAAGTTTACCTTCACTAGTTTGTCATGAAATTCCAGTTATAGTCATTGATAGAGGTTTAAAGCATTACACAGGATATCAAAAGAGACACACTGGACCGTGACTTCTTATTGGAAGAAACATACAACCTCATTGGAGGAGATGAAGGATGCTGCATCTCTACGTTTGATGTCCGTGCCACCTTGTTGAGGGAACAATAAATACATATATCAATTGAAAGAAGGTATTAAGGTAAATAAATAAAGTAATTTTATAATTAAAATAAAAGAAAATTTTGCAACTTAATCTACAAATATTTTTATATTATGCAACTAACTAATCATCATCGACATTATATATATTATCATTATATGGTCATCTTAATTATAGGTGGTAAATATCAATTAACAATGCTTTCATGTTTATATTGCTATCAATATAGAAAGATAGGTGCATTAGAGATCCATCCACCATATGTATTTGAAGAAAAAATGCATGACAAAATAAGTCATACCAACTCAATATAACAATTTATTAGATAGCAAGTTAACAAACAAATGTCCTTGCTACCAGAAAATATTTTGTAGATTAATCATAACACATGTACATGTTGGCCATCGTCTTCCACTTATAGAAGATAAATTGTCGACCTAATCGTGGAGATCTATATTAATGCAATGATCCATGCAATAGCTATGGTGCAAGAGATGTATGACATTCACACCCAATGCTTTGATGGGATGAAAAATAGTGAGAACACCTTTCTCCTCTATAAAAGCTATGAAGTATATATCCCGATAAATAACATCTCAAAGAATATTCATCCATCTTTCAACATATGTAATCATAAAACCAAGGTATATACATCTTATTTGCCTATCTAAAATCGAGTTTTTCTTATCCTCAATAATATCAAAGAGAGGGTCAAAACTACTTAAAGAGAAAATACCTATATTAATGAAATGTTCCATGCAATAGTTATGGTGCAACAGATGTATGACATTCACATCCAATGCTTTGATGGGATGAAAAATAGTGAGAACACCTTTCTCCTCTATAAAAACTATGAAGTATATATCCCGATAAAGAATATTCATTCATCTTTCAACATATGTAATCATAAAACCAAGGTATATACGTCTTATTTGCCTACCTAAAATTGAGTTTTTGTGTCCTCAACAATATCAAATAGAGGGTCAAGATTACTTAAAGAGAAAATACTTCGTCTTGGATACACTCTACATCCTCATCTACTCCCATGATCACAAAATGTTACTTTGTGTTCTTTAGTTGCTAAAGCCCCCCTCTTTGGCTTCCTCAAGCAACCCTCCTCTTTGCTATCATAAATTGGTAGGTCTATTAGATGTCATTTCTTTAGGACAATGAAAGGGTGACTCTTATGAAGGTAGTCTGCTAAAAATTCAAACTCATAAAACAAGTCAATCAACTATGTTTTTTTCGATTACAATGAATCAATAACTCTTAGTAACTTCATGCATCTAAGTACCTTTCTCATCCTTTTATCTTTATAGTCAGATGTATAAAATCTTCCGTCTTCATGTTAAGCTTCTTCTAAATGATATTAATTGTTGAAAGTTGTATCAGCTCACCATTTTTAAAAAGTATTAATCTTATGAGTACATGATAATCCATGAAACCTCTATAGTGTATGTTGAGATGTAGTTGGATCAATACCTACTATTTTGATATGATTAGCCTCATTGACAATTAAATCAAATACATGTTGTAAGACTCTTCTCTCCACATTCCTGATCATCACTTACAATCAAGGTAATACATGCTCACAATTCGAGATTCTACAAAATTACTTCTCTAATTATGTAATATGTAAATCCATCAATTAATACAATTGTATCCATATCGTGTCAAATTGCTCAATAGAGCTGCCTAGGAACCCTCTAAACCTTGCATGCACATTCTTGATCTTGACAACCACCACACTATAAGCATTAAAAGATCCAAAAAAATTTATGATACATATATGTGCTAACAAGCAAAGTCTCATACATGTTAGTTGTATAAGTGTCACAATACATCACCTTATCCATTTACGGTGAGACTATCCCCTCTTTATTTGGGGCCCACCACCACTACTTCTTGCGATTTCAATTATATTCATAAGTGCCAACTCGAAATCACTACAAATTATATTATGAAATATGTTTGAGATATACAACTCCTTGATGCACCTCAACAACACCCGCACAAAATTATCTTCTTTCTCTACATCTATGAAAGCAAACACTATAAATTTTTTATTATTGATTGACATAAATCCCACGATCTCAAGAAAATTTATCTATTACCTGCAAATGAAATAATGAAATTCTTATTGCTCAATATAAGTATCAAAATATAAAAAAAGAAAACCTATACATGTTTGTCTTATACATGTAGTCAAACTTTAACAACTATGGTAATGCATGTAATAACAAAAATCTGATTGAGGATGTGCAAACACAAGGTCTTTAACAATGTTTATATATGTGTTCTTCAATGCCAAGTTTGGTTCTCGTGAATATCCAATTCATACAACAAGTGATGCAAAACACTTCAACCACTCATTTCCTTATTCCTGAATTTATCATCGTATTGTAAATGTGTCTTGATGTGATAATATTCGAAATCACTCAATTTGCTCGTAAATGCATGTCCTTTCAAATACTATCCTATAAGACGGTTACGCATGCCATTAACTACATTGAACCTCTATAAACCACAAACTCTATCTTCTCATGTAAGTAAAAAATGGCAATTTCACCTTTTTTAGTACTAATTTGTTGAGACTTTCAACATCATTTTTTTGTTACTTTTATGTTCACCATTTCTTTAACACTCAAGCCATACTTTGCTTTTTATACCTTTATTTAGAAGAATGATAATAACAATATTGTACTCCCTTTCAATATCTCTTACTCATTGAACTATGTCATGGTGACTTCAAAACATTGTATCTATCATAAACACAAATAAATTTCATCATTATAGTCAACAAATATGTTTTTACATGTATCATGAGCTAAACGGTCAACAAATGTATCATTTGGTCTACTATAATCAATCTTAGTATTATCATTTGTCACTGGCCCATAATGTATTCTTTCTATCATTCGTTGTATATCAAAAATTGACTAAGCCAAAAACTAAATATGAGACAAATGATAGATAATATACATATCCTGCATGTAATATTTGAAAGGGTGATACAGTTCATTCTTCATTTTAGATGGTGACACTTTCACCGTGCTTTGTCTTAGAGGGAGAACACGCCAATGAATGCGTTCCTTTGTAAATAAAGACAACATCATGACTGTGCCACTCTTCATCATTGAACACGTGTCTTGTGCATATCTTCCTCGACGGCCAACTTTCTAACCTGAACTGTTCGCCACAAATCCTGTTTGAATCATTGATTTTTTTAAAAAATCAGTTATATTCAAGTGGGAGATCGAAATAGGGTTGTGTTTGATGAACAAAAAGGCTCTATGGAAATCATAGGAGGTTGAGCGAAATCGAAATTCCTTTTTAACGAGGTGAGAAATTAAAAGATACATAAACTCAATATTTTTTGAAAAACATTGATAAAGATTGCAAGCCAGGGGATGGTTGGCCGTCGGTGGTACTCAAGAGAAATATGGGTAATTTCGATATTATAGAAAAAATATATGGATAATTTGAATAAAAAAAGATGTGTATAGTAAAAAAAGTATATGTTTAACAATTATTTACCAATAATAGACTTTTGTAGAAACGAACTTATTCCAGTCCAGCAAATTTGTTTTAATAACAGCTTAAGACAACATTATGACTTATTTCATTAATAATGTATTCTACTTGTTAAAGACGTGTCCTTTCCTGAGATCAAAGACACGCTACTCTAAGAAGTCCGTGTCCGTGTGCCGGGCAGGGAGAGAAAGGACCCATGTTTTTCTTCTCCCTTTCCGCCCATTGACGGATTCGAAGGTCGCGCGGTTGATTGTGGGTTGGGTTTTCGTCTGCGTTCCGTTGGCGGGAGTTGGGAACAGCTAGTAGCGTCAACCAAGCTGAAGGATCCGAAAACGTTCTGTGGTGGTGATGGAGGCGGTGGTGGTGGATCCTGGATCGAAGCTCCTCAAGGCAGGATACGCCGTTCCCGACCAGGAACCCTCCCTGGTTCTCTCTCTCTCTCTCTCCGTGATAGTTGGGAGTTATTCGTTCTTACAGCATGCTTTTGAAGATTGAAGCAATGTTTGGTGATCTTACTGTAATTAATATGCTGGTGCTGTGGGAAGTTCTAATTCGAAACGACTACAACGTGAAATGTGTCGCAAGGATTTATACCTGATGTAGTTTGCAGCTGTAGACTCATCGGCGGGAACTTGGCGATCGAATTTGCCTTTTATGGTTTCGTACGTTTCAAATTTAGCGCTTAATATCCTCGTATAGGAAAGGTTGGTGATTTCTCATAGCTGTCATTCGGTAACTCTTCTGTTACACTGGGAATTGGGTAGGCACAGGGAGAACACGTGCGTCTTTTTCTTCGCTCTCTCTCTTTTCTGTTTTCAAGCACTTCTTGGTAGAAAGTGAAGGCTTTAGGGTTCCTCACTTTGAGGTGGTGCATGTTCATCTTCCTATCCAAGCATCGCTGTTTCATGCTTTTCAGTGTTTTGGGTATCGTGGAAATATGAGCGTCGCGGCCTTGCGCCTTGCAAGACACTCTCTGATGAGGACGTGAGATTTGGGTGTCTATCCTCAGACGTGAGATTTGGAGCCCTTCCGAGTGAGTGTCGTTCAAAGTTCGTAACGGTTGCGGCACCTTGCTCCAGGCAACAAAACATTCTCCCGATGAATCAAAACCTTGCACCATTCCTTCAGCGAGAATTTGATACCTTGCAGATCATTCTGTTGTGAGGACGTAATGATCTCATCAGTTGCTTGGGGCCTTGGGCTGTCGCTCATTCTTGTGCTGACCTGGTCCTCCAAGACCCGTTGCCTTTCTTTTGCACCGTAGTTCTGGCGTTGGTTATTTTTTGTTACAATGGGCAAGCTGAAGCTAGGTTCCCAACACTGCTCCATGGGAATTTATGAATTGGAGGTATAATATCAGAGATGCGGCTTTGCCTACTTAACAAATAACGCGTTATACAGATAGAAGATTGTCCGTGAATTTGGAATTCTGCTCACTCCAGCATAGTTCTTATCATGTTATATCATGAAAACGTTATGCTCCCAGTTTTCCTGCAACATATTTCTTTTTAAAATGACATCAGCCTTTGCTTGAACTAGATGTTTAATTTTGTCCAGTTCTTTTGTCCTTTACTAGAAGTCTGCCTCAGACATCAGATGTACTTCTCCGTTGCTGCCTTATTTACTTGCTTCTCCTTCTGAGGAATTGCTTCAGCTAAGCTCATGTTCCTATACACTGCAGATTATTCCTACTAAGATGAAATGTGTACCTGAAGATGGCCAACCTGCTGATACATTAGCTTATGATGATGTCACTGTTGATCCAGTCATTAGGGGTTTTATAAAAGACTGGGATGCTATGGAAGATTTGCTACGTTATGTTCTCTACACTGGTCTTGAATGGGAAGAAGGCAATGAGGGGCAGATTTTATTTACGGATCCTCTTGCAACACCAAAGGTCAGTATCCACCATTATCTCCTAAATTTGTATATATTACGTTTTCTTTGTTATCCATAAGGATTTTAAAGGCTAATATGGAATTGACAACAATAACAACAACCAAGCCTTTCTCCACAGTAGGCGAGGTCCATTGCAGGGACTCTTTGATGTCATAGATCTCACTTTATGCCACATTAGCAGTTAACTCCAAAAAAGTGATTTCATATTTAATATTTTCTTTCCAATGCTTTTGTGGTCTTCCTCTCCCTCTTTTAAAGTGTTCGACATATAGTTTCTCATGAGCTTCATTTGGTTGTTTTTCTACATGTCCAAACCTTTTTAGTCATGCCTTTCTCTCATTTTATCTTCTATCAGTGCTACCCCAAATTTTCTATGATAGCTTCATTACAGATACAGCCTTGTGTGACCACAAATCTACCTCAACATCTTAATTTATGCTACAATCATCTTTTACAAATGTTGATAATTGACTGCACTAATATAGAACAAAAACCCATAAAATTCAAGATGGTATCATATGAGAAACTATGCGTGCTCAATGTTTAGGTGATTGATGTAATCATTTGAAGCAGTTGATGAAGAAGTGGCATTGTGACTTCTATCTTTTGGCTAATCATTCTCCCAAACTGAAAGTTGGTTATGACTGGAAGGCATAAGATTATTTTTATGTATTATAAATTTATAACTATTGATTCATGTACAGTCTTTCTCATCTGGGTGGTTACCAGGACTATTAGTTCTATAGTCAATTATACTTATGATGGAACTCCTAGACCCATATATATACATACATGCATGTGTACAAACATATATGCACACGATGCATGCATGAATACATATAAATGTGTGCATCTGTGTGTATGCATATATTTTAATACCAAAAGGTACTTCAGAAAGAAACATGCAATAATTGATTTTTATTGTTTGTTCATCGTGTTTGTTTTTTTCCAACTTCCACCAAATTTGGTGTTCTCTCTGCACCTTTATCTCTGTACTTGACCCTCTTAAGCCTATTTTGACCACCTTTTGTTGTCTTCTTTCCCCTCCATATTTCTCCTTTCTTGTATACTCAGGTCTTGTAAAATATGATCTGTTTCCTTTGCTTTAATTGATCATAGATGAATGCAGTATCCTCATGTTGGTTTTGAAAATTTCTGCAGGTTGTTCGAGAGAAACTAATTCAGATGATGTTTGAAACATTTAATGTCTCGGGATTTTATGCATCTGAACAGGCCGTATTGTCACTTTATGCTGTAGGGCGTATCTCAGGTTGCAGTGTTGATGTTGGGCATGGAAAAATTGGTGGGTGTGACTGATGATATCTTGTGAACCTATGCTAAAATTGCTTTGAATACTTATATGCTTCATTGGGCACCTGTATCTTCATTTCTACGGTAACATCTTCACCTCATAAAATAAGCTTATAACATGAGCAAGTTAGGGAGGTAATTGTTAGCCATATGTCTTGTATCAATACAGGGCATACTGTTGAACTCAATAGTAAGGATACAAAATTATGAACTTTGCAAATTGGTCGTACGTATCTTAACCTTTTAATAAATAAAAAAACCAAAAAAGGTCAAGAAAAGTTCAAAATATATCAAATACCAGCGATGCATTTTGATAATTGAAAAGAACATAATATGATGCATAATAAGATAAAATATAGTTAGAAAAGAAAGACACAATGGGTTTGGGGGTGTACATGTGTATCGTATGATATGGTACATACCAGTACATCCCTGTATCATTTTTTATAAGAGGATACAAGCCAGTATGGAGAAACATAATGATATGATGTATGCTATCAATATCTTACCAATACGATATATATCGATACATATCGTATGATACATACAAGAATTGATGACACCCTCTAGTCTAGCAGTGATTGAATTGCTGGTTGCTTTTACAACAAAAATTGTTTCAACTCTTGAAGACCCTTTGCCTTAGAGACGGGCGTTCCTGGTATGATGAGTCTGGTGGAGTAGGTGGACAATTCATCAAGACAACTTGTTCTCTGTGTATGGTCCTGAACACTTCTTTTGTCTTCAAAATAACAGTTTTATAAAGAGCATGTTCTTAGTCTATATACTATGCTGAAAAACTAGTGGAGTTCCCTCAACAAATCTAAAAGTAATGGGAGAAATTCAAACAGTAGATTCTAAGAGAAAATGTCTCCGAGAAAAATAAGCAAATTGCATGATCACTGAATTAAGGGTAAAGTATGGACCAAAGCTCTAACCAATCAAATTGTGAAGCTCATAACTATAATGAAGAATATGAAGCTTTAATCCCTTCTGAAACTATATAAGAGAAACTGTACTCACACTATTCAAAAGAAAGCCCATGATTCAGGATGAATCATGGTCTCTGGGTCAGGCTCGCTATACATTACAAATAGCAGCAGAAGGAGATTTGATTGTTGCTGTGAGCTGTTGGGCGTGTACCACAATGCTCAATTTCCCCTGAATAAAGGTTTCATTTTTGAAGATCAAGTGACAGACATGGGGACTCTTTCACATACATGTACTTCTGAATGACAGTTTAGGATTAGATGAACAAGATGCTCTTGAGGATGGACGTTGCAGAGGCATCACTGGATATTGACCCACCAACGAGCAGGGCCCCACCCTTTTGTAGGCCTATCTAAGATGAGCTATATGGGTTTCAAAGGACAAGTTAGATGATTGGTTCACCAAGGCCTTCACCTATGTTTTCTTAGTGAAAGGTTGGATACATATTATAATTTTGCAAAAGGGAGAAGTGCTAGGAGGGGTTACGTAGTTAAATGTAAGTTTCTCTTTTGTTCTTTTTGGTGTTTCTCCTTAGGTAATAGCTTCTTAGGGTTGGACTTCTTAGCTTTCAAGAACTATCCCAAGAACCCTAACCATTGGAGGCTTCAAATTGTTAGTTGAGCTACTTGGGTCCCGAGTTCTTCTCTTTTCTACTTTGTCAAAGCTTATTTTGTTTATAATACTTATCAGGCACTACGAGGAATCTCTTGTGTATGCTCGAGGGGCATTAACAAAGTAATATTTGCATATCATGTGTTCCTAGTTCCTATGTCAACTTGTAAATTTGTAATCCCTTTATTAATAATCTAGGAGATATTTGCGTAGATTACACGCCAAACATCATTGTGATGGTGCTGACCAGGTGCTGGATCAGCTGAGAAGATAAGAGGGAAAGCAAGTTTGTATAGGATTTTTACTATGCTGGATAATGCAGGTAAACATCACAAAGAACTATGCTGGATAAAACGATAATGCAGGTGGACATTAACTGAGGCATGGAGAAGCAATGCCAATAGTGCACTATGTAGCACAAGTAGCATTGTGAGGCGCATTACATAAGGGCAGTGCTATAAAGTGCACATTGGTAGCACTTGACAACATAGCATTGCTATGTATCATAGAGTATGTGGCGCTACAATTCTTAAAACTGGATGTTATTGTCTTTTAAAAAGAATGAAGAAGTTTGTATAGGATTTTTACTATGCTGGATAATGCAGGTAAACATCACAAAGAACTATGCTGGATAAAACGATAATGCAGGTGGACATTAACTGAGGCATGGAGAAGCAATGCCAATAGTGCACTATGTAGCACAAGTAGCATTGTGAGGCGCATTACATAAGGGCAGTGCTATAAAGTGCACATTGGTAGCACTTGACAACATAGCATTGCTATGTATCATAGAGTATGTGGCGCTACAATTCTTAAAACTGGATGTTATTGTCTTTTAAAAAGAATGAAGGGCATAACTAGTAATTAGATGCTAAGGCAGCGTGAGTTTGACGGATAATATTTTAAGTTACACAGTTTTCTGTTGCTGAAGATGCATCTCTGCAGATTCCATCAATGCATACTGTCTCTATGATGAAAGCTCTTCAATGAGATGTGAAGGCAATCATTCAGTTGTTTCCCATCACCACTTGTATAAAGGTCATGATCAATGAATGAAGATGCAGTTTACTTGTCTCTGTCCACGGTGATTGTAGAAAATTTTGGGTTTTGCAGCTTCTCAAAAAGAACTACTTGCCAATGTCTGGTCTTTTGCATCCTAAAGCCAATATTAGTGTCTTAGGTTACTTTTGGTACCAATACGTTGGTTGTTTTTTGGCTTCAATATGACAAACAAACCTGATCTATTTTATTGCATGGCTCCAATGTTTGGACTGGCCTGTGCCTTGTTGAGAATCTAATCTCTTTCCAAGGTTTTGGACATTGAATGAAGTATTCTTTCTAAATTTATCGTTCTCAGCTACTGTAATCATTCTCTTCAAGCTATTGTAGCCATTATTTGGCATAATGAAGCGCATTTCTTATTTTTTCAGATATTGCTCCTGTTTGTGAAGGTGCTGTTCAGTACATTGCCTCAAAAAGGTTTGAGATTGGGGGCGTTGATTTGACAAGATTGTTTGCTCAGGAACTCCAGCAGTCCAATCCATTGAGTATTGACATTTTTGAGATTGAGAAATTGAAAGAGCAATATGCATGCTGTGCAGAAGATCATATTTCATATAAAGAGAAACAGAAGACATGCCAGCCAGAGAAGCACACTCTTCCAGATGGGCAGGTCTCTCTCTCTCTCTCGTTATTGGCTTGAGAGTTAAGTAAACTCATAAGGCTGTAGACCTTGATGCAAATAACTTCTGTAGGAAAGATGTCGTACAGATGTGGCCTTTTGCTGCTTGGTTATTGTAAATTTATGAAGAACCATTTAGCAGTTGTTGATGAAACTGAATATTTGTGACTCTTTTTTCTGGTCTCTGTATATTAATCGTTCTCCAGTGTATTAAGCATTAAACAACAAGAAGTTAAAAAACCACACAGCAAACAAGTTTTGTAGTGGAGATAGCCTTTAACGTCTAGGACAGAAGCACTACTAAATATTCGATATATATCAGAATCTGTGAAACGACCATGCAGAAATATAATTTTTTTTGCTTTCTTACAGTTCTTTTCTGCAACATTCATGCATTAGAACGTATTTACCTTGATCTCTCTTTTTCTGAAGAACGTGCATGCAAATAAATTTGTCCTGAGCTATCTAAGCATTAAGTGTCCTTTGTTATTACCTTTCCAGGAAATAATTATTGGAAAAGAAAGGTATACCATTGGTGAAGCCTTATTTCAGCCATCCATATTAGGTCTGGAGGAGTATGGGATTGTTGAGCAGCTTGTCCGCTGTGTCACAAGTGTTCCATATGAAAACCAGAGGATGCTATTGGAGAACACCGTGGTCTGTGGTGGTACCACGTCTATGACTGGTTTGCCTTTTCCTTGGACCTTCCCATGTTCTGAGTTTGAAACTAATGCAAATTGAGAGTAGCAGTTATGATGATTACTAGTTTTATAATATCAATTCTTCCATATTTGGAGTTCTTACATCACCACTGTCGGCAATACAAGAAAAACATGATTTTAAATATTTTTGTCAAATAAAAGGCATCTTCTGAAATGCAGTGAGGACAAGGGATAATCTAGGAAGTTTTTCCTTCATTTCTAAAAGTTTATTATTCTGATTGGCATGTATAGTCTAGAACCTCTACAGTTTACAAGAGCTGAAATTATCTACGTGTACAATAGTATGCAAGCTGAAATTTACATGCCATGAGTAGGTGTGCAGAGAATTAATAGCATAATATTCTTGCAATTGGGAATATGTCAATACAAGGAAGCTCAAATCAAAGTGGCAATTTGAACCAAACAAACTTGGACATCTGGAATACCACCACCACCACCAACAACAACAACAACTAAGCCTTTTCCCATACTAGATGGGGTGGGCTACATGGATTCTTTGTTTCGCCAGAGCTCTATCATGTGCCATGTTAGCAGTTAACTCACAATAAGCTAGATCATTCTTTATTATTTCTTTCCAACACTTTTGTGGTCGTCCTCTACCTCTTTTAATACTTTCCAAATTGTTTTTCATACCTTCTTATAGGTTCTTCTTTTTATCTTCTTTCTATATGTCCAAACCATCTTAAACGATATTCTCTCATTTTATCCTCTATTGGTGCCACTCCTAATTTGTTTCTAATAACCTCATTATGTATAGTCTTTTCTTATATGACCACTCATCATCTCAACATCTTCATTTCTGTCACATCATCATCTCAACATCTTCATTTCTGTCACAGACATCTTTTGTACATGTTGATGGTTAAGTGTCCAACACTCAGAACCATAAAACATGGCAGGTCTAATTGTTGCTCTATAATATTTACCTTTTAACTTTAATGGTATTTTCTTATCACAAAGAATACCTAATGCTCCTCTCCATTTTAACCAACCAGCATTAATTATATGTGTAACATCTCCATCAATTCTTTCATCACTCTGAAAAATTGACCCTAGTGTTTAAAACTTTTCTTTTGAGGGATGCAATGTGTGACAATTTTAATTTTTATGTCCTCTAAAGTAACCAAATGATCAAACTTATATTCCATATATTTTGTCTTTGTTTTACTAAGTCGGAGGCGTTTGCTTTCAAATGCTTCTCTCCATAGTTCCAATTTTCTATTAACTTTTTCTTTAGACTCTTCCACTAACACAATGTCATATGCAAATAACATACACCAAGGCACTTCATCTTGAATATGTTTTGTTAACTCATCAACCACCGTTATAAATAAGTATGGACTTAAAGTTGATCCTTGATGTAACCCAATATTAACTTCAAAGAAGTCTGTCATTCTTTCATGAGTCCTCACACATGTTTTTGCACCATCGTACATGTCTCTTATAAGGTTAATGTATGTCAATGGGATACATCTTTTTTCTAAGGTTCTCCAAAGAACCTCCCTCGGTACCCTATCGTAAGTTTTTTCTTGATCAATAAATATCATGTGAAGGTCTTTCTTTTTTTATCTAAAATGTTCCATAAGACGTCTTAAAAGGTGAATCGCTTCAACAGTATATCTGCCTGGCATGAATCCAAATTGGTTTTTTGTTATACTTTATACTTGTCTTAACCTACGTTCGATAATTTTTTCCCACAATTTAATAGTATGACTGATTAACTTGATACCTCGATAATTTGCACAATTTTGAATGTCTCCCTTGTTCTTATATATGGAAGTATACTTACTCTCCATTCCTCGGGCATCTTTTGGTTTCTTTATATTTCATTTGTGAGTCAAGTGATTCCTTTTTCTCCTAGTATTTTCCAAACTTGTATAGGAATATTGTCGGGTCCTACCGATTTACCACCCTTTATATGTTTAAGAGCCTCTTTGACTTCATTCTTTTGAATACGTCGATAGAAATTGTGGTTTATATATTTTTATAATTTGGCTAACTCTCCTAAGCTAATACTAACATATTTATTTTCATTAAAAAGTTTATAGAAATAGTTTTTCCATCTATTTCTTATATCATCATTTGTCACTAGAATCTTTGATGCATCTAACATAATTAAGCTCTTTAGTTTTCTTATCTCTAGCCCTAGCTATCCTAAAAATATCTCTTTCACCCTCTTTTGAGTTGAGTTTTTTTTATATAAATCCTCTCAAATTTTAGCTTTTGCTTCACTGACCGCCTTTTTCGCTTTTTCTTTGCTTTCTTATAAGCCTCTAAAATTTCAATAGTTTTCTTAGCATAATGTAATTTGTAACATGCCCTCTTTGCCTTGATTTTATTTTGTACTACTTCACTCCACCAGCAAGCTTCTTTTTGTGCCGGTACACCTCCCTTAGATACACCTAACACATCTTTCATCACTTTCCTAATATGTATAGCAATATTGTTCCATATATCACAAGGTGTACCAACATAATTCCAAGCATCTCCTTGAAAGACTTTTTGTTTAAATATATCTTTTTTCTCGCTTTTGAGATTCCACCATTAGTCTGAATAGCTCGATGCACTCTTTTTTTCTTTGTCCATTTTTTTATTTGTACATCCATAATTAAAAGTCGATGTTAGGTAGTTAAACTTTCTCTTGAAATTACCTTGCAATCTTTACAACACGCTCTATCTTTTTTTTTACAAATAAAGTAATCAATTTGTGTTTGTGATAAGCCACTCTTATAAGTAATTAAATGTTCATCTCATTTTTTGAAGATTGTATTGACTATAAAGAGATCAAATGCCATAGCAAAATTTAAAATCTCCCTACCTTCCTCATTTATATCCCCAATACCAAAGTTTCCATGAATACCTTGATATCCTAATGCCTCTTTACCGACATGCCCATTTAACTCTCCTCCTAAAGAAATCATCTCCCTTTGTGGAATCCTTTGAATCACCTTATCTAACTCTTCCCCAATAACTGTCTTTATACTATCTTCTAGGCCTACTTGTGGTGCGTAAGCACAAACTATATTCAAAACCTCTGCTCCGAACACTAATTTCAATATCATGATTCGATCACCGTATCGTTGTATGTCTACTATACTATCCTTTAAATCTTTATTTATGATAATACCAACTCCATTTCGAGCATTTTCCTTACTTGAGTACCATAATTTAAAACGTGTATCCTCTATCTCCTTTGCTTTTTCTCGAACCCACTTTGCCTCTTGTAAACATAAAATATGAATCTTTCTCCGAATCATAGTATCTACCACCTCCATTATCTTATCGGATAATGTTCCGATATTCCAAGAACCAATACAAATCTTATTATCTAGGACTAGCTTTCTTACCCCCCGCATCCATCCATATTGAAAATGCGGAGACCCTCTTTGTAAATTATTCACCACATTCAGGCAGCAATGTAGCGAGACTAACTTCTTTACCCACACTCGTCCATGATGTGGGAACCCTCTCAGCAATTGATTCACTCCATCCAAACAAAAATGTAGTGGCCCTTACTTATCATAGCATTCGGGCTCTGCAATGCGTTGCTAGGCGGGGACGCCCCAAAACAATTCTTATAATTTGTGTAATCCATGGTATAAAAATCCGACAAAGTTTTACGCTGGGTGTCGGAAGCCTAACACAACCCTCCTCCTTTATCTGGGCTTGGGACTGGCAATGTAAGGGTGATCCCTTACATGGGTAGAGTTGACATATGGAATACCAAAAAAGAAAATCGGTGGAGTGGAGTTGTACACTAAAGCTTGCATGCCAAATGTAGCGGGGTCTCTTGAAGCCTATGATATGAAATGTGAACTAGATTATTAGTCCTAAAAACTTTCTAAAACTTTGACTATTTTATATGTAAATTTTGATTGTCGAAAGTATACCTGTTTTAGCTAACTTTTCTTCAATATTTGGTATAAAATATTTATCATGCATTGATTTGCTGTCATGGAAAAAATCATAGGTTGGTATCCTGCTTAGGTTATATATAGATGTGCGATAGGAATGTGGTAGCGGGTTTCTTTCATCCTTGGTTACAGTGTATATTGTATATTGTAAACTGATTATGGTTGTATAACCAGGCCCTGAAGGACGAAACCATACAATAGCGAGTCACAACTCATCTTCTTTAGCTTATCTCCATACTATGTGTATCTCAGTGTATATATGGCTCGATTGATCTTTCCCGACTGATTTCTTCAAATAGTACGGCTGTTCTGTGACTTCTGTCATAACTAGTTTACCTGATTTATTGTCCAAGGGTTTCTGAATCTGCGTTGAGCATGTGTACAGCTCATTTAAAATGAGGCTGACCTTGCACCCCGTGTGTCACATAAACCGAGTTCATATTTCACCAGAACAATGGGAAAATTACAAGATTTTACTTGGAGAAGATGTTCATGTTACAGATAGACAAGATATTAATCTTCCTGGTAAATACCCTCACACCCTCACAATGATGCAATGACCGAGTTATTGATGGTTTATAAGAGATTTCTGTGCATTTGTCCTTGCAGGCTAGATGAGATAAGGCTTTGTTGTTGTCCTTGCAGGCTTTGAAGATCGTTTCCAGAGAGAAGCATGCCTATGTTCATCAGCAATTCGGCCTGTACTTGTTAAGGTACACAGTAAAAAACCCTTCTTCCTCATTGTGAAGAAATATGTGCTTGTTTTCTCCTGCAGTTCACATTTCTTTCATTGGTTAATTCTACGTGATAAAAGCCAAGAAATGATCCGCTTGCTTGTTGCAGCCTCCTGAATACATGCCAGAGAACCTATTAAAAAATTCAGCCTGGATGGGTGGCGCCATCCTTGCCAAGGTGGTCTTCCCCCAAAACCAACATGTTACCAAAGGAGATTATGACGAGACTGGGCCATCAATTGTCCACAGAAAATGCTTTTGAAGCTTTCTGGCTCGTATGTACGCTTCACAAGTGGAATGGGAGATAAGGATTTCATTGAGCAGCTGACATGATTTAATTGCTATCCACTGCCCTGCAACGTCTTCGACGAATGAAGTCGCTGACACAAGATCTTGTGTGTGTGTGTGTGTGATTGTGATCACGTGGATTCTTCCTGTTAGTAGCATTAGGCACATAATCTGCGGTTGTAAATTGCCGCTTACCCTGCGCCTACTTGGTACTGCTGCTCGATGATATGCGGTATAGGAAACAAGGTATGCATCCACTCCGGGATTGAACTGAAAACAAGCTGCAATCTTCAAGATCTCATTAGCTATCAGGGGAGGCTAAGTAATACTGGTCAGGCATGTGCTATTGTGCATCTTAGCGTACTTCATCTCAATGTATTGTCTGCCTTTCTCCGTGCAGTTAAGTATTTACGTTATCACCCCGCGCCTCCCCCGCACTATATGCTATACGCTTCAAGTAGATTGTTGAAGAATAGAGGGAGATCTTTTTGTTGACTTGGAGGAGGTTTTTCTCTCTATTCAATGAGGCAACCAACAATATACTCACGGCATTCACATGAGCAGGTTGGTGGATCATAACCCTGATTAGTAGATGGAGAAGATTGCCAAGATTTCGTGATCTGCTGCTAAATGCCGAACCGGTGGTAAAAGTGTATAGGCTGATGACTCCACATCTTGCTTCCTTGGAGAACAGAATATGAATCAGATTAAAATCTCAGTCTAACTATCTTGCGTTGGGCTAAGGTGTGGTTGGTCTCCTGCTGACTATATTTTGCCTCAACCAGGGCCGATTCCAAGGATATTCACTGGACGTTAAGGTATTGACTTTTGAGGAAAACGTTAGAGGTTTAAAACAACCGTTGCCCTGATATGGGAGCATGATATTGAGTCTGAACCATGCTTTAAATGTTTTCAATATATCACTGGCCAAAAGGATTAATTATCATATATAATTTACAGAAAGTATGTCATTATAAATTGGATCTTATGTAGTGCCTATGAATTCAAAATCATATTCTTATCCTTTAGAGTGGCACGTGATATGCCATAGGTAAACATGTCCGGTTGATAACCAAGCCAACAGTTCAAACTGGAACTGAACTGGGCAAGAACCGGAATCTGACGAATCAGATCCATAACGAAACCAAACGCAATGCCTGGTTAAGTTACAGTTTCAAGGGCTCCACAAGTAGAACCGGTGGTCCCAAACTGCCTTAGCTCGACCAGCCCTCATTCCTCCTGTTCCGTGTCTCCCTTCTTGAAATTCAAGTTCCCTCTCCCTTTAACCTCTGGCCCAATAAGACGTGCTAACCGGCCATCGTTAATTACATAACGGGCCCCATCCTACCCATTGTTACCAATGCGGCACTATGGGGGTTTCTTCCCATCCCGCATCACAATTGTGATCTGCGAGATTGAGTCTGTTCAGACCGGCCGTCATAATGATACCCGATCACTTTACGTTAATGCAAATTGACCAACCATGATAGTGGCCAAATTGCAACCACTGCAAAAATTAGAAGACATTAAACAATATGAGAACGTTGGGCAGTTAATCAACATGTACAAAAGATGTCTATAACAAAAATGAAGATGTTGAGATGGATGAGGTCACACAAAAAAGGCCGTATACATAATGAGGTTATTAGAAACAAATTAAGAGTGACACCAATAAAGGATGACCACAAAAGTGTTGGAAAGAAACAATAAAGAATGATCTAACTTATTGTGAATTAACTGTTAACATGACACATGATAGAGCTCTCTGGAAACAAAAAATCCATGTAGCCGACCCCATCTAGTATGGGAAAAGGCTTGGTGGTTGTTGTTTAGTTGTATTAAACAATATGAGAACACAAGTTTTAATAGGAACTGAGTTTGGAACTGGTCTCAGAACTGAATAGGTCTGGCAGTTAATAACTGTAACCAGTCCAAAATCAATTTGGTCAGTTCCGGAGTCTTTTCCAACGGATGAAAAGTAGGAGTCTATATGCCCAGTCGAAAAAAGCATATCAGGTTTGAATCTCCAGTGCCGGTATTGCAGCATTTCCTGGATTTTCCAGTTCATTGAAATAGTCGAGGGTGTTTAGATTCTCCAAGCATTAGGGCCTACCTACATGGCAGCCACTATGGATCCGATAGGCCATGTCTCGCATTAGATATCGGACATTCTGATCCCCCATCAAGCCTCACGCTGAAATGAGTACACCTTTTCTTTTGGTGGGGATATGGAGCCGAAGCCCATTACAATAGAACTGAAACATATGTAGAATAGTAGCAACACCTTAGCATCATGGAGTATCAACACTTGCAATTCCGTGGGGCATCTATCCCAAACTTTGATTCCAATGTATTGTCCACGTTATTTACTACTGAAATTTATGTACTTGAAACATCAGATCGTTGGGAGATGATCCAGGATACAAGATCAGGGTAGAGCCTTGCACCCCTTGTTGAATTAGTTTGAGAAACAATCCAGAAAATGGAGTGATAGTGAGACACCTGATAACAGTAAATGCAGCCGAGTAAACTGATGAAACTTCACTTGATAGTGGTACAGAAGCGACTCAATGAGCATAGTCGAATGCTTCCAAAGATGAGACTGAGTACTTCATCGTACCGATGATCGACACCCGCTACAATTTGATCTTTTTGAGAGTATTTACGTAAGTATATCGGGACAATAATACAAACAACTTCCGGAACCTGTGAAACATGAAAAAGAAAAAAATCAAGCACTGTTTTCATTCAATGCAAGAGAAGCAAAAAAGTTCAGCACCACGGTCCTAATACCCTTTTTTAACAGTGTCAACGTTTTCCGACTGGCAAGCAGGTTTCAGTAAACGCCAACCAAATGCATACCAAAAGTGCAAGCATAGACGTAAGCACATACCAGACCCACTGGCTACCATGTTGTGCCATTGCACTGGCCGTCAGATGAGGATCTCTATTTGTTAAGACATATACTTTTTCCTGTTGTCTACAGGATTCAAGAATGGACCACCAGATGTCTACCGGGCCACAGTACTTGCGTACAATATTAGTACTAATCTGAAAGACCAAAAGAGAACTTATTCATAAAATTCTGGTGTTGCTAAAACGTATAGTGCCAAAACAATTAACGCACATATATCTGCTTGAGATCATGAATGTAAGATCCTAATGCCCACAAACAATGCCAACTGAGAATTGTATGAAACGGTGGAGGCTATGAAGAATGAGATCATTAAGCATTTTCGCGTTTGCTCTAAAAGCTTGAGGACTTGAATAAGAATTTAATTGTCAGTCCAGCAGCAAATTCCATATAAACAATTAAGCATGAGTAAACTGAAGATAAACAACAACAACTAAGCCTTTTCTCATACTAGACAGGGTCAGCTACATGAATTCTTTGTTTCCACAGAGCTCTATCATGTGCCATGTTAGCAGTTAACTCACAATAAGCTAGATCATTCTTTATTGTTTCTTTCCAACACTTTTGTGGTCGACCTCTACCTCTTTTAATACTTTCCAAATTTAGTTTTTCTTACCTTCTTACAGCTGATCTTCTTTCTATATGTCCAAACCATCTTAAACGATATTCTCTCATTTTATCCTCTATTGGTGTCATTCCTAATTTGTTTCTAATAACCTCATTATGTATACGGTTTTTTCTTGTATGACCACTCTCATCCATCTCAACATCTTCATTTCTGTCAGACATCTTTTGTACATGTTGATGGTTAACTGCCTAACACTCAAAACCATAAAACATGGCAGTTCTAATTGCTACTCTATAATATTTACCTTTTAACTTTAATGATATCTTCTTATCACAAAGAATACCTGATGCTCCTCTCCATTTTAACCAACCAACATTAATTCTATGCGTAACATCTCCATCAATTTTTCCATCACTCTGAAAAATTGACCCTAGGTATTTAAAACTTTCCTTTTGAGGGATGCAATGTGTGCCTGAGTAAACTGACGATACAGAAATAAAATTTGATAGGGCTCCTGCCGGATCAGTATATAAAGTTATCAAGGTTCTTTCTTGGTCACATCAAACGAATAATTTTATATGCTTTTGCACAGCTGAATCAATTGTATTAATGAATTTCCCAGACTTAATTATTTTGAGTTGGCATCCTTCACCAGATGTTGCGTGAGAGGGTTAATCCCAATAAGTTGGTTCACACAGACGAGCACAGAAGCACACTCACACTCACGCACACATTTCCACTAGGTTGTTTAGATGTATCAGATCGACTATATGACAATGAGCAGAAAAATGATAAAACTTGTTTTTGTAAATAATAGCACATAAACATTTCATACTATTGAATGGAAGAACTTCTGAAAAATAATTGTACTAGCTAGCGGTGCATGTCCTTATATCTATAAAAGCCTAAATATAGCAGTCATCAACATGATTAGGCCATACAAACACTTCTAATAGGGAGCCTCGCCCAAGTTGAACAAGTTGACACCTGACACTGGTATTTTCTGTATGTCCAAAACAGCACTAACTATTTGAAATAACTTTTAACTAAAAAATGTCAACTTGGAGATACTTTAGTATAAAATTTTATGTATAAGCGTGTTCCTGCACTCATGACTTTTAAAGTTATTGGGTCCTACCCTCCATACTGCACCTGAAAAGATTAAGGTCGATCTCGAAAATGAGAAAAGGTCAACCATTACAGACCATGGAAAAAGACTATATCAACAACAGAAATTATTGATCAAGGTCAGAAGTTCATGGATTAAAATCGTTGTTGCATGCCCATGGAGTGAGCATATGATATAGCCAATGCACACGAATGTGCATCTCTGAACATGTAGTATGTGTATGCATGTAGGGATGTGTCTGCATGTATAGCTACTTATGTATCTATCGCATCTATCAATTTAATAAGGTATAATAAACCATGCTGCCACCACAAGAAGCAGAGCGCTATCCAGGATATGAAAGATCAGATCTAAGTGAATGGCTTGCAACTTGGTGTACATGTAAGTGGACAAAACAGGAGAACTTAAATCATTCAATAACCACATGAATCACTGTTACCAGAATAAAAGAGAAGATGATATGCATTACTAGAGGGAAAAAAGAAAAGAAAATATCTGAATGTAAGAAAGCAACAAAACCCACAAGTTCCCACGCTTCTATATTTCTCCTCAAGTTGTCCTTCAATAGAGTGCTGTCACATAATACAATTTGAAAGTAGGATCAGTTCAAGGCCGCAATCAAGGGACCTTCAACTAAAAATATAAAAAAACCTCAAAACAATGAATTTGGCAAATAAGGCGAATTTCATTCAGTTTCTGCTCCTGCCATCAAGATATTGATTCTATATATCAAACGGTAACTGATTACCAAGTCAAAATAAGCATATGGTTCAAGATAGAAACTTCTTCAAAAACCAAGATAACCATTCATACGACTCCAAGGAACACAAGAAGCTTAGCTATGAATTACACTTTTGACAAATGAAACAAGTTCCCTACAACTAATGCAAATAGAAGAAGCTTATCAATGAAACAACTTCATGTAACCAAATCCACCATATAGATGAAACCTCTGCATGTGCAAGTTCATTATGATAAATTCATCATTTGTGTCATATGTACCAATTAACTCAAGGGCCAGGGGAGACGCCGACCAATCAGATTTCAAATTTTACGTTGACATGCTAAGTTCAAGTTTGCAAAACCAGATTATGGTTTAGAAACAGTTTCAAATACACTTGGGCAAAGCAAAGCTATTTACTCGGGGAGGCAAACACTAAAAGCAGCTAAAAATATCTAAGAGAGCCTAAATTTTAAATCCAATATCAACCATCATACTCCAGTACTCAAAGTGGATGTTACATAGACAGACAGTCATGGGTTTGACTCCAGGAAGACACCTGTACGATCCCACATGCAACATAGGTCCTGGTGGCAAGGGCAGATTTGGAGTTCTACATTGAATTGTTCCATCCCTAGAAGTCCCTCAAGAGGGAATTTCTTTGAGCAATAAACCAAAGTTATCAAACAACAAAAGATTCTGCACAGAATCTTCTCAATGCGCTTAAACAAAAATAATACCCAAGGAAAAAGAAAGGAAAGAATGCCACACAATGCAATCATGAGAACTTACCACAATCCATGATGCACATCTCTGTGATTTCTGTGACCAGAAATTCCATAATTGTCAAACGTGATCAACTGGATTTCAATAAAGTGAAAGACTATGAGATGTTTATGATATACAATGATCAATTTTGTAATTGTCCTTATAAGAAAGGTCATAAAGCCAACTAATCAAATTACAAATCAGGGATTGCAGCTTTCCCAAACTTTGGGATCTGCACCAGAAATATCAGATGCAGGGAAAACTTTAACACATTAAAAACGTTTGATGCGTAGCAAGCCAATATGATGGTTGATAATACTATGCAACATGCTATAGACTAAGAATATAAACTATAAGAATATGACAGAGTAAATGGCACAAGCCCTTGAACATCCATTAAGGACCATAATACGGAAATTACATGCACTACCAAATGTTGCTGATTCTCTACGAGAAGAGTACCATATCAATGTCCCAAGTTGCCACAGCTTCCTCAATAAGATTCTTTAGTAGAAAACGGCTCCATGATTTGTCAAAACCATCCTTAAAATAGTCGTGAAAGATTAGATTCCCGACAGGCACCAATATCCTTTAACCAAAAGCTACAAGTTGAACAATATATAGGGGCCACCTGCAGATGACCATATACGGGGAAAAGATGGATAATACCTGTAAATCAGGATGGTCTATGATCTTCACTCGCTGGAGATGTACCTGATAAATGTCATTCTTAGAAGCATGATCACTCACCGTATTTCAACATTCTCTCCTGGTACTTTTAAAGATCTTTGTTACCTTGAGGATAGCACATGCTCTTTGGAATTCATCCTTTCTTAAGGTTCCCTTGCCCTCTGCATCACCTATGTAAGAGTGAAACATGGACTGTTAGGCCAAAAAGTTAGAATATTGGACGGGGAACCTGAGGGTTAATTGAAGAATTACAACATAAGTTATGTTATCAATAGCACGCTATAGCGCGCGCTATAGCGTTTTAGCGGATCGAAAATTGCTATAGCGGACAACTCTTAGCGGGCGACCCACCAGAGCCGCTATAACACCGCTAACAGCGCTATAGCGGCCCGCTATATCGATGTTAGCGGACATATAAAAAGGTTCGGGTTGGGTGGATCTGGATCGACCCAATCCAAATAATATAAAAGGGGACGAAACCCTCGTTCGTCCCCTTGTCCCGCCTCTTCCTCTCGCATGCCTCTCTCTCTCTCTCTGGGACTTGTTAGCAAAGGTTAGCCACTCCGAGGTCTCGTCGATGCAGTTAGCCTCTAGCACCATACCACACTTCGAGCACATAGTGTCTCCCATCGATGAAGTGAGCCTCCAGCACCAGACCGCACTCCACAGTGAACCTCCGTATGCTTCTTGCAGTTTTGATAGTACGATTCCGCCATCTCTATCTCTCTCTTATTCTGTCTCTCTCTGTGAGTGTGTGTACGCGCACATGAAGGATGATCACAGATTGTGCTTCAAGGCTTCGCTTTCTTCCGCGGCGGAGATCGCCTAACTCGCCGAAATCCGGAGTCTCAGAGCGCTACAGGGCTTCGCTTTCTGCCGCTTGAAGTTTTAGGTTTTTCGTCTCCGTCAAGGTGGTTCTTCTTATGAGTCACCAAATGGCGTCTTAGTTCCTTAAACTTTGTCCCTCTTTCTCTCCCTCTTCTTTCCCCTGTTCTCTTCTTTTTATTCGTTAACTTTGGGATTCGATAAGCTTAGGAGAAATGGATTGTGTTGGATCTTCGCCAAAGAATGCTGAAGGTTGGTTGTTTAATTGTTTCCTTTATTTTCTTTAAGTATTGAATGATATTGAGCCAAGTTTCTTATATTTCAATTATCATCACCTATCATCAGCTTTTTCTTTTATGTCATATGGTGCTTTCATCGATAATAATGACGAATTTTGGTTTCCTATGTTTTAAATTATATTTTTTGCATGTAACATTTTCTTATTTGCCTGTTGGTTACTTTAAAATCAAACATATATCGGTTTAGTAGAGTCGTTAATTTGTTCGGAAAGAAGATATTGGGATAACCCAATTCGTCAAGTTTGAGATTTTGTCTTGAATGAAAAACTTTCTTTGGTTTCTCTCTCATTGTACAATCGGTTACCTAATTTCCATATTACGGTTGAATTCATGATTTCTTATATCTTAGTTAATGCTGAAAATTATTCTAATTACTATGGCATTGGTATCTCTCCAAGCGATCGTGGTTTCTTTGCATTCGATAATCCTATTTGTGTCCCTCTATCTCTCTCTTATTCTGTCTCTCTCTGTCAGTGTGTGTCCGTCCAGGTGCTATTGCCTTAATCTCTCATTATTTGAACTGTTGAACATGTTGGTCATAGGAGTTTTTGATCTTCTTTTGCCTTTCTCTTTTGCTTTAATGTCCGAACTTTCATGCACTTTGGCTAGAGACGAGGCATACTACAAATAATATGGGCTAAAAGGTATGTGACATTCCTCCTTTACAACTTTTTCCTATTCATTAGTGAGTGTTTTGCTCGTTCATTTATTAAAGAACTGGTTATGTTTCTTGATCTTTCTTAAAAGTTAGAAAACCTATTATATATATATAATTTTTTAATCATAAATAAAAGTGTACCGCTAAATCCGCTATATCCCCGCTACCGCTATATCAGGGTCAACCGTTAACAACCCGCTAACCGCTATTGATAACATAGAACATAAATACTTTCCCAGTTAGTATTGTATGCAAGATTTTGTGCTTGCCGCAAACCAAGAGCAAAATATGCACTAATTAAAGCCTAC
Source organism: Brasenia schreberi (assembly GCA_036023115.1). Taxonomy (NCBI): domain Eukaryota; kingdom Viridiplantae; phylum Streptophyta; class Magnoliopsida; order Nymphaeales; family Cabombaceae; genus Brasenia; species Brasenia schreberi. The sequence continues at coordinate 7,837,877 of JAYKKT010000063.1, forward strand.
ACATAACAATGGCGTTAATGAAAGTGAGAACCTGGGGTTGGCTGGTTATTGAGATTTAGGGGCCAAGGTCAATACTCCATCACCTCTATGCTGGGTACTTATTCTTCAACTAATGGTCAGTCTTGGAAACATAAATATATAGAAAGACTGAACATCAATTATTCAGTTTCCTGTAATTCCTTGAGGTTGCATTTTCTTTGAGTAACACATAGCTGACATAACCATAAAATAGTTACGCTGGAGTCGAACTCTTGCATTTTCTTGTTACATCTGCCATTTTCTGCACTAAGAGGAATACTTCCCACCTATTTGAATATGGCAATGTTTTTAAGGTTGTAAACTAGAAATTAAGTGATACGGAAAATAGATATGAAGAACAAGTGACAAATAGGTTTGATCTAAAAACTTTCAGCACATCATTGAGAATAACCTACCCATTGAAATGCACAAAATATGAACAACATGCTTTGCTAGATTCAAGTTTAGTATTGTGGGTACAAAGAACCTGCACAGTAAAAAACATCTTAAGTAACAATTCTAAGACATGTACTTAAAAGACTTCCCCTGGAAGGCAATCAACTACAAGATGATTTTTCCCAAGAAAATGGTGAAATTATGCTAAAACAGATAAGAAACAAGTTCCCGTGGTAAAATGCAAGGTCACAAAACCAATAGCCAATTGGGCATCCAATTTAAGGAAGTAAGCATGCAAATATATTCAAGTTATGTTTGCGAGGGCACAAGCTTCCAGATAACATGAAAGCATAATAATCTGTTCTTCCTTTTTTAGATAAAGGTAAATATAGCTATGGAATGTAGCATGTACATGCTCTATCAATGTTGTAATTGCGTATTGGTACCATTATTCCACAAGCAATCGATGTGGTAATCAGTATGCATCGTGCAAGAAGGTATGATATAGTTGAGATTTTCATTAAAAGTAAACAAAAATTGTAAAAAATCCAAAAAACACAAAAAAAAACTGTCAGTAGAAAACAAACTTAATCACATGCATCACACCAAGACAATGGATTTAACATAAGAACTAACCGAGTCACATGCATGCAAGAAAGAAAACATACTTGTCAGCAAACAAGAAGCTACATTAAACTGACTACCTACAAACTGCTATATATATATATATATATATATATATATATATATATATATATATATATATATATATATATATCCAGAGTCCAATGCTTCAAATTTTAAAAGAAAACATAAAAAGATCATTTTTTCCTTCCTGCTCCTCGTCTTACAGCTCCTTTTGCTCCTTGTCTTCAAATTCCAATAGAATCATAAAATCTATGAGGATCTTCTTCTGGTTTGCACATCCCCTACCCTTCAATCATCTCTGCATTTATTTGTGGAGGCACTATGAGGATCTTACTAAGGTAGGATGAAAAGATTCTAGTGAAAAGCGATGATATCAAAACTAGATGAAAAAATTATTTAATGAAAGCATAGGCTTTCTGTGGAAACAAAGAATCCATGTAGCTGACCCCGTCTAGTATGGAAAAAGGCTTAGTTAGCTTGCGAGAGTTAATCAACTCATAAGAGTATCAATCATTATTTCTACCGAAGTATTCAAAAGAATGAAGTTAAGGAGGCTCGTATGAAGGTTGGTAACTCAGAATAGTACGAGAAAGCTTAAGAAAGATAGGTATCATTTGGCTTATAAAATTATTTAATGAAATATGAAGAAACAAAAAGATGCTTGAGGAATGGAGGAAGAGTACAATTATATCTATATACAAGAACAAAGAACATAATAAAATATGCAATTATCGGAGTATCAAGTTGATGAGTCATACTATGAATGAGACAAGTATCAAGTACAATAAAGAACCAATTTAGATTCATGTCGAAAAGATCTACTATGAAGGCTATTCACCTATTGAGATGTCTTTTTGAATATTTTAGGGCAAAAAACCTTTACATAATATTTATTGATTTAGAAAATGCTTATGAGAGGGTATCATATATTCTTTATCCAACCTTAAAAAAGAGAGGTATTACATTTACATATATGAATCTTATAATAAAGATGTATAATGGTGCACAAATATGTAAGGACTCGTGAAGGAATGACATTTCTTTGAAGTTAACTTTGAGTTACGTCAACGATAAGGTTTAAGCCTATATATATTTACCTTGTTATTGAATGAAACACATTCTAGATGAAGTACCTTAGTTTATATTATTTGCGGATGACATTATGTTTCAAGATGAGTTTAAGGAAAAAGTTAACAAGACATTAAAACAATAGAGAGAAACATTAGAAAATCAAGTTTTTTAACTTAGTATAAAAAAGAATGCAGTTCAATAATTTGGTTACTTCAAATGACATAGAAATTAAGATTATTGTAAACAATTGTTGATAATCGAGGGTTGAATTGCCAACGTTACAATTCATCAAATCGCCAAGATCTCAAAACATCCGAATATGGATGTTACACATAAAGAACACACTAGGAGCCAACAAGAGTCCAAATAACGAAGTCAAATCATAAACAAAGGTTGTGCAAGACAACATGATTTATTAATAAGTGAATGCACTATTTATAGAGGAAGATACATGGCAAGAAAGAGGAAAATTGGACAGCTAAGTAGTTGTTGCAAGTGCTGGCCAGCACTAACCATTGGCGTTTAACGGCTACTAGCTGGCCAGGCAAGTAGCCATTGGCCAATAAGTAGCTGTTGGAGGCACTGCTGGCCAGTGCCTCCAACAGCTATGGTTGGGACCTAATGGCCCACGCCATCCACATCAAATGCATGGGCCCTAATGGCCCGTGCGCCTATTACATTTAACACCCCCCTCAAACTTATAGGGTATATACCGAAAGTTTGTCCAACAAAAATTGAAAACGAGTAGCCGAGAGAGATTTGGTGAAAAAATCAGCTAGCTGCATCTCTGTTGTAACATAACACAAAGTTATCTTCTTTTGCAAGCATTTTTCACGAATAAAATGACAATCCATTTCAATGTGCTTTATCCGTTTATGAAAGGTATTGTTGGATGCAATGTTCATGACGCTTTTATTGTCACAATACATAGTGATAGGTTTGCGAGAAGTAACACCCATATCGCTAAGAATAACTGTAATCCAAGAAATCTCCGTAGCCGCAGTAGCCATGACTCGATATTCTACTTCGGTTGAGGAAAGTGACACCTTCTGTTGCTTCTTACATTTTTAAGAAATGAGTGATTCACCTAAAAAGACACAAAAAACAATCATACAATGTCTATGTTGACATCTCTATCCCAATCAGCATCAGTATATACCGATCAATCAAAAGAAGAGAAAGAAGTCAGAAGTACCCCTTATCCATATAGTGCTTTATGTATCTGATGATTCTAATAACTGCACTCATGTAAGCACTAATAGGAGCTTGTTGAAACAGACTTACAGTGTATATGGCGTGTGATATGTCTGGACGGGTGATAGTGAGATAGGTCAATGCTCCTATAAGTTATCTGTATGGGGTAGGATCATCTAGTTTCTCTCCATATGATACTCTCAATTTTGTTCCAAGGACCTCTTAGTGTATCCACCCTCTTTTCATCGGTTAGACTTAACCTGTCAACAATTTCACTCGCAAATTTTGTTTGAGACATAAAGTATCCTCTATCATTACGTACAATTTCAATTCCCAAAAAGTAACTCAAGATCTTTCATTTCAAATTCTTTGTGAAGATCACGTTTAACTTGCAAGATGCCCGCTTTATCACTTCCAGTGATGATCATATCATCCACATACAAGCAGTGTTGTTTGACGCGTATCGTATCGTATATCATTTTGCTCCACAATACGGGCGTATCGTATCGTACTTTAATATTTAAAAAATAGAAAAAATATTAAAAAAAATAGTAAAAATCAAAAGAATAGAAAAAATCTGGTAATTGCAAAGAATTCATATAATGTAAAGTTTAGTACATAAACAATTGAAAAAAAATTACATATTTTGAAGCAAAAAATGAAATACATTTACATTTACATATTGTAAATTTGTATCAGGATCATTAGCTAAATAATCTTCATCTTCTCCTTGATGAAGATTCAAAATTTCTCACCACCTTCTGCTTTAAAATCAAAATTTTCATCTCCTTCATGATGTTGTTGCGCTCTTTCCAAATTAATCCATGCAATGTCTTCTTCGGTTAGGACTTAGGAGTGCATTTTCTTCATTATCTTCCATAATCCACTCATCTAATATATCAAAAATAAAAAACTGCTATCTTTGTACATATAGTTGGCATATTTGCTAATTTTCATATGTGAGCAAAACGATGAGTTTCATTTCTTTGATTATTGAGTCTATGACACCCCAGTGATATGATATCCTCTTACTAGCTTTTTAACTAATGCTTGAAGTGGTTTGAAACTGAAGGATGATAGATGGATGTTGTGGGTAGTGTTGTCCGTATCGTACGATACGGTGCGATACGTATCGTAGGTGTGGGCGTATCGGACCGTATCGTACGGGCGATATGCCCTGGGACCCTTATAAAGGGTCCCGGCCCGAGAGAAACCCGCGATTTTTCGCGGGTTTCCTCTCTCCTTTTGGATTCCTCAAGCTCCCTAAGAGTCAGTTTTCGCCTCCTTGGTGTTCAAAGCTCTAAAATCGTGCCCTACGGTGTCCGTCCAAGCCTCCAAACTCGGATTTAGGTATATTTTTAATGTTTTTTTTCATTTTTTTCCTTTATATTTATTGTTTTTTGTGTTTTTTGTGTTTTTTTTTAATGACAAAATATGAAGTTATTAAGTGTGTGTATACGATTTTTATTGCATTCATGAAGTGGGAGACACTCGATTTGAGTGTTATTTTAAGATTGGGGGATTTACGAAGTGCTTTTATTTTCAGGTTTTTGTTTGAATTAAAGTACTCCATTGAGATGGCAGGAAGGGGTGGTAGAGACTCTCATTCAAAGTCTGATGATCCGGCATGGCAGTGGGGTATACCAGTTGAGGGTTCAAGGTTAAAAATCAGATGTTTATTTTGTGAAAAGGTGGTTAGTGGTGAAATTTCAAGGTTGAAACACCACCTAGCAAGAACCAGGAAAGAAGTTGCTCCATGCACAGGCAGAGTTAGAAGTGTGCCAGAAGGTATTAAATGGCAATGCTTGCAGATGATTGAGAGCATACAGGAAAGGAGACAACAAAATGATTTCCAGATCACTAGAGTTGGATTCACTGATAGTTTGCCTTCAGATGCTAGAACAAATATTGGTAGTAGCAGTTCGCGAGCACCTAAAAGAGGAAAGAGGGTTGCAGCTGAAGACTTTGGAGGTGGTAGAAGAGGAAGTTCAGGAAGGAGTAGAGGAAGAGCTTCTTCTTCTAGCATACATTCGTTCTTTCCTCCTTCCACTACACCTGGTGCTCAGCCAGGAATTCGTGCTGCTATGGCTTCAGAACAACTGCATGATCAAGCAGACCTTACAGTGAGTAGATGGTTTTATGATGCACGCATTCCATTTAATGCAGCAAAAAGTTTTCATTTTCAAGCAATGACATATGCAATTGCTAACATTGGTCCAGGATACAGGATGCCCTCTTATCAGAAGTTGAGAGGGAAGATATTAGATCAGACCGTGATTGAAGTGCAGCAATATTGTTCGACTTTGAGACAATCATGGAAGGAAACAGGATACACTATCATGGCAGATGGATGGACCGATAGGCGAGGAAGGACATTGCTAAACTTTCTTGTATATTGACCAAAAGGACTCATGTTTTTGAGATCTCTAGATATGTCAGAGGAGAGGCACACTGCAGAGATCCTACGAGAGGAATTTGATAAGGTTATACAGGAGGTTGGGCTAGAAAATGTAGTCCAATTGATTACAGATAATGCAGCTAACTACAAAGCAGCTGGAAAGGAGTTAGCTGATATTTATGGGACTTTCTACTGGACACCATGTGCAGCCCATTGTTTAGATCTCATCCTCGAGGACATTGGTGAGATGGATGAAATAAAGGCAGCAACTGAGTGTTGCCAAGATATTACAAAATTCATTTACAACAATGCATTTGTTTTGTGTATGATGAGGAGATACACAGAAGGTGCAGAGCTTCTTCGCACAGCTGCAACTCGGTTCGCAACAAACTTCTTATCTGTACAGAGTATTGTGAGACAGAAGCAAGCTTTAAAGAGAATGTTCTCCTTAGATGAGTAGCAACAATTTGCAGAATTGCCTCAAAACAGAAGGACCACAAAGTTGAATGAGATTGCAGAAACAGTTTTTAGAAGTTCATTTTGGAATGCATGTATCAGATTATTGAAAATTACTTGTCCTTTAGTGAAAGTTTTGAGATTGGCTGACAGCGAGGAGAAACCATCTATGGGCTACCTTTATGAAGCCATGGACAGGGCAAAAGAAGCGATCAGAAATAACTTTAATGGAAAAAAAAGAGATTATGTGCCTGTGTGAAAAATAATTGATAGTAGATGGAATAAACAATTGCATCAGCCTATTCATGGAGCAGCCTACTATCTAAACCCATCATTGAGGTACTCAGCAACCTTTAAAAGGGACGGTGAGGTTAATCGAGGAATCATTGAATGCATCGACAGATTAGTCCCTAATGAGAGCATAGTAGATGCGATACATCGAGAGATGGAGATATATGATAATGCTCTTCACTTGATAGGTTTGCCTGTTGCAATTCGTAACCGCTCTATGATGCGTCTAGGTACATTATTTATTTTCATATTTAAGTTGCATCTTACATTACTGTGGATTATTATGTCTCTAATGTTTATATTTTTTTTACAGATGTTTGGTGAAACAGGTTTGGAAGTGATTGTCCAAACCTTAGAGATTTTGCAGTTAGAGTCTTAAGGCAAACCTGTAGTGCAACAGGTTGTGAAAGAAATTGGAGTGTTTTTGAACACATCCATACAAAAAAGCGCAACAGGTTGGAACACAAAAGGCTTAATGATTTGGTTTATATTCGTTGTAACATGCGCCTTCGTGAAAGGTAATGTTGTATTACTTTCAAATTTTCAATTCGATATTATTTAACTTCAGTTTTCAATTGTTAATATTATTTACTAATTGTTTATCTTTGTTTGTGTCGTAGGCAATTAAAAAAAGTAAATAGAGAAGAAAGTCAGTTTGATCCAATAAGTTTGGATAATTTTGATATATTAGAAGATTGGGTTATGGAAGACACTGAAAAAAATGCTCTCCTAACAGAAGAAGACGTTGCCTAGATTAATTTGAAAGGAGCGCAACAACATTATGGAGATGAAGAATTTGATTTTGAAGAAGAAGGTGTGGGCGTGGCTGATGATGATGAGGATTTGCAACAAGAAGAAGATGAAGATTATTTAGTTGATGATCTTGATTACAATTTGTAAAATGTAATATTATATGTAACTGTAGTGTACTGTAAAGTGTAAACTATGTCTGTATTTTATTTTTTGGATTCAAAATATGTAAATTTGGATGCAATTGTTCAATGCTGAATGCTCAATCTGTACTAAACTTACATTATATGAATTTAAAGCAATTATCAGATTTTTCCTAATTTTTTCCTGATTTTTTTTTCGATTTTTTACTATTTTGTATTAATTTTTAATTAATTTTTGCATTATTTTAATATTAAAGTACGATACGATACGATACGCCCGTATCGTGGAGCCCAGTGATGCATGATACGATACGCGTCAGACAACACTGGTTGTGGGTTAAAATCAAGTAATATGATTACTTCTGATCTCACTTCACAAAGTGAGTTAAGCTTTACACAGGGTGATCATGTTTACTCAATGGAAGTCATGTAAGGTGAACCCTAAAATAGTGAAGTTGTGAAATGCCCACTCAATGAACTTAGACAACCAAATTGTTCTTCATTGTTTGTGATTTCATTAAATTAAAAACTGGTAGCAGAAATATACCTAAAAGTTGGCAACAGAAAGGAAAATGATTTTCATATTTTTATTTATTCATAAATTATTCTTATTCAATAAATTTCTTACAAACTAACCCGAATTTACATGTTACATACACGGCTTGCAATCCCAAATAAGCATACTGGAGGATGCCTTGGAGAGAAGTGAAGAGAGGACAAAAACCTGCAAAAAAAAATTTGTTTTTTGTTTTGAATTTTTTTTGGGCGTATCGCCTATATTGTACGATACGGGGGATACAAGCCGTATCGTACGATACGACACGATAACCTTTATCATATGATACAGGTTACCGTATTGTATCGTGACTATGATACGTATCGCATCGTATCGTACGATACGATGCAATACAGATAACACTGCATAAAAGAGAAGAATTACTATACCTACATCTGATTTCCTTACAAATAATGCAGTATTAGTATAACAAGAAGTAAAGTGATGCAGATACATGAATTTTTCAAAACGATCAAACCAAGCCTTAGGGGTTTGTTTCAAACCATACAATACTTTTTATAGTTTGAGAACATGATCCTAGGGAAAAACAAACCCGGACGGAGGAGTCATATAAACTTCTTCAGTTAAATATTCATTTAAAAATATATTTTTAACATCAAGTTGATATATATCCCAATTTTGAATAGCACTAAGGGTAGCAACAGGAGTAAAAGTTTCATCATAATCAATCTAATTTGGCCTTATATCTTTCCATATTACCATTACTATGAGTTTTGATTTTATAAACCCATTGACATCCAATAACCTTCTTATTTGTAGGCGTAGGTACAATGATTCTTGCTTTGTCTAGGGCTCTAAGTTCATCACTCATAACAGCTTCCTATTCGGGAATACCCTTACCTTGTTGATAGAACTTATGTTCTTTGATTTGGTGAAGAATTGCAATCAAATTTTTGTGTTGAAGTTCAAAAGTTTCATAAGAAACAAAACGTTGAGGAGGTTTTGAAATTCTAGGTTCTAGACATGTGTTATCAGATTCTCTATGACGTCGTGTATAATGTAATGGGAAGGGTTCAATGATGGGTTGATGATCAACAGTTTCATTTTGGATACTATCATGCTCTAGAAGACTATCTTGATGATCTTCAGGGTCGCAATCATCGTCTTATTTTAGATCAAATAAGTCTTGAGATATAGATGATTCAGAACTTTCTAAAGATTTAGACTTATAGTAAGCAACATTCTCAAAGAATTTTACATACTTAGAAACATACAATTTATCATTGACAAGATCAAAACATCTATAACATTTTTTGTCTATGCCATAACCAAGAAATACACATTCAATGGCCCTAGGAGACAATTTATCATTTTTATCCGCATAAACAAAGCAGCACCCAAAACCTCTCAGTCTTTCATAATAAGGAGGAAGATCATTTTTATCCACTATTTTCAAGTTTGGATGAAGGCATTCTATTAATAAGATATACCGTAGTAAGAGTAGCTTTTGTCCATAAAAACTTAAGAACATTGTTGGCAATTAACGTAGTGTGATATGTTTCTATGATATGTCTATGTTTTCTCTCAGCCAAGCTATTTTGTTGAGGGGTTTTGGTGCATGATTTTTTTATGCAAAATTTCATTGATTTCGACAAACTTTTGAAACTCATTTGACATATATTCTCCTCCCGAATCAAATCTAAAAATCTTAATAGTGGAGCCAAATTTATTTTTAACCATATTACAAAAGGTTACAAATTTTTCAAACACTTCCGACTTTTGCTTCAAAAGATATATCCAAGTAAAGCGAGTAAAGTCATCTACAAATATCACATAGTATTGAACTCTTCTCTTAGAAATAATAGGGGCAGAACCCCAAACATCAGAGTGTATTAATTCAAAAGCTTTGTTTGATACATAATTTCTTTCACCAAAAGGAAGATGATGCATTTTTCCAAGCACACACTCTTTACATTCAAACTTTTGTTCTCTAATTTTTTTCAACAAAGAAAAATTACACAATTTATGTATATCTAAATGTCCAAGTCATTTATGCCAAAGGGTAGCATCTTAGGCTACATTACATGATTCAAAATTTGGCATAACTAAATAATCCATTTTGTATAGTCCGCTTTCTCTATGGTCTTGACCAATCACCTTCTTCGATAGATGATCATACACCAGACAATGCTTGGATGAGAAATTGACTATACAATCATTATCACAAATTTGAGCAACCGAAAGTAAGTTTAAATTGAGTTCAGATATAAAGCTTACGTTTTGGATTTTAAAATTTTCTTTTTCAAAATTTCTTATTTTTTCAATTTGAAGTTTTATACCATCGGCCATAAATACATGCTTTCCAACAATATCACGAGATTTATTCAAGGATTTTTCACAATGAGTTATATGAAAAGAAGCACCCGAATCTAAAAACCAAGACATACCTTAAAAGGTAGAGAACGTTTCCGGAGATGCTTGTTTTTTCCTTAAACATTTCCTATATATATATATATGCTTTGATGTTGGTAGGCAAGATTCCTCCTTCTTTATCTTCCACGGTTCCCACATTTCCAAATTTCTTTCGAAAAAGAGAACAAGTGGTTTTGATTTGCCCACTTTTCTTGCAATAGTGACATATGGTGTCTTTGGTTAGCCATGGTACCGTGGGTTTCTTATTCATTCCTTCGAAGTTTTTTGCATGCGGAGGCTTGTATATCTTCATGTCAGCTCCCGGTTTAGAAGCAGCAAACACGACTTCTTTTGCAACATTGATATTTTTCAACCTTGTTTCCTCCATAACAAGATCGGCAAAAAATGAGTCTCCTTTTGGTCTAGGTTTTCTATATATTAAGTTTGATCTAATATTTTCAAATTCGCCTTTTAAACTACGCATAAATAAAAAGAAATATTGATTATCTAAAAACTCTTGAAATTCATCCAATTTTTAAAGTTTTTCAAATTTATCAAAACTTCTAAGTTGAATCCATAGTTCCGAAAACTCATTGTGATAGTCTCTAATGCTTAAGTTCCCTTTCTTAAGCATTATCATCATTTCCATTAAATAAATTTGGAAAACAAAATCATCTTTATAGTGAAGCTTTTTTAAGTATTCCCATGTTTCAAAAGCACTTTCCAAAACACTAATTCTATTTCTAAGTTTTTCATTTACATTTTGACAAACAATCCAAGTTATTTAGGATTCATTTTTTCCCAAGTTTTTAGATCTTGCCTATATTTTCACGTGCTTTAACAATATCATCATCATCCAAACCATCAATGTCTAAAATTGGTTCTTTGATTGTACCATCAATATAATCCCAAAAACTTTTGATAAAAAATACATTTTCATAGTCCTTGTCCAACTTTGATAGCATTTTGGGTCAAGAATACATCTAAAGGATTTATTTTTGCTTTCTATTTTGTGCAAAAACAAAAATTTTAGACTTACCTAACTTTCGGAGTGATTTCACGAAATTCGCAATCTTAGCACGCTTCCTAATGTGCTCCATGTAAACAATTGTTGATAATAAGAGTGGAATTGCCAATGTTACAATTCGTCAAATAGCGAAGATCTCAAAACATCCCAATATGGATGTCACATATAAAGAACACACTAGGAGCCAACAAGAGTCTAAATAACGAAGTCAAATCACAAACAAAGGTTATACAAGACAGCATGATTTATTGATAAGTGAAAGCACTATTTATAGAGAAAGATACATGGCAAGAAAGAGGGAAATGGGACAGCTAAGTGGTTGTTGCAAGTGCTGGCCAGGAAAGTAGCCGTTGCAGGCACCGCTGGCCAGTGCCTCCAACAGCTATGGCTCGGCTCTAGTGGCCCACGCAATCCACATCAAATGCACGGGCCATTAGGGCCCGTTCACCTATTACATTTAACAGATATTACATAAAATTAATGGAAGTTGGTTAAAATAGAGAGGTGAAACATGTATTCTATGTGACAAGAAGATACCACTAAAGTTGAAAGGTAAATATTATAAATTAGCAATTAAACCCGCTATGTTATATAGTTCTTAGTATTGGGCAGTTAACCATCAACACGTACAAAATACATTTGTGGAAGAAATAAAGATACCAAGATGGATATGTGGTCACACAAGAACCATATAGGTAATAAGGTTATTAGAAAGAAATTAAGAGTGATATGGATAAATGATAAAATAAAGAGAAATCATTTAAGATGATTTAGACACATGAAAAGGTGATCAAAGAAAGCAAGGTGTGAAAAACTAGATGGTAAAACAAAAATATTAAAAAAGAAAGAGGACCAAAAAAATGTTGGAAGGAAATAATAGAGTGATCTAGCTTATGTTGAGTTAACTATTATCATGGCACAAGATCGAGCTCTATTGAACCAAAGAACCCATGTAACTGACCCCATCTGGCATAGGAAAAGGCTTAGTTATTGTTTTTATTGTTGCTATACTATGGGACAAGGTCACACTTTTATGCCAGTTCCAGTGAGAAAATTTCTCGTTTGAATATGCCCACCATGCATGACATAGCTGTAGAAATTGAACATCCTTTTTCTTCTTGGTTGACCTTTCTCTATTAGTCCTTGATGCCAATGTCACTAAGGACAGATTTGACAAGAATTGTCAAATATAAGAGAATTGGGAGAGAAAAGGCAGGTTTGGAAGAGAGTTGGGAGAGGAAGCCTGAAAAAGCTGGTTTAAGGGGTTTTAAAATCTCCTTCCTTGGTTGTTGAAAATTCACGTTTCTCTAAATTCGAGATCGAGCCCTGTGTCCTTTTAAATAAATCTATGTTCAAATTTCCTTAGCTTATAAATTATGTTGTATGATACATATAGCTTAATCATATCCATTTAGGTACCGATACACAATAATTTTGTACCATATCATTGGGTATGATACCGTTTTTATAACCTTGAGCCCTGTATTGTATGATATGATGCAATAAATTGTGTTGTATAATACATATAGCTTAATCATATCCATTTAGGTACCGATACACAATATTATCATTGGGTATGATACAGTTTTAATAACCTTGAGCCCTGTGTCCTTTTAAATAAATCTATGCTCAAATTTCCTTAGCTTATAAATTATGATATTAGTTGCTTTTCTTTTTACTCCCCACAATATCCCTGCAATGCACTATGACTTCACAAAAGTCCTATTTGTTTTCTAAAACAATTCATCCCTTCTTTTTCATACAATGATAGGATATAATTTTTGAAAATACTTTCTAGGCAATGACATTCTAACAATCTCTTATAAAAACCAAATGTATCCCACCAACCACTATTTATCATAGTGGTTTTACTCAGGGTTATTTGTATCATACGTATCGTATCGTGGTGTGGATACAGGATACCGTATCGCGCAAAAGCGTGTATCGTGCCGTATCGTGCGATACAACACCATATCACAAAAAGGTCCCTGGCCGAACAAAAACCCACAAAAACGCGGGTTCTGACTTATGTTCAAGGCTTTCCAAGGCTCCCTCTAGTGGCTCTCCCTCTCCTTAGTGTTCAAAGTTCTAAAAAAAGTGTTATACGATGTCTGTGCAAGGCTCCAAACCCGAATTGTGGTATATTTTCTACGTTTTTCATAATTTTTTCTTTGTATTTATTGGTTTTGATGTTATTTGCAGTGTTGTCCGTATCGCACCGTATCATACGTATCGTATTGTGGCCCGTATCGCAGGTGCGGGCGTATCGCACTGTATCGCCCGTATCGTATGATACGGGCGATACGGGCGATACGCCCTGAGACCCTTATAAAGGGTCCCGGCCTGAGAGAAACCCGCGATTTTTCGTGGGTTTCCTCTCTCCTTTTGGGTTCTTCAAGCTCCCTAAGAGTCGGTTTTTGCCTCCTTGGTGTTCAAAGCTCTAAAATCGTGCCCTACGGTGTCCGTCCAAGCCTCCAAACTTGGATTTAGGTATATTTTGAATGTTTTTTCTATTTTTTCCTTTTATATTTGTTGTTTTTTTTATTTTTTTGTTTTGAATGACAAAATATGAAGTTATTAAGTGTTTGTATACGATTTTTATTGCATTCATGAAGTGGGAGACACTCGATTTGAGTGTTATTTGAAGATTGGGGGATTTACGAAGTGCTTTTACTTTCAGGTTTTTGTTTGAATTAAAGTACTACATTGAGATGGCAGGAAGGGGTGGTAGAGACTCTCATTCAAAGTCTGATGATTCGGCATGGCAATGGGGTATACCAGTTGAGGGTTCAAGGTTAAAAATCAGATGTTTATTTTGTGAAAAGCTGGTTAGTGGTGAAATTTCAAGGTTGAAACACCACCTAGCAGGAACCAGGAAAGAAGTTGCTCCATGCACAGGCAGAGTTAGAAGTGTGCCAGAAGGTATTAAATGGCAATGCTTGCAGATGATTAAGAGCATACAGGAAAGGAGACAACAAAATGATGATTTCCATATGTGTGAAGAAGTTGATGATGCTACTGTCACTGGAGTTGGATTCACTGATAGTTTGCCTTCAGATGCTAGAACAAATATTGGTAGTAGCAGTTCGCGAGCACCTAGCAGAGGAAAGAGGGTTGCAGCTGAAGACTTTGGAGGTGGTAGAAGAGGAAGTTCAGGAAGGAGTAGAGGAAGAGCTTCTTCTTCTAGCATACATTCGTTCTTTCCTTCTTCCACTACACCTGGTGCTCAGCCAGGAATTCGTGCTGCTACGGCTTCATAACAACTGCATGATCAAGCAGACCTTGCAGTGAGTAGATGGTTTTATGATGCACGCGTTCCATTTAATGTAGCAAAAAGTTTTCATTTTCAAGCAATGACAGATGCAATTGCTAACATTGGTCCAGGATACAGGATGCCCTCTTATCAGAAGTTGAGAGGGAAGATATTAGATCAGACCGTGATTGAAGTGCAGCAATATTGTTCGACTTTGAGACAATCGTGGAAGGAAACAGGATGCACTATCATGGCAGATGGATGGACCGATAGGCGAGGAAGGACATTGCTAAACTTTCTTGTATATTGTCCTAAAGAACTCATGCTTTTGAGATCTCTAGATATGTCAAAGGAGAGGCACACTGCAGAGATCTTACGAGAGGAATTTGATAAGGTTATAAAGGAGGTTGGGCTAGAAAATGTAGTCCAATTGATTACAGATAATGCAGCTAACTACAAAGCAGCTGGAAAGGAGTTAGCTGATATTTATGGGACTTTCTACTGGACACCATGTGCAACCCATTGTTTAGATCTCATCCTCGAGGACATTGGTGAGATGGATGAAATAAAGGCAGCAACTGAGTGTTGCTAAGATATTACAAAATTCATTTACAACCATGCATTTGTTTTGTGTATGATGAGGAGATACACAGAAGGTGCAGAGCTTCTTCGCACAGCTGCAACTCGGTTCGCAACAAACTTCTTATCTGTACAGAGTATTGTGAGACAGAAGCAAGCTTTAAAGAGAATGTTCTCCTTAGATGAGTAGCAACAATTTGCAGAATTGCCTCAAAACAGAAGGAACAGAAAGTTTAATGAGATTGCAGAAACGGTTTTTAGAAGTTCATTTTGGAATGCATGTATCAGATTATTGAAAATTACTTGTCCTTTAGTGAAAGTTTTGAGATTGACTGACAGCGAGGAGAAACCATCTATGGGCTACCTTTCTGAAGCCATGGACAGGGCAAAAGAAGCAATCAAAAATAACTTTAATGGAAAAAAAAGAGATTATGTGCCCGTGTGGAAAATAATTGATAGTAGATGGAATAAACAATTGCATCAACCGCAACAGCCTACTATCTAAACCCATCATTGAGGTACTCAGCAACCTTTAAAAGGGACGGTGAGGTTAATCGAGGAATCATTGAATGCATCGACAGATTAGTCCCTGATGAGAGCATAGCAGATGCGATACATCGAGAGATGGAGATATATGATAATGCTCTTCACTTGATGGGTTTGCCTGTTGCAATTCGCAACCGCAGTACGATGCGTCCAGGTAAATTGTTTATTTTCATATTTAAGTTTCATCTAATATTACTATAGATTATGTCTATAATGTTTGTCTTTTTCTACAGATGTTTGGTGGAACAGGTTTGGAACTGATTGTCCAAACCTTAAAGATTTGGTAGTGAGAGTCTTAAGCCAAACTTGTAGTGCAACAGGTTGTGAAAGAAATTGGAGTGTTTTTGAACACATCTATACAAAGAAGCGCAACAGGTTGGAACACAAAAGACTAAACGATTTAGTTTATATTCGTTGTAACATGCGCCTTCGTGAAAGGTAATGTTGTATTACTTTCAAATTTTCAATTCAATATAGTTTAACTTCAGTCTTCAATTGTTAATATTATTTACTAATTGTTTATCTTTGTTTGTCGTAGGTAATTAAAAAAAGTAAATAGAGAAGAAAGTCACTTCGATCCAATAAGTTTGGATAATTTTGATATATTAGAAGATTGGGTTATGGAAGACACTGAAGAAAATACCCTCCTAACTGAAGAAGACGTTGCTTGGATTAATTTGGAAGGAGCACAACAACAATATGAAGGAGATAAAGAATTTGATTTTCAAGAAGAAGGTGTCGCTCATGATCAGTGTTGTCCGTATCGCACCGTATCGTACGATACGGTGCGATACGTATCGTATCGTGGGCCACCACGATACGATACGGGCCCCCGTATCGCAGGTGCGGGCGTATCGCACCGTATCGTGCGATACGGCCCGTATCGCACGATACGGTGCGTATCGCCCGTATCGTACGATACGGGCGATACGCCCTGGGACCCTTATAAAGGGTCCCGGGCCGAGGGAAACCCGCGATTTTTCGCGGGTTTCCTCTCTCCTTTTGGGTTCTTCAAGCTCCCTAAGAGTCGGTTTTCGCCTCCTTGGTGTTCAAAGCTCTAAAATCGTGCCCTACGGTGTCCGTCCAAGCCTCCAAACTCGGATTTAGGTATATTTTTAATGTTTTTTTCCTTTTTTTCCTTTATATTTATTGTTTTTTGTGTTATTTCGGGTTTTTTTTTTTGAATGACAAAATATGAAGTTATTAAGTGTGTGTATACGATTTTTATTGCATTCATGAAGTGGGAGACACTCGATTTGAGTGTTATTTGAAGATTGGGGGATTTACGAAGTGCTTTTATTTTCAGGTTTTTGTTTGAATTAAAGTACTCCATTGAGATGGCAGGAAGGGGTGGTAGAGACTCTCATTCAAAGTCTGATGATCCGGCATGGCAGTGGGGTATACCAGTTGAGGGTTCAAGGTTAAAAATCAGATGTTTATTTTGTGAAAAGGTGGTTAGTGGTGGAATTTCAAGGTTGAAACACCACCTAGCAGGAACCAGGAAAGAAGTTGCTCCATGCACAGGCAGAGTTAGAAGTGTGCCAGAAGGTATTAAATGGCAATGCTTGCAGATGATTGAGAGCATACAGGAAAGGAGACAACAAAAGGATGATTTCCAGATGTGTGAAGAAGCTGATGATGCTACTGCCACTGGAGTTGGATTCACTGATAGTTTGCCTTCAGATGCTAGAACAGATATTGATAGTAGCAGTTCGCGAGCACCTAGCAGAGGAAAGAGGGTTGCATCTGAAGACTTTGGAGGTGGCAGAAGAGGAAGTTCAGGAAGGAGTAGAGGAAGAGCTTCTTCTTCTAGCATACATTCGTTCTTTCCTCCTTCCACTACACCTGGTGCTCAGCCAGGAATTCGTGCTGCTATGGCTTCAGAACAATTGCACGATCAAGCAGACCTTGCAGTGGGCAGATGGTTTTATGATACATGCATTCCATTTAATGCAGCAAACAGTTTTCATTTTCAAGCAATGGCAGATGCAATTGCTAACATTGGTCCAGGATACAGGATGCCCTCTTATCAGAAGTTGAGAGGGAAGATATTAGATCAGACCGTGATTGAAGTGCAGCAATACTGTTCGACTTTGAGACAATCGTGGAAGGAAACAGGATGCACTATCATGGCAGATGGATGGACCGATAGGCGAGGAAGGACATTGCTAAACTTTCTTGTATATTGTCCTAAAGGACTCATGTTTTTGAGATCTCTAGATATGTCAGAGGAGAGGCACACTGCAGAGATCCTACGAGAGGAATTTGATAAGGTTATACAAGAGGTTGGGCTAGAAAATGTAGTCCAATTGATTACAGATAATGCAGCTAACTACAAAGCAGCCGGAAAGGAGTTAGCTGATATTTATGGGACTTTCTACTGGACACCATGTGCAGCCCATTGTTTAGATCTCATCCTCGAGGACATCGGTGAGATGGATGAAATAAAGGCAGCAACTGAGTGTTGCCAAGATATTACAAAATTTATTTACAACCATGCATTTGTTTTATGTATGATGAGGAGATACACAGAAGGTGCAGAGCTTCTTCGCACAGCTGCAACTCGGTTCGCAACAAACTTCTTATCTGTACAGAGTATTGTGAGACAGAAGCAAGCTTTAAAGAGAATGTTCTCCTCAGATGAGTGGCAACAATTTGCAGAGTTGCCACAAAACAGAAGGAACAGAAAGTTAAATGAGATTGCAGAAACGGTTTTTAGAAGTTCATTTTGGAATGCATGTATCAGATTATTGAAAATTACTTGTCCTTTAGTGAAAGTTTTGAGATTGGCTGACAGCGAGGAGAAACCATCTATGGGCTACCTTTATGAATCCATGGACAGGGCAAAAGAAGCAATCAGAAATAACTTTAATGGAAAAAAAAGAGATTATGTGCCCGTGTGGAAAATAATTGATAGTAGATGGAATAAACAATTGCATCAGCCTATTCATGCAGCAGCCTACTATCTAAACCCATCATTGAGGTACTCAGCAACCTTCAAAAGGGACGGTGAGGTTAATCGAGGAATCATTGAATGCATCGACAGATTAGTCCCTGATGAGAGCATAGTAGATGCGATACATCGAGAGATGGAGATATATGATAATGCTCTTCACTTGATGGGTTTGCCTGTTGCAATTCGCAACCGCTCTACGATGCGTCCAGGTACATTGTTTATTTTCATATTTAAGTTCCATCTTACATTACTGTGGATTATTATGTCTCTAATGTTTATATTTTCTTTACAGATGTTTGGTGGAACAGGTTTGGAAGTGATTGTCCAAACCTTAGAGATTTTGCAGTTAGAGTCTTAAGCCAAACCTGTAGTGCAACAGGTTGTGAAAGAAATTGGAGTGTTTTTGAACACATCCATACAAAAAAGTGCAACAGGTTGGAACACAAAAGGCTTAATGATTTGGTTTATATTCGTTGTAACATGCGCCTTCGTGAAAGGTAATGTTGTATTACTTTCAAATTTTCAATTCGATATTATTTAACTTCAGTTTTCAATTGTTAATATTACTTACTAATTGTTTATCTTTGTTTGTGTCGTAGGCAATTAAAAAAAGTAAATAGAGAAGAAAGTCAGTTCGATCCAATAAGTTTGGATAATTTTGATATATTAGAAGATTGGGTTATGGAAGACACTGAAGAAAATGCCCTCCTAACAGAAGAAGACGTTGCCTGGATTAATTTGGAAGGAGCGCAACAACATTATGGAGATGAAGAATTTGATTTTGAAGAAGAAGGTGTGGGCGTGGCTGATGATGATGAGGATCTGCAACAAGGAGAAGATGAAGATTATTTAGTTGATGATCCTGATTACAATTTGTAAAATGTAACATTATATGTAACTGTAGTGTACTGTAAAGTGTAAACTATGTCTGTATTTTATTTTTTGGATTCAAAATATATAAATTTGGATGCAATTGTTCAATGTTGAATGCTCAATCTGTACTAAACTTACATTATATGAATTTAAAGCAATTATCAGATTTTTCCTGATTTTTTCTTGATTTTTTTCGATTTTTTTCGATTTTTTATTAATTTTTAATTATTTTTACATTATTTTAATATTAAAGTACGATACGATACGATACGATACGATACGCCCGTATCGTGGAGCCCAGCGATACACGATACGATACGCGTCAGACAACACTGCTCATGATGATGATGAGGATCTGTGACAAGGAGAAGATGAAGATTATTTAGATGATGATCCTTATTACAATTTGTAAAATGTAACTGTGTCTGTAATGTGTATTTCATTTTTTGAATTCAAAATATGTAAATTGAGATGCAATTGTTCAATATTGAATGCTCAATCTGTACTAAACTTACAGTATATGAATTTAAAGCAATTACCAGATTTTTCCTGATTTTTTCCTGTTTTTTTTTAATTGTTTTTTCGAATTTTTACTAATTTTTATTGATTTTTAATTAATTTTTGCATTATTTTAATATTAAAATACGATACGATACGATACGCCCATATCGTGGAGCCCAACGATATACGATACGATACGCATCAGACAACACTGGTTATTTGCGTTTTTCTTTTTTTGAATGACAAAATATGATGTTATGAAGTGCGTAGATATGATTTTTATTGCATTCGTGAAGTGGGATACACTCTATTCGAGTGTTATGTGAAGATTCGAGATTTATGAAGTGCTTTTATTTTCAATTTTTTTTATTGGATTGTAGTGTTCAAATGAAATGGTAGGAAGGGGTGTTAAGGACTCAATCTCGGTCCGATGATTCGACATAGTAGTGGGGTACAACTGTTTAGGGAAACAGATTGAAGATAAAAAATTTGTTTTGTAAGAAGGTGGTTAGTGGTGAAATTTCACAATTGAAACATCACCTAGCAGGGACTAGGAAAAATGTTTTTTCTTACACAGGAAAAGTTAAAAAATTACCAGAAACCATTAAATGGCAATGTCTACAAATGATTGAGAGTATGAATGAGAGGAAACAACATAAGAATGATTTAGTGATGTTTCAGGAAGATGATGATGATGTTATTAGATTGGGTGATAGTATTCCTTCTGATGCTATAATAAAGGTTGGTAATAATAATTTTCGACCATCAACCAGAAGAAAGAGGGTTATTAAAAATTTTGCAAGTGGAAGTGGTAGAAGAGAAGGGAGTAGAGGAAGAGTTTCTTCTGACATAGAATCATTTTTCCTTCCTAACACTACACATGGTAATCAACCTTAAATTCATGTTGCTATAGGTTCAAAACAACTACATGAATAGGTAGACCTTACAGTGGGCAGATGGTTTTATGATGCATGCATTCCATTTAATGTTGCAAACAATTTTTATTTTCAAGCAATAACATATGCAATTGCTAACATTGGTCTAGGGTATAAGATGCCCTCTTATCAAAAGTTAAGAGGAAAGCTTTTAGATAAGATTGTCCTTAAAATGCAATAATATTATTCAACTTTGAGAGAGTTATGGAAGGAGATAGGATGCATGGCAGACAGATTGACAGATAGGCGAGAAAGAACTTTGTTAAACTTTCTTATCTATTGTTCTAAATGACTTATGTTTTTGAGATCTCTAGACATGTTAGAGGAGAGGCATTTTGTAGAGATCCTAAGACAAGAGTTTAATAATGTGATATCCGAGGTTGGGCTAGAGAATGTAGTCCAATTCATTACAAATAATGCAACTAACTATAAAGCAGTTAGGAAAGAGTTAGCTACTTATGTGACTTTCTATTTGACACCATGTGCAACTCATTGTTTAGATCTCCTCCTTGAGGATATTGGTGAGATGAATGAGATAAAGGCAATAATTGAGTGTTATCAAGATATTACCAAATTTATCTATAACCATGTCTTTGTATTATGTATGATGAGGAGATATACAAATGGTACAAACATCCTTCGTATAGTTACAACTCGGTTTATAACTAATTTCTTATTTGTATAGAGCATCATGAGATAAAAGCAAGCCTTGAAGAAAATGTTCTCCTCAGATGAGTGAACAATTTCTAGAGTTGTATCAAAATAGAAGAAACATAAAGTTAAATGAGATTTCAGAGACAGTCTTTAGGAGTATATTTTGGAATGTCCTTTAGTGAAGGTTTTGAGATTGGCTGATAGCGAGAAGAAACCATCTATAGTCTATCTTTATCAAACCATGGATAGAGCAAAAGAAGCCATTAGAAGTAATTTCAATGGAAGAAAGAGGGATTATGTCCCCGTGTGGAACATTATAGATAATAGATAAAACAAAAATTGCATCAGCCTATTCATGCAACAACATGTTACTTAAACCCAACATTCAGGTACTCAATAAGCTTTAAAAGAGATAATGAGGTTAATCGAGGCATCATTGATTGTATAGATAAATAAGTCCATGATGAGAGTAGAGAAAATGCTATACATCGAGAGATTAAGATCTATGATAATGTTCTTCACTTAATGAGTTTGCCTGCAACAATTTACAACCACACTAATATACGCCTAGGTAAACTGTTTTTATTCGTAAGTTTCTTAAATATTATATTTATTGTGGATTAAGTCCCTGATGTTTGTCTTTTTCTACATATGTTTGGTGAAATAAGTTTGAAAGTGATTACCCAAACGTTAGAGATTTTAAAGTAAGAGTTCTAATCCAAACCTATAGTGCAACGGGTTGTGAAAGGAATTAGAGTGTCTTTGAATACATTCATACAAAAAAAGTGCAACACGTTGGAACATAAGTAGCTCAATGACTTAGTTTTCATCCATTGTAACATGTGGCTCCAACATAGGTAATCTTATATTAATTACTACTTAAATATTTAATTCAATATTTTGTTTGCCTTTAATTATTAATGTTATTTAATAATTACTTTTCTTTCTTTCTTTCTTTTAGGCAATTTAAAAAGTTAAATAGAGAGATTGGCATTGTATGGTTTGAAACAAGCCCCTAAAGCTTGGTTTGATCGATTTGAAAAATTCATGCATCTGTATTACTTTATATCATGTTATACTTACAATGCCTTATTGGTACGAAAGACAAATGCAAGTATTGTTATTTTACTCTTGTACGTGGATACTGGGAGTGATAAAGCAAGGATTGCATAGCAAGAATTTGATATGAAAGATTTAGGTTTGCTTAGTTATTTTTTGGGTATTGAGATTGTTCGAAATACTCGCGGATATTTTATGTCTCAAACTAAATTTGCAAATTATATAATTGAAAGATCTGGTATCACAGACAACAAGATAGTTGATACTCCTGAACTCCTTGGTACTAAGTTAAGATACATTGATGACGAAAAATTAGAAGACCCCACTCCCTACGGACCCCGCTTGTCCTGCCATTTCTCATGCAGGACATACAGCTAGTCAATTTCAGCAAGCACCCACCATTGTTCATATGAGTGATGTTATGAGAATTATTAGATATGTGAAAAGTACTACAAATAAAGGGGTACTCTTTAACTTCTTCCTAGTCTTTTGATTTATCTGTCTATACTAATGCTAATTGGGATGGAGATGTCAATAATAGACATTCTACGACTGGCTTTTGTATTTTTCTAGGTGAATCACTTATTTCTTGGAAATGTAAGAAGCAACAAAAGGTATCGCTCTCCTCTACCGAAGCAGAATACAGAGCCATGGCTACTATTGCTACCGAGATTTCATGGATTATGGTGGTTCTACGAGATATGAGCATTACTCCTCAATAACCAACCACTATGTACTGTGATAACAAAAGCGTCATGTACATCGCCTCTACCAACACATTTCATAAACGCACAAGCATATTGAGATGGACTGCCATTTTGTTCGTGAAGAGTGTCTACAAAAAAAGATCAATCTGTGTTATGTCACATCGAGTTACAACTCGCTGACTTCTTCACAAAATCTCTCTGCTACTTGATTTCATTTCTTTTTAGACAAACTTTAAGTATATACACTGTAAGTTTGAGGGGGGTGTTAAATGTAGTAGGTACACGGGCCATTAGGGCCCGTGTCTCTTGGATTTGGAGGCCAACGGCTAGACATGCCAGTAAGGAGCGGCCTCCAACGGTTAGTTGACTCTTCTTCTTCTCTCATTCATCGCCTCTACCAACATATTGAGATGGACTGCCATTTTGTTCGTGAAGAGTGTCTACAAAAAAAGATCAATCTGTGTTATGTCACATCGAGTTGCAACTCGCTGACTTCTTCACAAAATCTCTCTGCTACTTGATTTCATTTCTTTTTAGACAAACTTTAAGTATATACACTGTAAGTTTGAGGGGGGTGTTAAATGTAGTAGGTACACGGGTCATTAGGGCCCGTGTCTCTTGGATTTGGAGGCCAATGGCTAGACATGCCAGTAAGGAGCGGCCTCCAACGGTTAGTTGACTCTTCTTCTTCTCTCATTCAGCATGATTTATTTTTACTGCTCCTATTGCGCTCTATAAATAGAGTTATAACATAATTCAATAATAAGCTGTCTTAACAACCTTTGATTTGTATTTTGACTCTCTTGTTCTTGACTATTGTTGCATTTTCGACTTGTGACATCCATACTTGGATGCTTTGATATCTTGGTAACTCGACCAACACTTTGACACCTTGCGACTTGGCCGATTCAACATTAATCAATGATTATTTACAGTAACTAAACCAAAGTCCTATCATATTAGAGTAAATAATGAAAGCATGAGAATGATCTTAAAGGGACTTCTGTTGAACTGTCTCTCTCATGAGAACAAGCGAATGATCTTAAGGGGATCTCCAAAACTCCATCATACCTAGGGTCATGAACTATATAGAGAGCTGGCTGAAAAGCTCTGGATTGAACTAGATTATGAATTTGACACCTGTGTTCGTTGAGTACTAGGGTCTGCCTACTAGCTCCTGAATAAAAAAAGAAGGAACTGAGAATCCAACTCAATTAGCTTTGCCTCCTGAGCCAAATTGGACTCTCATGAGTGACGAGAATTGTTCAACATACAACTCGACACAAGAATCAATCAATTATGTGTCAGACTGATGTATACATGGAGACCAAGAAAATAATTTTACGGCCCTCGATTTGACATGAAGCTTGTGCCTCATCAGAACCATCTAAGATCTGAGGGTGCATCTAAGACTCAACGAAACAAACAAGCCCTAATATGAACCTGTCCAACAATCCTACTGTTCACCAAACCACCAAAAGTTACATGTTAGTCTGCAGTCATGGCAAGTGTTCTATTGCTAGACTGTTTCTACATTGCATATATGTAGTTATGGTAATGTTACCTTGTAAATTATTATGCAGGAAGTGATTCTAATGTTGCTGGAAAGTTCTTGCTGAGCAACAAGCAGAAGGGTAGCAAAAATTTAAAGTATAATAAGATACTTCCATGCACAACATGGTAGATGTGTGTGTGTGCATGTGCGTAAACACATCCATTTGTTTCTGTAGCTTACATGGATTCATCATCAGGATGAGCAATGACCAACAAAACCTTCCTTGCCTGTGTAACTCCATCCCCTAAAGACAATGATATGAGAAAAGACTATTAGCCAACCACAAACCAATAAGAACAATTGGATGGAGCAAGATGAGTCTCCTGATCCTAACGATTCCAACAATACAAATTGGAAAACTATACCTATACCTATATCTATAACTGTAACTATAGCTATGTATAAATATACAACCCATATCAAAGCCACAACCACTTAATAATCATAAATAGAAACTTCGTCCTACATGGGAACTTAAAACCTGAGGACCCAAAACAAACAAGCATTGCTTACCTTGCTTGGAAACAAACATGGCCCTAAAATTACCATAGGGCACATAAAGAGCCATAAAGAGAGAAACTACCCAAAGAATCGCCAGAATTACGAGCAAGAGAATCCACAATAATGCCATTTATGCTACACCTAAATTCACAAAAATTTACATTAAAACTAAGAGATAAAAAGGCCCCTATTCAAATTTCTTACCAAGAAAATGGTGCCTGAAGTAATTCATGTTGACAAATGCAAAAATAGAGAACCAGAAAGAGAGCAACGCTGGCTTAAATTCAGAGAGATGAATGGAACAAGATTCTAAGAATTAGATTCTAGGAATCAAATTTCAAGTGAATAAAACCTTAACCTTATCTGTAGTCAATTCATGACAATTCCAATTCCAATTTTGGAACTAAACTTGCATTTTCAGCTTTCATTCAACCATTTAAATAACCTTAACAAACCTTTTTGCCCATGTTAGGTCAAACCTTTGAACAGTATTAAGAAACTAAAAGACAAACAACAAAAGCAAAAAGAGATACTCCAAAGAGGATGTACACTTGGATAGTTGGGAGGCAAAACCGAGGCCAAGTTTGTGATTCCATGGAAAATGTGAAATAGAGAGATAAGAAGACAAATGACAAGAAAATAGAGGAAGCCAGGCCAGCAATAAAGACATGAATAAATGAAAACCCAAACTGATGGGTGGTTAGTCTTTGACGCCGAGAAAGAAAATAATTTCCAGTTTTGGTCTAATTTGGAAAACAGCCTATCAACATATATTCCACCAGCATAGTGTGTTCCGGAAGTGTACTTACCAGACCTTCTTCACTAGGATTCTAATGTGTTTGATAATTGCACTATGTTTCGCATCACCAATATTATCTTCTGGTGGCCAATTAAATAACCCAAGGGAATCAACTTCAATTATTACCATGTGCATACCCTTCCACCAAGCCAGTTCCAACCCCGTCATCATCCCCCCATGCTTCTTCCAGTGCCAATGAACACTGACCACTGTCTTGGGAGTACACACCTAACCAGTAGTCCCAATGATTTTGGAAAAGTCAATCATATCCCGCATATCCTGGATTGCCTTTACAATCATCGTCATTGTTGATTTTCACCCATCCGACCTTGTGGTTCCCATCTAATTTCACTTGGTGTTGGATTAGTTTCATTACGCGTTGCTTACTTTGCAAGGAATGTACACCATTATGAACAGGCATTTTATAGTATGTGCTGGATTTCTCGACACTCCCTGCATACTAACCAGGGAGTTAGATATAGAGTTACAACAAAAGAAACTCGGTTTCTCAAACACGATCAAGACACATTTTCAAAGCAGTTCTCCATCCGTGCACTTCATAAGAGCAAACTCATTTTCTCATATAGCTAAAGTTAAAGAGTAAGTCATACAAAATGAGACTAATGCAAGCAGGTTTCAATTGAGTAACCAAACACATAACTAACGCAGACAACAAATTAAACCAAAAGAAAGAAAGAACAATGAAAAAAAGACAGATGCTATTACAGTTTTGGAAAACTCAAACATCAAAGTCACAATTTCACTTCTTTGGGACCACTATTTCAATTCCAATAACCAATTTAAAGACAAACCATCCAAATCATCTGCTTTCAGCTCGTCAATAACTGAAGAATCATAATCAGAGTCCAGATTTCAGTTTAATCACGACTTGGCGTTTATTAGTTGAACCAAAAATGGTATAGTCTCAGAAAAAAATATCATACCATTAAACGACAACTTTCACCGACCAACAGATCTCTTTAAGTGCAGTAAGCAAAAAACTGCACAAAAGCAAAAGTGTAACATGTGATCCGCCTAGATTTACAATTTCGAAACAAAAGGAGAAAACAAGACGGTACGCCAAATCAGGTTTAAATACACCGTAAATGAATGATGTAAAGAGTATACATAATTTTCCTAGAAAAGCATCTAGAACACATGCATACAATGTACACATCATCCACGAAAATAGAAGAAAGAGAAAAAAAGAAAACACCTGTAATCGAACC
The DNA here is from genome assembly GCA_036023115.1 of Brasenia schreberi. Lineage (NCBI taxonomy): Eukaryota > Viridiplantae > Streptophyta > Magnoliopsida > Nymphaeales > Cabombaceae > Brasenia > Brasenia schreberi. Next base: position 7,865,345 of record JAYKKT010000063.1, read on the forward strand.
AAAGAAATGCACCTGATATGGGCTTGAGCTGCTGATCCTTGTTAAGTTTCTGGGGGAAAGCAAAGAAGCGCATCATCAGCAAGACGAAGATACGAAGTCAGTGTGCCCAAAACGGCATAAAGACTCGATCTTCATCCTTCCTAGCAACCCTTAGGCAGAATTCTGCACAGAGAGAGCTGCAGGGGGATCACGGCGAGAGAGAGAGAGAGAGCAGGCTGGCAGACGAGGACGCTGGCGGCAGTAGTTGCTGGTGCACCAGAGAGAGAGAGAGAGACTTGAGGTCTGCGCTCGAGGTCCACAGAAAAAGGGAAGCCGAACTCCGAAACCTAAAACACACTAACGCATACACCTCACCCAGAGTCGAACACTCAACCTGCTGGTATTTTCGGATCAGATTTGGCGAAACTCATTAAATATTAACACAAAGTGGTTTCAATTTTTAATTTTACAAACTGCCTGTTAACACTTTATGGCGGATAGTTCAGGTCTTGAAAATTTGACAAATGGCCCTCTTTCTGTTGCTAAAATGCTTTCTGGAGCGGTTCTACATTTTCAAAATTATCATACAGTACAAAAATTCCTCAGAATTTCTGGGGGGCCATCCGCTTCCACAATGCGTAAATTGGAATTTCTCCAACTCAGAGCAAACGTTTAAATTGATTAGGAGCTCAAATACATCCAATCCCACTCCCTTCAATTGTGGTTAACTGATGGAGTTTACAAGGCGAATTTGTTAGCTCTTCGGCTTTGGGGAGTTCGAATTTTGTTGTCAATCTGTTTATCGTTCCAAAAATATATTGTATGTTGATTTCCAGTTACCTGTTTGGTGATTCCTTTCTCGGTTGTCTTTGACGCGAAACCAAGTTTTATCCATCAGGAGCTCGGACAATATATTATTATAATAATATAGTTAGATAATATTATTAACTGTAGTAATATAATATATTATATAGTAAAAATACGATAATAATGTATGATTATATTATTTAAATTAATATAATATAATAGTAATTCTAGTACCTTCACTTAGTAGTAGCTACTACCCAGGTGGAGGTGTGACGGACGGAAGTGCCTAGCACTCCCCACCGATTTTGCTTTATCTAATAACATGGAAGCTAGTATAACAAAATAGATATTGTGATTTACCAAAATGCACAAAATCAAGTACAAGCGCCAAACCGAACCAAAATACCATGCCATCAGTGGAGGACCCAGGTGAGGTGAGGCACCTGTCAGTATGCTGATATATATATATATATATATATATATAGAAAGAAAGAGAGAACTAAGTGTTTTGTGGAAAGAAATATAAATGCATCTCACTCGAAATGTACAAATAACAACAACTAAGCTTTTTCCCATACTAGACGGGGTCGGCTAGATGGATTCTTTGTTTCCACATATCCCTATCGTGTGCCATGTTAGCACTTAAGGTAGATCATTCTTTATTGTTTCTTTCCAACACTTTTGTGGTCGTCCTCTATCTTTTTTAATACTTTTCAAATTTAGTTTTTGGTTCTTTTTTTATCTTCTTTCTATATGTCCAAACCATCTTAAATGGTATTCTCTTATTTTATCCTCTATTGGTGTCACTCCTAATTTGTTTCTAATAACCTCATTATGTATATGGTCTTTTCTTACATGACCACTCATCCATCTCAACATCTTCATTTCTATCACAAACATCTTTTGTACATGTTGATGATTAACTGCCCAACACTCATAACCATAAAACATGACAGTCCTAATTGTCGCTCTATAATCTTTACCTTTTAACTTTAATGGTATCTTTTTATCACAAAGAATACCTGATGCTCCTCTCCATTTTAACCAACCAGCATTAATTCTATGGTTAACATCTTCATCACTCTGAAAATTTGAACCTAGGTATTTAAAACTTTCTTCTTGGGGGATGAAATGTGTGCCAATTTTAATTTTTGTCCTATGAAGTAACCAAAGGATTAAACTTATCTACTAAGTTGGAGGCGTTCACTTTCTAATGTTTCTCTCCATAGTTCCAATTTTCTATTAACTTTTTCCTTAAACTCCTCCACTAACACAATGTCATCTGCAAATAACATACTTCATCTTGAATATATTTTGTTAACTCATCAATCACTATTATAAATAAGTATGGACTTAAAGTTGATCCTTGATGTAACCCAATATTAACTTTAAAGAACTTGGTCATTTCTTCATGAGTCCTCACACATGTTTTTTTTGTGTGTGTGTGGTAGGAAGTTCATATCTGTTATGCTGGCTCTTGAGGTAGGCTATAGGACGTCAACCAATCTACCATTGATTTGCTTTGAGGCAGACGTTTTGTACCTTAACTTGCCAATCTTGTTTTAGTACCTCTTGTATTCCAGCCAGGAATCTTCTCACTTCATGTTTTGTTACCTTTCTTTTACATTTATATGTTGTAATCATCTTAAAATCTATTCTCAAGCACCACTCTTCGACATTTCAATTCCCATGCCAAGTGCAATCGATCCCAGGCTCCTCATGTCTTGTTTTAGTACGTCTTTGTTACTTTGGAAGATGAGAGAGAGAGAGGCCCATCTAAAATTAACGAGGATCAGCTATAACAACATGGCTCATGCTATGAAAAACAATTTCATCTCAAAGTTCTTCAAATATATGGATGGAACCACTGAAGAGCCAGATTTAGATACTGAAGGACATGGAGGGTAAAGCCATTAAGGAATACAAAAAACGGCATAAAAGAATTAAAGGAAACAAACATATTTCTATAAGTTCTTATTTACAATGCAAATAATAAGATTTGCAATAACTTTGCCAAGATGCTTTAGAGTACCTCAAGAATATCCATGTACAAAGCAGTGTAGCATGCAAACAGAACTCAAAGAAAAACTATCAAGACAATTAGACACAAGTGATCAACACTATGGCAATTAAAATCAACTTTAAGTCTTGGGCAGGGTTGTTGTCATTGTTGGAGATCAAGTCGTAGACCTATTTAAATGTTTAAAGTTTATATTTAAGCTCATGTGTATGCTATATACTAGTTAGTGTCTATGAGTCTCATGTAATTCAGATCTCAATGGATTATTTTCTGATCCATTGGGACCTTGGGAAGATTAATTACTAATTAAGAATAGTTACGTCATTTAAGTTAGATTAGCACTATAAAGTTTGTGATTGTAATTAGGTTAAGTGAATGAATAAAAGAGAGAGAGATAGGTGATGGCTGCCATGAGGGTACCGACCTGCTCCTTCATTCCATCTACCATCTGGAGTTCATTTGCTTAGTTTTGTTGATTTATTTTGTATCAAATTATCATGGTATCAGAGCCTAGACATTAGAAGATTGACCGAAGTGAAGAAGAAAAAGGTGAAATCGGAATGGTATCCCTTTCACAATAAAGACATGGATCATATTTCAAGGTTTGTCTTATTTTTCTTGATACAATATAGTCATTTGATTGTAGTATAGTGGCATACAGTCATCAGACTGTTCATTTTCAAAGGCAGGTTGGTATATTGAAGTGTTATGGTTTAAAAAGAAACAAAGTAACTATTCACGGTCATTAACAACAGAAGTAAATGATCAATAGAGGCATCTTGGCCTACGTTAATGCAGTGAATACTAAGTGGTTCAACAGAGACTTGTTGGCCAACATTAAGGCATTAAATAATTCGTTGTGTATTTTTCTAACGGTCTTAGTTGGTGAAGATTGGAATATTAGAAGTATTTTGTGCATCCAAGATCTATATAATTCTTGTTTGAGAAATCTTTTAAGGACAGATTCTTATAAGTATGAAAAGGACGAAGATGGGAGATGGGAGATGTGAGTGAAAACAGCTCGTCAGACAGAGAAGAAGGACTCCAAATAATTAATCTAAAGTTAGATAGTAAGAATTACCATAAGTGGGCTAGATCTATAGAACTGACTGTAATGGCAAGGGGTCAGTGGGACTACTTAACTGACGATATTCCCCAACCTCCTACTACAGACCTACTTTATTCACGATGGTGTAGGGAGAATGCACTTCTTAGTGCCTGACTTATTCAATCAATGTCACCTTTGATTGGTAGTATATTCATGTTCTTAGAAATTGCTAAAGATATTTGGTTAGTAGTTCAGGATGCCTACGCTCAAAGAAAAAATATAGCTAAGAAATATGATCTTATTGAGAAAATCAGAAAATATAGATAAGAAGACATATCTATGTGTGAGTATTATGCAGAACTCAGATGGTTATGGGAAGAACTACGTCTCTATTCCAAGACAAAATGTCAAAGTTGCACACAAGAGCACAATGAGGAATTTGAAGAGAGGAAAATATTTTATCTTCTATGGGGCATTTCTTTAGAATATGAGGATGTAAAAAATAATATTCTTAGTAGAGAAGAGCTACCATCCTTTAGCACAATATACTCTCTTTTACTCAGAGAAGAGAACAAAAAACTGTTAGAGAAGGAGACCAAAATTAACCCTAAAACACTGCATTTGTGGAAAGAAATGCTTCTACTCATTTGTTTTCTCGTGGGAGAGAAAGTTATGGACGTGGTAGGAGTAGATTTGCATTAACTCCTAAAAAAAAGGAAAAATTAACTTTTTCTCATTGTGGAAAAATGCGACATACAATGAAAACTTGTTGGAAATTAGTTGGTAGACCTAATCATTTTTAGAATAGATCCAATAGAGCTTATTTTAACAGTGATCAGAATGACAAACAAAATGTTGAAAACAGTGCAACCTCATTGGTGGATATGAATAAAGAGATTGAATTACTCGAAGCTCGCTTGACTGATTCACACACTCCCTCTACGTCTTCTAATAATAATTCTTAGGCAACTATAACATATCCATTCTCCTTTTTGACTCAGGGTAATATGATTGTTTTTCACTTTCGGATATGGATTATTTATTCTGGTACCACATATCACATGGTCGGTAGGAGAGATTTTCTGATAACTATGAGTTAACTAAAGAACAAATTAATATCAAACTGGCAGATGGTTTACACACTTCATAGTTGGAAAAGGGAGTATAACTATACCTTTTGGCATATTACAAAATGTTTTACATGTTCCCAATATATCAATCAATTTATTATCTATCTTTGCTATGACTTGGGATATAAAATGTCATATAATCTTTGACTCTATTGGATATTTTTTTCAAGAACTGAGGACGGGGAGGATATTTGATCAGGATAGTGTAAGAAGAGGCCTCTACTTTTGTGAAGAGAATAAGGGAGCAACCATGCAATCAATAGTCATTATAGAAAGAGAGAAGGAGGATCTACCTCGTTGACACCAGAGACTGGACATTTACCACTATCTAAACTTAGGATACTATTACTTGAATTTTGTCATTGTAATAATTTGAATTTGAATTGTGAAACTTGCTAGAAGGCAAAATATCATCGTACTTCTTTCCCTTTGAGTGAAAAAAAATCTTATATTCCATTTGAGATTATTCATTATGATATTTGGGGTCCTTGCTCTACTACATGTCTACATAGATATAAATACTTCATCTCATTTATTGATGATTGTATTAGATTTATTGTGATATGCCTTATAAAAGCCAAAGATAAAGTAAAGAATATTCTTCTTATATACTGTTAGTTTGTTCATACTCAGTTCCAGCATACTATTAAAGTCTTTCCAGTGATAATGGTAGTGAATTTATATCTCAATCACTTCATTCATATTTTCTTGATCATAAAATATTATATCAGACATCATGTGCCTATTCTTCTCAACAAAATAGTGTTTCTAAAAGAAAAAATCATCATATTCTAGAAGATGCTAGAACTCTCTTAATGGGTTGTAATGCTTCTAAATATTATTGGGGTGAGGCAGTGTTAACGGTTGTGTTCCTTATAAATCGTATGCCAAGTAGGGTTCTCAATGATAATACTCTATTTCACTTTTTTATGTTCTTTAAAAAAATAATTTCATTTACTTCTGAGAGTATTTGGATGTACATGCTTTGTTCATATTCATCAAGGCTTAAGAGATAAACTGGATGCAAGATTGATTAAATGTATTTTTTTGGGATACTCATTTACCTAGAAAGGATACCAGTGTTATGATCCTCTCAGAAAAAAAATCTTATGTTACTATGGATGTTACCTTCCATGAAGATACCCCATTTTATAGTATGCACGAAGTTTCCTTACTAGATATTCAGTCACCTCACGTGATACCTCTTCTACCAGTTGAAACTCAACAAGTACATGAAAAAGAAGGCGAGGAGATGATATTCTCTCAAGAAAAGGAATGATAGGTATATACAAAAGGTGCAAGAAAGGCCTTTCTCCCACATCAGTTACTTACTCTAAATCAAAATCCTTCTCTTGAATCAGATTTGAATCCTTTTAAGGTAACATCTCATCATTCAGAAAGTGAGTTAAATGATCTATCTATTTCAATTCGAAAGGAAAAACGTGATGTTGCAAAATATTCATTGCAAAAGATGGTGTCATATTCTAACTATCCAAAGAATATCATTTGATTGTGATGAATATAGATACTACCTATATTCCAAGAACATTTGAAGAAACAGAACAACATCTACAATGGAAGTCAACAATGGTAGAGAAAATTGCAGCAATGGTACGAAACAAGATGTTGGAAATTGTTGATCTGCTAGTAGAAAAGAAGATAGTGAGATGTAAGTGGGTATTTTCTATAACGTATAAGGCTGATGGGAATATAGAAAAATATAAAGCAATATTAGTAGTTGAAGATTACAGTCAGTCATATGGCATAGATTACACAGAAACATTTAGTGAAGATGAATATCATCAGAATTATTTTGAGTGTGACAATTAATAAAAGATGAGAATTATTTTAGTTGGATATTAAGAATGCTTTTCTTTAGGGAGATCTTATGAAAAACATTTATATGAACCTACCACCCGGGTATATTTAAGGACAAAAGTCTAGTAAGGTATGTAAATTAAAGAAATTCATTTATGGTTTAAAACAATTCCCTCGGGTATGATTTGAAAAATTTAGTGATGGTGTTATGAATTTGGGCTTCAAACAATGTATCAATGATCATACTATTTTTATCAAGCAAGGGCAAAAAACCATCATATTATTGGTATATGTTGATGATATATCATTAGAGGGGACGATACAGAAGGTATAAGTGACCGTAAGAGAAGACTCAGTATACTATTTGACTTGAAGGACTTGGGAAGATTACATTACTTCTTAGGAATAAAAGTGCTTCATAAGAATAATTGCTTATTTTTAAGTTAGAGAAAATATATTCTCGACCTACTAAAGGAGACGAAAATGAAAGACTGCAGGATTTGCTTTATTCATATGGAAATCTCTAAGGGAGATATTGATAAGCCTGCAAAACCATATGAAGATGTTGGTAAGTATCAAAGATTAGTGGGAAAGTTTATATATGTCATTATTACAAGACCTGACATCAGTTTTACAGTTGGATATGTTAGTAGATGGATGCACTGCCCATCTAAACATCACATGAGTACAATGTTTCATATCATCAGGTACCTAAAATCCATAACTTATGGTTTACTATATGCTCCTCACTCATCACTAGACATAAAGATCTATTCAGATGTTGATTGGGCATAATGTAAAATTGATAGAAAGTCAACCTTTGGTTATATGGTATGTGTTAGAGGTAATATGGTATATTGAAAAAGTAAGAAGCAATCTGTGGTGGCTAGATCAAGTGCAGAGACAGAGTATCGTGCTATTGCATTAGGTATGTGTGAAGGCCTATGGATTATATCACTTTTAGAAGAGATTGGTCTCCAAGGAAATATTCCAATTGAGTTCTTTATTGATAGTAAAGTTGTCGTTCAAATCACCTTGAATCCAGTTTTTTATGAGAGGACCAAACATATTGAAATAAACTGTCACTTCATCAGAGAAAAAATTTCTCAAGGCATTTTCAATATGATTCATGTATGCTCAGAGGATCAATTGGCAGATATCTTCACAAAACCAGTACCAGTCAATGGTTTTAAGAAAGCTCTTGTAAGTTGAGAATTTCAAGACCCAACTTGAGGAGGCGTGTTGAGATCAAGTCGTAGACTTATTTAAATGTTTAAAGTTTATGTTTAAGCTCAGGTGCATGTTATATACTAGTTAGTGTCTATGAGTCTCATGTAATTCGGATCCCAATGGATCAGTTTCTGATCCATTGGGACCTTGGGAAGATTAGTTACTAATTAAGGGTAATTACATCATTTAAGTTAGATTAACACTATAAAGTCTGTGATTGTAATTAGGTTAAGTGAAAGAATAAAAGAAAGAGAGACAGGTGACGGCTGCCATGAGGGTGCAGACCTGCTCTTTCATTCCATCTACCATCTGGAGTTCATTTGCTTGGTTTTGTTGATTCATTTCGTATCAAATCATCATTACATTGGATTTCTATGGCTACATGCAGACCAGCGGGCCAACGGTCAATGTAAAACCTTATAGGCCTCAGCACATCTCAAAGAAAGGACCTAACAACAAGCCCACCATCTAGATGAGCATCTGCAGAACCATTGCCGAACAAAACAATCAAGGTCTATTATGCAAAAAAAAAAAAATCAAGGTTGTTGAGCCTTAAATCAAGGTCTACCAAGTATGTACATCATCAAATTGTTGAGCCTTGCAAGAGGAAGACCTTTGATGACAAAATTTGTCTCTCAAGCATGGCAGGTGGCATTTCGATGGTGTTGGAAACCTGTAATTGAGTTCCAAGGGACACATCTAACTTTCATTCCACTCTTGATACTTGAATGGCTGCCTGATATCTGAATGCTTTATCATTCAGACATAACTTTCATTCCATTCTTGTTTGCTTTGCCGTGGGAGTCTCTCCTCTAAACTCAAACTCCTAGAACGGCTTTGGAGTAGAGATTTTTCAATCCAATCCATGCCATTATAAAGAAAGCTAACCTCAGGAAAGGAATTCTTTTTTTATGACATAGCTTCAGGTTGTATGGCAAGAAGGGAGCTTGACTTCTCTTTTCCTTACGGATATCTTTTCCTATGCTTTACTGTTTTATATAGAAATCCACAGAACCTGAAATTAAGGCTAGATATTTTCAAATGACAAACCGAACCAAAGATTTGATTATGCTTTCTGTATGGGTACACTGGTTTCGGTCATAGGTATGGTTTCTTTGATGGTTAATGTTGCATAGAAAAATCCACATGAACTGGCTAGTTTTTTTATTTATCTCATTCATCTAATCGAGAAACTTAGGTAAGCTGTAAAGAAGCAAATACAAGGTAGCAACATTCAGAATTGATATTGATAATTTCAAAGTTAGAATTACAAAACAAGGGTACAACCATAGATAGAAACATTTGCATTTAGATGAATCGGGGTAAGAATGCACATAATATTCAATGAATACATACACTCTTCTTTTATTTGACAGAGGAGATGAATCAAATATGCGAAACAAGAATGAAAAGCAGCAACCACATAGACTAAATAGCCTTCAAAGAGGATTGAGCTTCAAGTAACACCTCAGAAATAAATAATCACCGAAGTGGAAACCCTGATATGGGACCAGTTGTCCACTCCAACAATCATGAAGTAGCTGTTGAAAACAAGGAAAATAAAACAACACACAAGTGATTGATGGAGGTAGCAGGCGGCCACCCTTGGTCCTGCGACTGCTCACTCTCACGTTTTTATTTAACTTAACCTATGGGCAACAATCCATTATTATTTATATAGAATTCTAACTTGAAAGACATATATATACCCCTAATAAGTAAATCTAATTCAAAACTACACTATTAAAGAACAACAACTAAGCCTTTTCCTATACTAGATATGGTCGGCTACATGAATTCTTTGTTTTCACATAACCCTATCATTTGTCATGTTAGCAATTAACTCAACATAAGCTAGATCATTCTTTATTTTTTCTTTCCAACACTTTAGTGGTCGTCCTCTACCTCTTTTAATACTTTCAAAATCTAGTTTTTCATACCTTCTTACAAATGCTTCTTTTGACCGTCTTTCTATATGTCTAATTTGTTTATAGTAACCTCATTATGTATATGGTCTTTTCTTGTATGACCACTCATCTATCTCAACGTCTTCATTTCTGCCACATACATCTTTTCTACATATTAATGATTAATTGTGCAACACTCATAACCATAAAACATGGTAGGTGTAATTGTTGCTATATAATATTTACCTCACTTTAATGGTATTTTTTTGTCACAAATAATACTTGATGCTCCTCTCTATTTTAACCAATCTGCATTAATTATATACGTAATATCTCTATCAATTCTTTCATCAGTCTGAAAAATTGACCCTAGGTATTTAAAATTTTTCTTTTATACCTTTGAAGTAACCAAATGATCAAACTTAAATTCCATATGTTCTAACTTTGTTCTACTAAGTTGGAAGCCTTTATTTTCTAATATTTCTCTCTATAGTTCAAATTTTCTATTTACTTTTTCCTTAGACTACTCCACTAACACAAAGTCACATGCAAATAACATACACGAAGATATTTCATCTTAAATATGTTTTGTTAACTCATCAATCACTATTATAAATAAGTATGGACTTAAAGTTGATCCTTGATGTAATCCAAAATTAACTTCAAAGAAGTCAGTCATTCCTTCATGACTCCTCACACATGTTTTTGCACAATCTTATATGTCTCTTATAAGGTTTATGCATGTCAATAGGATATCTTTGTTCCCAAGGTTCTCCAAAGAACATCTCTTGGTATCCTATCGTAAGCTTTTTCAAAATCAATAAATATCATGTGAATGTCTTTCTTTTTTGCTCTAAAATACTTCGTAAGATGTCTCAAAAGGTAAATCACTTGAATAGTAGATATGCCTCGCATGAATCCAAATTGGTTATCTCTTGTACTTGATACTTGTCTTAATGTATGTTTGATAATTCTTTCCCATAATTTCATTGTATGGCTCATTAACTTGATACCCAGATAATTCACATAATTCTGAATGTATCTCTTGTTTTGTATATGGGTATACATGTACTCACTCTTCATTCCTCGGGCATCTTTTGGTTTATCTATATTTCATTAAATAGTCTTGTGAGCCAAGTGATTCTTGTCTCTCCTAAGATGTTTCAAACTTCCGTAGAAATATTGTTTGGTAATATAGATTTACCAACCTTCATATGTTTAAGAGCCTCTTTGACTTCATTCTTTTGAATATGTTGGTAAAAATTATGGTTTATATACTTTTCTGATTTGGCTAACTCTCCTAAGGTAATATTAACATCTTTATTTTCATTAAAAAACTTATAAAAATAATTTTTCTAAAACCATTTGCCACTAAAATTTCTCATCCTCGTCTTTTATCCTTAGTTTTCTAAATCATAATACAAAACTAAAAACAAAATGAATATAAATTGTGATTATTCTTCAACACTCCCCCTGAAGTTGAGGCAAAGATACTACGAGTGCTCAACTTGTTGAGAAGTTTTTCATGTCTTCCTTTCCCTAGCGCTTTGGTTAAGAAATTTGCATACTGGTCTTTTGATTTTACATATATCATATGTATAACTCCTCAATTTACTACATCTCTTATAAAGTGATAGTAAATTTCGATGTGCTTGGTTGTTTCATGATAGACAAGATTAATAGTTATTTGTATAGCTGCTTGGTTATTATAATAGAACAAGATTGATTTTTTTGAGTAAGTGCTAAGTTCTTATAGTAATGACTTTACCAAAATAGCTTCACACACACCAACAGCCACAACTATGTATTGTGCCTCTACTAAAGATCTTGCTATATATTGCCATCTACCATAGTCAAGTATCTAGAGGTAGATCTCCTATCATTAGTAGATTCTACCCAATCTACATTTTTGTATAAATGTCAATGTTCATATGATTGTGTTGTATACATAACACCATTTCCAGGTATATGCTTCAGGTACCTCAATATTTGACGTACTCCATTAATATGAGTTTTTATAGGATAATACATGAATCAATTCACCATACTCACAACATATGAAATATCTGAACATGTAATGGTTAAGTATATGAGTCATCCCACCAGTCTTTGGTATTCACGAGGTTCTTCCAAAGTCTCTTCTATAAGATCACTCAATTTCAAGTTACTATCCAAAGATACACTTACACGTTTATACTCTAACATTTACGTATCTCTCAATTAATCTAAAGTATACTTCCTTTGAGTTAAGAATATACTACTAGAATTCTTCAAGACATTAATTCTTATAAAATAGTGTAGAGGTTCGAGATCCTTCATGTTGAACATAGAGAGCAATTGATCCTTTAGCAACTTTATTTTATTTTTATTTTTGCCGGTGATAATAATATCATCAACATACACAAGCTAAACACATATCTCTTTTCCGCTTCTTACAAACAAAGTATGGTCACTTACACTTATGGTAAACCCAACACTAATAACTAAATTTTTGAAACCATGCACAAGGTGACTGTTTTAATCTATATAGGTGCAACATTTAAATTGTAGCAGTAGTGTCCTTCCTCTGTCTTTTATGCACTTATATTTCCTTTATAGGTTGATTTTCTGATTCTATAGTCTTTAACTATGGAGTATCTTCTTATATCATTTTTAGTTCTGATAAGTAGAGAATAAATAATAATCAAGGAAGAAAGTGTTTTAACTGTTGAGAATATTTGCTTTGAGATTCTCAAATTCATTGGACACCCCCAAAATAAATCAAATATCTTTTTCTCTTTCATTTCTGTATTTTTAGCTTTGAAGCAGTGCGAACAATCACCCTTATTGTAGTAATTCAACTCGTCTGAGAGACTTCTCAACTTTGCATAATACTCACTAATTGACCTACAACCCTGTCTGTATTTTCTAATCTTTGATTGTATTTCATATTTCTTTGCAATATTGATCTTCCTTGAATAATATTCAATTATTAATCTTCCTTAAAATACGCTTCAGTTACTGTTAGTGCCAACCAAATCTCATGTGCAATATTATAAAGGTGTTGCCTAGACTTGACACTATCGAGTTGATGAACCAAGAAACCATAACCGTGTTGTCTCTTCTCTATTTAAAGTATCTTGGATCATATGGTTGCAATTGAGGTATTTCTTCGATAACCAACTCCCATTTTCCTCTAGCAATAAGGGCAAATTCCAATACCCTAGACCAAGCTTCATAATTTTTCCTGCCAAACTTGATGGAAATAATGTAGACAGAATCTATTTTTATACCATTATCCACATCCTCTACGTAATGACTAGGTTGACCTACAAAGATGCCTTTCCCTTCCACAATTTTTTTCTTCGAGATTCATGCAATCAACCTCGAGATGCATGCAAATGTATCGGGATTCATGTAGTATTGTTTCCGAGCTAATTATTGTCCTGATTGCATAGGATCGTACTTGTTCTCTCCTCTTTTATGATTAATTTTTTTTTAAAACCCTAAATCTTTTCGATTCTTTTTTACTTTTCACGGCCTAGAACACATGAATATGCTCTAATACCATGTTGAAAACAAAGAAAATAGAACAACACAAGTAATTGATGAAGAGGAGGAGGAGGTAGCAGGCAACCACCCTTGGTCCTGCGGCTGCTCTCTCTCACGTTTTTATTTAATTTAACCTAATGGGAAACATCCCATTAGTTTTATACATAATTCTAACTTAAAAGCAGATATACCTCTAATAAATAAATCTAATTAAAAACTAGACAATTAATCGTAAACAAAATACAGAGCTAAACACAAGCTGAATATAAATTGTGATTATTCTTCAACAATAGCAACCTAATCTGCAAAAAGAATGATACACCCTTCATCTCTTGCTGGCACAAACTTTAGCTCGTTTGGCAACATTCATAAGCTCCATAAGAGAGGGAAGCGGTCGAGGCACCGGAACATTCATTGATCTGTATAGCTTTCTTAGGTTCAAATCCAGACTCTTTGACTCTACAGAAGCATTTTCCTTTAGGCTATTACCAAATCTATCATCAATGCTCCCTGATTGTTCAACAAGAAAGGGAATTTTATCAATTCCACAATCTACATCTTGATCATGTTTTTCTTTGCATGCACCATTGCCAAAGTCTGTTTTCTCCGTGCAGATAACACTAGAACCATTTTCCCCAGCCTTTGACAACCCTTCTGCAACATCAGTAATACTTTGCACCAGTGAAGGGTCATGTGGTTCAGGCAATGACAATGAGCTGCGAAAACCTAACCACGCTGTTCCGAACAATGTAAGAGAGGCCTTGGATGGTGAACACAAGCTCTGGTTTTGTTCTCTTCTGGTTGGACCTGAATCTGGAGATGGCAGACCATTAGCCACTGCTCTACACTCTTTAGGGGCAGAAGCATGTGAGATTTGGAGTGCCTCCGTCTTAATATCCAATAATTTCCACAAAGGATCATCTGATGATTCATGACCATTGTTACAATTGTTTCTAACATATTCAAATTCCATAGCTCTACAATTAGGAGTTGTTGAAATCACTTGCTTTGGTTGGAGAATCTGCAATGCTAATTCTAGTTCTTCTTTGGATGAATGCATAGAGTAACATACATGCCAAACACCAAACTCATCTTTCTCAGCTTGCTTTAATCTTCTATTAGATTTCTTATTGTCGGTGCTATCTTTCTTGCATGCATACCATTGTGTAGAAGCACGGATAAAGAGGGGCTCAGGTTGAAGCTTAGCCCTAGCCTCAGCAAGTTTTGCCTCAGCTCTTTCATATAATCGAGGGAATCCCTCACAAACCTGAAACAAGGAAGGATCAGCTAAGTAGGGATCCTCCTACAATCATAGAACAACCACTTCATTAATAGCAAACAATGGATTTACCTGAAAACGAGAGGATGGATCATCAGTGATGATATCTGGAGCTAAAATTTCAAGTGCTTCGCAGAAATCAGCACTCACATATTTGTCAATGTATATCTTCGACCCAAATGTTCTTGAAACATGAACCAGAATATCTTCCTGCCCAAGAAGATCGCAAGCAAGATACACCACAGGAGCATGTGGATGCTCCCATATGCACTTGATCACCTACATGAATACAAGTTCCAATGAATATTATGGACTTCAAGTGGCTATAAGTTCACAAAAGATACAATATGGAAGTAACCTTTTATTCATATTCAATCACACGTTGGTAGTTAAAACTGTCAAAACGACTAAATTCATTGCAGCACCAGGCTTAGGCTGATGGGCAGTTCATAACCAATTTATTAACTGAAGTGACAACAAGATGGATGAAAATTTTTGCAAGAACTTCACAATCTTAGAGACATATACAGATTGACATAGTGTTGAATGGACATACTGTTGAACTTAGTGGCAAAGAATAAGGGCCAGTCATTGAACTAATTCACATACATATGTGTATAGTCTACACGATAAGTATTGGCAACAATGTCACATGTGTGATTGCTAAGACAAGGTTTTGAAGCTTATATCTGATATTACTTATATTCTATTGAATTCTAATAAATTTTAATATTTTGCTGCTTTAAAATTTCTTTTAATTTTATATGACTTCCCTACCAATTTTTTAATGAAAAAATCATGTAGACATACAATACAGTACGAATGTGGTGGAATTGCATTGATATCCTTTCCAATATGGGTACCGTATGACAACATTGGGTAAAACTTTACTACCTTAAACTAGTAGATGTGTAAGACAAGTCAGCGTTACTAATATCAGAAACTTCTTTCACATCACAAGAACAGAGTAAGAACAGTGGCTTCCCAATGCAAATTGCAAATGGATGCAAAAATTACACCATAGAAATATAAGAATACAAGAAACTGTGTTCTGTTATAAATTTGTACTACTATTATTACTAAGCGTTTTCCCATACTAGATGGGGCCGGTTACATGGATTCTTTTTTTTAGAATCCATGGTAAGTCCGACAAAGTTTTACGTTGGCTGTCGGAAGCCTAACGCAATCCTCTCCTAATTTATCCGGGCTTGTGACTGACCATGCAAGTGTGATCCCTTACATGGGTGGAGTTTCTGTTGTAAATTTGTATACCACAAAAAACATACCTGCTGTATAGCAGAGTTTTTGCTAGGAATCTTCATAGGATGCTTGGCAAAAGTGCAGTCAAGGAACAAGTAGTCCAGATATATTCTAGGCTTTCTTCTCTCTCTATAATTCACATATTGCAAGGGCAAAGAATGTACACATTCAACAGTAAGTCTGCAATCACCAGTGTGGAGGATATTACCAAAGTCACCCTCAAAAAGAAGCATGATAGCACCTAAGTTACCAACAAAACACCAGGAAAGTAATCAGCTTCCACATGACCAGAAAAGGCACTGGGAACAATATTTACTAGTTAATGAAAAACGGCACAAGTAGACAAACTTATCAGCACGAATAAAAAGAAAAACTAGAATCAGAAAATAAATAACAAAATAATTGGACTTAATTACAAAATCTAATGTATAACACAACCCTTAATTTCAAACCCAATTCAGAAACTAAAAAAGAGACACCCACACACATGTACATGGGCAGATACGCACACATAGACAAAGAGGCACACACATAAAGAAGAAAAAACTAGTGGCTAGTTGAAAACAAAAAATTAGAAATAACTATTCGATTGACAGGATGGACGAAACTCTTATACATACAAGTCAAACCTTCACATTCATAGGATCAATTTCAGCATGACAAACCAAGATGACCACAACAGACTATTTCTTATAAAAGAAAAAACAACAACATGCCACCAATAAAGAAAATAGTCACTCACTGTGCAAAGAAAGCGCAATCAAACAATATATTGTTGTATTTGTAGAGACCCTAGAGAGAAATTATAAGTGCAAATCAAATCCCAACGCAAAATACAAGGCTTAATTTCAAAATCAGCCAAATGCAAAACGAGCAGAAGCTAGACAAAACCGGCACACACAAAATTAAATAGTTTGGTTCTGAAACCCACAACGTACAATACAAAGACAGAATGAGGGCGTAAGAAACCCAATTATACATAAATTGACTAGAAGGCTGAAGTTCGTAATGAGAGGAAATACCGCACCAGGGCAGTGGTTGGCATCGAATGCGGTCACGGTGAAGCGGCAATCAGGATCGTCAACAACAACAGTCTCGCCGATCCTCATGTCCACAAACAAGGACTCCTCCACCTTCACATACCAAA